>VZTA01027627.1:47965-63846 GCA_013398855.1 Mohoua ochrocephala
AAGGGAAGGAGGCGATCCCAGGAGGGTCCCGCTGCCGGGGCGCCTCCAGCCCTGCCCGGGACCCGGCCTGGGAGCGCGGGATGAGCGCTGCCGCTGCGCCGGAGCGGGCGCCGATGGGGCGGCAGAGCCGGCTCCCCTCAGGCAATCGCAGCGCCGCCGCCTCACAGCCACCCCCCGCCCTCAGCTCCCAAACCCGGCCGCCTCCCTGCACCCCGCACCAGCCTTGCCTCGGCCGAGTCCCTCAGTAGTTTGATAATTAATTAGCTAATTAATTAACTGCGCGTCAGCCCCGATGTGTGGGCACCGGCACCGGCCGGGTCCGGCACCGGCATCGGCCGCGCTGCCGGAGCAGAGCCCGGGAGCCCTGCCCTGTGCCGAGCAAACCCTGCCCTACCTGTGCCAGCCCAGCCCTGCCTTACCTGGGCAAAGCAAGCCCTGTCCTACCTGTGCAAAGCAAACCCTGGCTCTGAAGGGAGCAGGCAGCAATTCCCAAGGGGCGGTACGTGCTGAGGGGTGGGGTGTGAGCTGCTGGGAAAGGTATCTGGGGAGAAATAAAAAAAAAAAAATTAAATAAATAAAAGAAAATAGCGTGCAAGCTCTTTTTCCTGGAGGAGACAGGGACCAGCTGTCAGGCAGCGATCCCTGTGTAACTCGGCACAGCGTCCATGGAAAAGCAGGGATACCAAAGGGCTCTGCTCGCTGTTAGCTCACTCCCAGTGCCTCACAAAGTCACTTATTTTAGCTTTGAAAACGTACAGAACTGCACATCAAACCAGTAAACAAATTATCACCCCGAAACACAGCTTCTCGGGATAGTCGTTGCAAAGGAAAACATTTCTCCCAGAACTGTTTTTAAAGAGTTTGCATTTACAGTCATGTAAGTTACATTAATTGTTAATTAAATAAGCGTTACTCTGAAAAAGAGCCTCCAGCAAAACTCTCAGCCTTCTTTTGGATTTCTCTACGGAAGAAAGTTCTGATACAAACCAAAACCCGAGTTCAGCTGCAGTCACATTAACCCCAGAGAGGCACGGCAAGGACGAGGGGAAAGCAGCACTGTTGGGTTTGCTTCTCCTAAGCACCAAATAAGAAAAAAAAACCCCAAAACACGGAGAGTCCTTGGGTGCTGGTGCCCTCCAGGAAGAGGTGTGGTTGCCAAGTAACAGGGGATTGAAATGGGGATGGCAACCAGGAGCTCTGGGAGGCTGAAACACAAGTTCCCGTGTTTCTAAAATACTGTGATTCCCGCGTATCCTAAAAGTTACCACTGATTCCAGTGTAATAATGCCCTCAATTCAGAGGATATTGCTAAAAGAAATATTTAAGCTTTTACAAGACAAACCACAGGGAGATTCCAGCTATTAAAAAAAGACCTTATTCTCTAATTTCCCTCTTCCCCATTGCCGTGGACTCAGACCTACCAGAAAGCCCAATCCAGACCAAGGTGGTATCCACCGAGGGCAAAATTTAAAATCTGGATCCTTCTTTTCAAATTCTTATTGAGTAACTTTTCAATATCACATTTAAACTGAAGAAGTCCTGTGATGCAGACCCAGTGTATTTATACAGCTTTAACAGGAGTTATATCCATAGATCTGACTGCAAAACTTGGCCCAGGAGAAAAAAATACAAAAATACACTCAGAGCGGTGTGTACAATAAATATTCACATGGCTTTAGACTAAGCACGTCCGTGTAATATGGTAGAGTAGCACAGATTTTAGCAAAATATGCAAAAGAATCTTAAAATACTGTAATATAAAATATAAGTACAATGAGGAGCTCGAAAGAGGGAAAGGAGAGAGGAAAAAAACACCTCGAGAAGAAGAGGTTTCGACAAAGACCTTTCATGAAGTTTTAAACTTCTCTTAAAAGAGTAGAGCAGTGAAGGGCTGTAGCCATGGAGCAAATAAACACAGATCTGGAGGAAAGCAAGCCAAATCTCAGAGTCAAACAATGCAGCACACGCATAGAAAGGCAATAATTGCAAGAAAGAAACAGAAAAGCAAACAAGGAAACTGAAACATTTCAGCGCTGAAGCAGGAGGAAAACAAGAACTGAACAGACTTTCCAAAATAAACTGCAAATTATCAGCGTTCTTCCCGAGCTTGATCTGGTTTATGTTTGGGATTAGATGTTTAAAGTGTATTTAAATAACAGGTATTAGACTTTCATTTGTCCAGGCATATAATCAGATCTTACATTTTCACCATCCGGGGTGTTTTCTACCTGTACAGGAAGCCACCTGAGGAGTGATTAGGAGGAGAACGAGAACCACTGGGCTTCAGGCTGAGGCAGTGACAGCACCATTCTCTGGAGCCCTGGGCATTAATTCCCTTTCCCCCCATGGGTTTGTCACACAGGCAAAGCCACCTCAGCCTCATGGACCTCAGCTTCCTCACAGTCCAAAATGGGAGGGATGATCCCCATCCTTGAGAAGAGTTTTCACGCTGCCTGCTGGGAAAGGAGCATGGAAAAGTAAAACCTTTCCTTATCTGTGGTGATTCCATTTGTAATATTAATATTCCTGTATTCCCAGGCTACTTGGCTGTCATTACTTGGGGATTCTCCAAAAATATCAAATGTTTGAAGTGGCACCACATAGCCTGGATTGTGTCCTTAATACCTACAAGCCTCAGAAAAACAAGCAGCGAGAGTTAGGAGTGGAATGCTGGCTGGAAAAAAGAAGCAATGCACAGACACACTTTATTTTAGGGAATTTTGGGTATCAAATCTTGCTCCCTTCCTCCTCAAGCCAAGGACTGCTACAGACAAACTTTGCCATTTTATCCAGGGTGCTTCCCTCCGAGCCACAGCCAAAGCATTGTCCTTCTGCAAGGGTTGATTATGCTACAAATTATTCTCTTACTCCTGCATAAGATTTTTTTTTTTTTGGACTAAGAGAACATTGCTTAGGAAAAAATTTAAGTCAAGTTGGATACAGAAGAAGTCCAGCACACAGAGACCATGAAGAAAGTGGCCTTGAACAAATCAGGCATCAGCAACCTAAAAGAGAAGCCAAATAAGGCATCCCTTATTTGTATGATGATGCATAAACTATTAATATTTTATCATCCAGCTGAAAGACTTTATTATTTCCCCATGTCACTAAAGTGTTCAAAGGAGTGGAGATATAATTTTTACTTTGGGGTTTTCATGCATTGAGAATTTAAATTGCACAAATTACCTTACAACAACAGGACATCTTATAAATGAAGCTGCTAACAGTGCAGTAAACTTGTTTTGCTGGGATGAAAACCATTCTTTTTGTTGCTTTGTCCTGAACAAAATCTCAATTTTTTTTTCTCAATCTATATCCAACTAAAGGTGGTTGCTGTTGGGCTGTTACTGTGCTTGCCTTTCTCACCCTGTCCAGCAGCTCTTCAGCCAAATCTCGGGAGTCTCTCTCTTCCACGTGCAAATAACACCTGACTTCCCATATAGGCACCACACAGCTCCTTCCAAAAGCTTCACTTTTTATCTAACCAGCGATAAATGAAGCTTGGAGTGACTTCATCACCTCCCTGAAAGGCTGGATCCTGGAAGCAGATCCATTGAAGCAGCCAGGCTCTGGGCAGGTCTGTGTATCCCCAACCCCCAGGACTTCCCTCAGTAAATCTTCATCCCGGTGTGAAGTGGAGCCATGCACACCAGGACAGGCTGATACACCTCACACGTACAGAGTGTGAAGGAATAACAGCACAGACTGCTTTAATTCACTTTATTTGCTTCCAGGGGAAATTCAGTTTAAGTATTTCAAGTTACCAAGAGCTGTCCTGCAAAGTTCCTTCTGTTACATTTTACACCCCCAGGTGAAGACATTGGGCCACGGTTGCCTTCACAGTGCTGAAAATAAGTTTTGCCTCATCTGTTCACTGCTTTATTCTGTATAGAAACTGAAGTTAGTATCTTCATTTTTTTCCTTTCTTTTCACTGCTTTAACACTTTTATTTAAGAAACACGTTGGTCTAAAAAACACCATTCCATGGAGGACTATTATCCTCTATTGTATATTCTTTCAGAATTAATTCCATCTCTTCACTGTAATCTATTAGGTGTTCACACTTATATGGTGTCTTTCTATAAAATTAACAATAAATGTGTTGGATGAAAACATCAATTACGTAGATTTTTCAACACCAGTTTGTGTGGGAACACTTCAGAGTACAATTGAAACAGCGTTTCATTAAGCCTTGCAGTAATTAAATTATTCTGAGAGTGCAGCTCTGTAAACAGCAAACAACAATCTCCTACTGAAAAAATAAAGTTATACTAGCCCTTCCTCACTGATAATCTTACATGAAAGATTCTTGGAATTTTCAACAAGCTCTCCAGCAGTCTCCAGCCCTGCATGTGCTGCTGCTGTCATTTATGGTGCTGCAGCTCTCCGGTGTCTGTGGCCCTGTTCTGTGCGGTGCAGCAGAGCATTTCTGCCTCTCCGATTTCAGCGCAACGCAATTTGCTTCTAGGAAAATTCGGAGGCACTGCACTCCCCCAGCCAGTTCTCTCAGGCTCCTCTCCAGACAGGCTGAGCTCAGCGGCTTTCCTGAATTTTAGATATTCATTTGCAGTGCTTATGACCAAGATTTAACTTTCTCCTGCTGTGACAAGAAGCTGTGACATGCAAGAATGCTGCTCAGAGCTTTGAAACCTGAGATGTCAAGTGCAGGTCCTGCTTGCAGACAATTTTCCCCCGTGACCCAGCCCCTGTCCTCTGAGTCCTTTGCTGTTCCACACCTTGGTGCCCATTTGTTTGTACAGACCAGCTGAGAAAAATCAAATAGAAAATATCCCTAAAGCCACGTGGCTTCAAAGTGCTCTCTGTGAAGTTGTGTCTGGCAGGTACAGATGGATTTTATCAGGTGGCCCTAACTGGTTTTTCCCCCATAGCTGGGAATGTGTTGGAGGAATAGCAGTTAAATTCCAAATAATTTTGGAAAGGGTTGAGAGTCTGGGTAAATCTCCTTTCAGAACACAGGAAGTTTCAAAGAGCACGAGACAAATACACCGGGTTGGTTGGGGTAGCGCTGGATACTGAGAATATCAAAGCATGGAAATAATTCTAGAATAATGTTTTATAAATTTCATGTGGAGATGCTGAGCTGATGAGTGCCACCTGCACAGCGAATAAAAACTCGGTCTGAATAAGCATTATTTGAGCTCCAAAAAGAGGAAAAAACTTTTAAAAATTAAAAATCTAGGCTATATTTTGTGTTTATTTGAACAGTCATTCCTCCTGCAGAGACAATAAATACAGCACTTTGATTTACACATGTATTCTATTTTTGAAACCTAACCAAACTGGTTTATTGGGTTTATTTTGACTTTCTGAAAAAGTCTAACCACAACAAAATCTCTTCAGAGCTAGGTGCTACGGTTTAAAAATAACAAAGCATAAATAGCTCTTTCCTGACAAACATTTTTAGAACCCAGCCTGAACATATCCTAAAAACCTCTTGTGCAGCAGAGCAACTCCACCTGATAGAGAGCTACATAAAGGATTTACCATCTGATTTAGCGCGGCATTAAGCCGTGCACTGAGAATTTCTTGTGGTCAACGAACTCCATTCAATACTGATTTTCTCTACAAGCAGAAGAACTGCAGTTGTTCGTTGTCCTAACCTACAGGACGACAGCAAAATCTCATTTTTCTGTGAGGAACCATGAGTGTGGAACGAGTAGTGACGGGGTGGGATAGGAGGCTGTGTGTGCATGCACACGTGTATCAGACCATGGCTGAAAAACACACAAACCTTCCTTCATCTCTTCACGAATCATATTTGCTCTGCCTCTTCATCCAAAAGCCCGAGTGGGTTTTTTACAGCTGTGGTGAGGAGCCCGCTCTCCCCGTGCTGTGTTTGTGCTGTGCACAGAATCCCTCGCTCCTGCCCTGCTGACGTCACTCCCGGCTTTTATCAAAGGCAGATTCCAGAGACAAGGAAACCCAAAGCAGTGGATCCATCCAACTGCTCTGCAGCTCTGCTGCTCCCAGATAACACGGGCTAATTAGCGTGTGGGTATAAGGCCATAAATACCTGCAGCACTCAAAGGTTCATGTGGGCAGCACGAAGACAAAAGTCCATTTTAGCCACGCGCCCGCGTTCGTGCACCGAGAGAAACGCAGCTCTCCTTAACTGGATTCCGGGACAAAAAGCAATGCAAAATAAGCAAAAAAAAGCTATCTGGCTGTCAGCTCCAGCCTGCTCATCCATTGTCTTTCAAGTTCATCTCAAACATTCAGATAAGCAAAGATAGGTGATCAAAGGGCTGCATTACTTTTGGCAATACACCCCTGCCGTAGCCGGCCTTTGATTCTCGTCCTCCATGTCCCTATAGAGCAGTTTGTGCTTTGAGGGCTGGGACAATTAAAAATCATGTTGCAAGCACCTACCTTCGGCAGGGGTGCCCTCATGAAAATGTGCCAGCAGGGCAGGATTTTGGTCGTGCAGCTGATGAGGCTTGGTGGCTGGACAAGGGTGAGATCCTACCAGCCCTGTCCAAAGCTTGGAGTGCTCCAGAGCTCCACTGAGCTGCACTGGGGGAAATTTCACTCAGGGCTGATGGACACATCCTTTACAGGGATCAGCGCTGTTCTGTCCCAGCACAAGGCATCAGGAGATTCTCCCCTGGGAAGCTCTAACATGATCCACCAGCGTAGCTGTGCTGTTTTTTAAAAGCTTGCGTATGGATGGGGCTCATTTGGTGTCTGGTTATAAAGGTGGGGGATGTTTTGGTCAGATGTTTCATTTGTTGAGGCCTTTTTTGCTGTTGCCCATTCATTTCTCAGACTGGACAGTGGGGATCAGGTTGATAATATCCATCAGGACATACTTCTGCTACAATACCAAAGTCAACTGAGCGATGATTAAAGCTTCTAACACAGGACGATGTTCACTCTGGTCTTATTTTTGAAAGAACTCCTTTTTTAATTTCTTTTTTGCAAGATAATAAAAACCCAAAACAATGCTATGAGCAAAACAAGTAAATTACTTGAGCAGTAATTAGCAAAGACATCAGGCCAAAGGAATGCAAACATACAAGTCTCCTGCTGGAGCTCAGTGCAGGAGCCCAGCGTGCTGCGTTAGGAGATTTGTTCAACCTCTCAGCAACTGCAGAGAAATGAGTGTGGACATGCCTGCTCGTACCTGAGTATTTTTTAATACTTTGGAGATACACATCTAATACTCACAGGTATTCACATTCGATTATTCAGACATTCCTCACCTTCAAACCTATTTCTGGTGGAGACAGAAGCTTTGCATTGGCAACGAATTAGGCAAGGTTTTCTTCTGCCCTCCACAGGAATGGAGCAGTGACATAAGGACTTGAGTAACTGCTGGAGCGTTATTGCTGAGACATCCATCTGATTTGATAGTGAGGCCAAAGAAATACTAAATAAAGCAAAATCTAAGGCAAGCTAAAGCCTTTGCTTTTCCTACAGTAGGTATTTGTAACTTAGAATAACCGATTGTGTGTTCACACACTAACTCCTAGACAGGAAATGGGAAAAAAAGGGATTTTTTCCCCCTTATCACATACAGAATTGAATGGATGGAAAGGAATAGCTTTGGCTTTGTTGCCAGTATGCAATGATGTATTTACTTATAATTCCAGCTTGGGGCTTGATGACTTCAGCATCCCCCCATTTCAGTTCTTACATGGATTCCATGCTATCACCTCGATTCTGAGCCGTGTCACTGCAGTGTCGCAGGCACTGGGGCTCTCTGATGCTTCTGGAATTGCAGGAAAGCCGAAGCTCTCCCGAGGCAAGGAGGGTGAAACTCCGAGGCATTGCTGCCATCTGGGGAGGTTCAGTGCTGAGGCATCTCCCCAGGACACACCTGACAGCTACAGCTCTTTTGGAAAAGGAACCCAGGTGGATTTTCTCCTCCTCCTGTGAAAACCTTGTCCTTGGGAATGAGGAACAGTGTGACCAGGGATGTGTTGGTGCAGGCAATCTTCTGATGCCTCGACCCAGCACTCTCTGGGTCAATTATCTAACTTCTTGTAGCTTTCAGGCTTCAAAACTGGCTATTTTTACTAAATCTTTGGGTGAAACATTCAGTACAAAGCCATAAATTATTTCCTCAAGAAATGGATTTTGATGTATCAGGTTTTCAAGTAGGATCACGCTCTTGGCTGACAAGAATGCAAGCAAAATTATTTGCCTTCTTTGTTCCCCCCTCTCCCTCTTCATTTATCTTTTGATAACAGTCAGCTGCACTTATTCTTAAAGAAGTATTGATGATTATAGACATGGTTTCGTTCAAAATAAAAATTGCATCTTTTATTGCAAATTTCGTTAACATTTTAATTATAATGTACAGTAAATGTATTATTTTAAATGAAATATATTATAAAATAAAATCGTTTTTCACTCCTGCTTTGTTTATACCAGGAGAGTTCAGGATATTTCCATTACAACTGAATGCCTAAATTCAGATTTTTAGTACTGTCAGAGTAAAGTACATTATTGAGATTGTATAAAACAGACCTATTCAAGAGGAATTGCCATTTCTGGAGCAATCCTAGGAAGTCTTTGAGTAAGGATAAGAAACAGGATCCATTCTCATATTTGACACAATGAAATATCATGGATTTATTTCGTTTAATATAATGTCATTCACCTGAGTATTTAACTTAAGCACGTGGAAAATCCTAGTTTCTCTTAGGGATAGGAAATAGACTCAAGTGGTTAAAAGTCTTTGGTTACTTTTCCTGGTAGCTTTTTGTTGCTTGTTTTTGCAGGAAGTTGAGAATTCTCTGAGGAAAGCTCCGAGCTGTTTGTGTGGCTTTGTGAGTAATGGAAAGAATTTACACAAAATATGCCACTGCTGCGTAGTGATATGGAACAATAAATAACAGAATAGGCGAGAGGTAGGGATTGCTGGGACTCCCTTTCTGTAAAAGCGCTTTTCCTCGAGGAAAGTGGAACTGCTGTGGAACAGTTGGGATGATAATTGCCAAGGAAGCCTGCTTTGGAATTTGGCAAGGAGCCGAGATGGCCTAATTACCTTTACTTTGCAGTTTTTGGGCTGAAAGCGCCACTTGGAAGGAGCTGGTATTGTAGAATTCACTAATCCCGAGTAAATGGGATTGTTCTGCTGCAGCACAAACCTGGGCAGTCTTTCAAAAAACAAGAACATATTGGAAATATTATTTTGTAGAAGAAGACTTGACAAGGCTATAAAATCCTAGGTAGCCAAAGTTGAGCAGTATCGTAACTAATCCTTTATGCAGGCTATTAAAATTAACAATTATTTTCTTAAGAAAATTGGTACTTTTCCATTCAATACCACGTTACTCACTCAAGGAACAGCAATTCCAAGAAAACATTTACCACGGAAGGCGAGGACACGGAATTACCCTTTCACAGTAACTTAGTGCAGCAGAAAACTTCCAGAGCAATAAGCCCTGTAAATACTATTCTCACCACAACTATTTACTACGAGGCATAACAGCCCCGGTCCTCATTAGCATTTTAAATTAGCGAATGTCATTAGGAGAGGCAGCGTGGCATCGTGAAGCAGCTGTTGCCTTGCCATGGAGCTGCTTCGCTCCCACCTTCGAGCAGCCCAAACTGCTGCATTTCCAAGCTTCCCCCGAATTTGTTATTCCCGTTTCCTCATCGATATTCCCAGGGGAAATAAAGGGCGCACAGGCCACTGTTAGCAGGGAGCCCGAATCGGGGTCTGCCCCAGCCTCTGTGTCTCTGTGCCCCCTCCTTCCGCAGGCAGCTGCACTCAGCCTTCGGGATCCAGGGGCTGCTTTCCCTTCAGACAAGTCACAGAATTAAGCTAAGAAAGTTTGCTAAATTATTCTAACTAGCATGAAACACTCTCAGACAGATTTACCCAGTCAGGCTTTGTATTTCCCTAGAGAACTTTTCATTTTTTGGTGTTAATTTCCAGGCTCGAGCTTTCCCCTGCAGCAGCAGCAGCAGCAGCAGTGTGAGTGTGGCTCCTCACAGGTGATGTGCTCACAGGTGTGACCGTGCAGACAAGCAGGTCCTGCCTTTGTCAAGCGTCCAAGTTTCACACTGCAGCAGTGTGAAAACACGGATTTGCTCAAGAGGACGTGGAGAAAACCAGGCTTTGGTTAAGTTCTCTGAACCTCTGTGGATAAAAAGTAGGAGCAGTGCCATGCTTTAGGGCCGAGGTGCAGTTTAACAGTGCACGTAACTGCGTAATTATATCCTGAGTAAATGGGATTGTTCTGCTGCAGCACAAACCCGGGCAGTCCTTCCAAAAAACAGGAACATACCGAAGTTAATATTTTGTACAAGAAGACTTGACAAGGCTATAAAACCCAAAGGGTGCCAGAGGGACAGCCCCTGCCCCTCTCACCCTGGATCAGCACTCCCCAAACAGCCCCGTGAGTCAGGATTTGTGTTCTCCTGACTGACCTCGCCATCCCAGCGCTCCTCCAGCACGGCCAGGGAAGGCTGAGGTGTGCAGGGACTGGAATCTCCCCATTTGGCAGCAGCCCACAGAGCCGAGTTATTGGCTGGGAAACTGCAGCCTGAGCAGCTGGAAACCGATCCCACAAAGAGGAGCTTTTGCATATGCAAAGTAGATCTCAAAGGCCAGCCCCGCTTACTCAGCTGTTTATCACACTCACATGAGCTGCAGTATCATTAGGTACAGTCAGAGCTCAAGCTGGTAATTTTTTTTTTTTTAATCCATTGTTCAAAATTCCATATACATGATAATTAATTTGCCTGCCACGGGTATTAGCTGGCTTGAAGAAAGCCCATGTGACTTCTTCAAAAGGTCGTAAAAAACAGCAACAGGAGTAAATTGGAAGGCAAGAAAATTTGCTGATAAACAAAATTTTCAAGATACTTGAGGCTGACACAGGGACACTGGAAAAGTGCAATATTAGATGAGGAAATGGTAGGTCACACCTTATGCAAGTGGATGCAAAGCAACAGCCTAGGAAAAGACAGCCTGCATTGTGTGTTATCAGTCAGGGGTTCTGCCTTAACCAGACAAAGACAGGTGGGATTTACTGGGCACAGCTCCCTAAAAACGCCAGCTCGGTGCTCAGCAGTGGTTAAAACAAGAAACAGCGTCAGGGGTTTAGGATGGCAGAGAGATGACAACAAAACAGAAGAGAGAATTTACCTAAATTGGAGAATTTTAAGGCTGTGCCCACATTTCGAACGCAGCACGAAGGTCTCTTCCTGCACTGCAGTTTATGCCTAACAAAATTAAGAGGGACAGAAAAGAGCACCAGGAGTTTGGAGAGATAGAAACCAGCTCCTACATGACAAGCAACTAACTGCATTAGGAGTCTTCAGCTGGGGAGGGAAAAGGATGGGAGAAAAAATAAGAGTTCTTTTCATAAGACAAGCACCTCTCACATGCCTGTAGAGTCATCTTGTAGGGACTGAAAAGACAGATTTGAGTAAGAATTAGAGAAACTCAGAAGGTCGGTGCTGTGCTGGGTATTTGTAGATGTTCTCCATCAAACCATGACAAATCCAGTGACAGATGAGCAGGAAGATTTTTGTTTGCTGTATGCAAACAAAAAAGGGGATTCTCCCACTCTGACTTCCAGTGTTGTAGCAATCAGTGAAAGGTTTTCCTGAATTGGAGGCTGATTTTCTATTTCTGGGCATTTGAAAGTCTTTTATGCTTTCTCTAAGTTGCCTTTTGGGATTTGTGTTCAGCTTATTGTGATTTTATATTTGAAATACCAGAGCCGAGGGCTTTTAAATTGCCATTTAGGAACAACTTACTCTCTGACAAATGACTTCTTGGCAGCTAATATTGCTCTTTGTTCATCCTGTTTAGGTTTGGAGGGAAAGATCCTTTTAGCTGTTCTTTTCCTTAATTAAAATGTCTCGATGATGTCGAGTCTCTAGAACAGCATCTTTAAACTAAACAACCTGCAAGCATTTTATCCTTTCAGCTGTTGCTTCAAAATGCGGACAGGGATTGATAAAATCAATAATCTGTAAGTGAAAAATAAGTAATCTATTATTCATATACATTACTTGTGCATCTCCTAATCTGAGAAGTATTTAGGACACAAGATTTAGATGCAGATCTGTTCTCCAGCTGTTCCACAGTTGTTGGAATCTGGATCTGCTAAGCCACGACAACCTAGGCTTTTCAGCATGATGGTGGCTCAGCTTTAGAGATGCTCCTGTTCCCTCACAAAATCCTGGAGAGCACATTTTGACCTTTGTTTCATCAAGCAGCATAAACACGGAGTCGTTTCTCCAACACAGAAAAAATACCAATATGGCACAAAAATACTTCGAGCAGTTTTGCCAGTAAGGCAGAAAACCCACGTGTTTTAATTCAAAGGGTTAAAAAGCTGTGCTCTGTTTACAAAAATCCTACAGATGACTTGAAAATCCTTGACAGGTAAATCCTAAAGAAACATCTGGAGTGTTAATTTCTGCAGTAAAGGTGCAATAGAGTGTATAAAAAAATGTTGAACTCAAGAGGTTTTGTTTATGCAGAGCCCAGCAACACAAAGCCCCATGAAAGTGTGCAAAGTGTTTTTAAAAAGCAAGTTTTGTCATCCCAGATTTCTCACAAATACATAAAATTAAGGGGGGAAAAAAAGAGAGGATGGGAGAGGAAGGAGAAATAACATTTTCCCATGCAGGTATTCTGGAGAGTAGAGCAGGCTCCACTCAACATGGCAAGCAGACGCTTTGCAGAAAGCCAGGCTTAAAAGAGAAGTAAAATGAGGAACTTTGCAGTCAAAAAAAAATAAATTCAGAAGTTCTCCAACTAAATAAATGTCCAGTGCTAAAATTTATCATCCTGATTCTAGGAACTCAGTGATATCACCACAGGCTACAAAAATAGCCACGCGAGGGGTCACATGGAGTGATGTAATGTGAACGTGGAATAAATCCTTGCTTTTTTTAAACTGAAAAAATTTCTATTCAGCGAAACTCTAGGAAAAGCACAGAGCACCATAAAGGGCAGTGGCCCAGGTCAGGGGCAGTTCAGCTGCTCTCTCCTGGTGCTCCATCAGTGTCCCGTGGCAGAACAGAGAAATCATGGAACTGATGGGTAACACCTTTATTTCTCATTAAATGCAGCATCACAAAGCCTCTTAATTCCCTCTGTTTGAGGAGCGAGCAGATATGGAGTGTCCAGCAACCCCACTCTGAGGTTCTGCCCTCAGGAAGGCAGTTCAGGGCTCCTCAAATACAGAGTTTTGCTTTTCTATCACATGTCCTTGGGAATAAAGGTACCCAGGAAAGGAGAGATGCAGCACAGGGCAGTGCTGGCATTTCAGTCTGGCCAGCCTGCACTCCCACAGTGACGTGCTCCAGGATGAGGTCCTCCAACATCTGAAGTACTTCAAAGAGCCCTTATTAAAAATATAAAATCCTAAACCATTTCTAAGGAGGAAAGAAAAAAAGAGAAGCCCACAGCTTTTGAGACTTCCATTAGAATGTACTGGAAAAGGCCGGAGTGCCGAGCTGTGACTGGTTAAAGGCATCGACAGTGGTTATATGAGGGACAAATTCATCCTTCAGAATCCTGCCAGCACTGGACATAACTGTAACATTGACAAGGAAAAGATCCCCAACGTTTACCAACACTGGAAACTCTGTTCACGAAGAAGGAGACGCTGGAAAACAACAAAAACCCCACTTTGAACAGGGAGGAGGATTGCAGAGCACAGTGGAACAGAAAGCAGAGCTATTCACTGCACACATCTATTTGCTACATAAAAATTCTCCCTTCAGCCACGAGTCAGCTGGAGAAGTGTTACCCCTCTTTGGGGGCATGAGAGGCAAAGTGAGCCATGGAAGCCAGGCAGGAGTGAACCTCTCTGGTGTCCCTGGGCCGGGCAGGTGGAGGTGTCCCTGCACAACAAACTCCACCCTGCAGGAGAGCATGCTCCTTCATCTGAGGCACCTGCCTCCCTTCTTTGGGTGGGATGTGGGGAGTGAAGAGGGAAGAATCTCTCAGCAACCTCCTCAGAGAAGGGCAGGCTCTCCAAAAGCATCTATTGCACGTCCTTCTTCACTAGGAAAAGCTGCTTCTGATTTCAGTTTGATTTTTTTTTGCATTCTTACCACTTGCAGCATTCGTACACTTGTTCCAAATATCTGTAAAATCTCACATGTCTGCCTAGGAAGAGTTTCACCAACATGCTTGCAGCATAAACAGTCTGCTCCTGCTGTCCAAAACATAAACAGAACCCAAGCGAGGAGTTACTCACTTCTCAGCAGACTGAGTGGCATTGCAGTGTTGTGAACACTGCACTTCCCTGGCTAGCAGCCCTGCTTTCCCCAGGGCCTGTAAAAGAAGGGACAAAATTCACACTCAGGTGATGTTGCAGCAGTTACAGCTGCCCCCCCTGAGCTAATTTTATAGAGGCTGTTTGATTCAAAATTGTAAATGTCTGAAAATGCCATCCCAAAGCAGCAAGTTCCTCGAGAATAGAGGTGATGGCCACTTCAGTTCCAAGCTGCCCTCAGTTTTTTTCTACTTTGACTCATCTGATCTTTAATGGGAAGGACAATTAAACACCGTTGACATAAAACATTCCAGGAGATCTGAAGAATTCCAGGTATTATTACTGCTTCCAAATCTGTTTTTGAAAACGGGTGAAGACTTCTGGCGGCAAGTCGAAAATAAGAAGTTACATGGAATTTATCTTGAATTCTCTGGCCACATGCAAGTTTTTGTTTGCATCAAGCTCTGATCTCCTGAAGCCAGTCATAAACAACAACTCGCTGTTTGATCCTGCCCAGGGAAATTCTTCCCTGGATCCTCGGGAGCGTGGCTCATCCGTGATACCATCACGGCCTGGCTTGGGGAGCAGACCATGGCCCCTGAGCAATCCCTTTGAACTCTGACAGAGCAGTGTGGTTATTTCTCATGATTTTACCAGGCAGAGAACGATTCTGTCCTGTGATCCAGCCATTCCTCTGGAAATCCAGCAGCTCCAGCTCTCTCACAGTTCCCAGTCCTTTGACCATCTGCTCTTCCCATCTCCTGGGCTGCAGCATCCAGGTCATTACTTCACAAGGCAGAGGGACCTTCCTTTCTCTCCTTCAGCACCCAAAGTGATTTTCTTTCAGCTGAGGTTAAATGGGAAGCAGAATCAGGAATGCAGGCCTCGTAGGAAAAAAAAAGCAGCAGAAAGTATCCCAGAGTCCAGGCCAGTCCTCATCCCTTCTCCCCAAGGAACAGGAATGTGACTCACAAATAAGGGCAGCAAACGAGAGCTGGATCCCACGGGGAGAGCTGGGGGATGTCACCAGGAGATCACTCACTGAGGGAAGGGGGTGGCACTGCAGGTGAGGTGGCACTGGCAGCCTTTCTGTTACCAGGCAGCTTTAGAAGTGCCTGTTCCCCGAGGCAAATGGCATTCCACGAATTTGGGAGACTCCAGATAATCAAATAAATAGATACACACCCAGCTCCGTAGGTTTTTCTTGGGTTTGTTGTTGCTGTGGTAGAAATTTTCTTCCTCAGGTCATTTTGGAACCCAGCCTGTGCTTTTTGAGGTCGGTTCTGTAATCCCAGCACCAAATTTATGGCTGAAGGTATTCCCCAGCTGTTCATCACTGAGGGCCTACACACAGCTGGCAGCATGTAGGCACCAAAACAACAGGAAAAGGCTTCATCTCCCCTTTCCAGTGATGTCTCCAAGAGACCTTGAGGGGAAGATCACTAGAGAGGGAGGAAAATGGCCTTCTAGACTCTCCCCAGTACGAAAGGGGATGGTGCTGGGAGAGGCTGAGCAGTTTTAGAGGATACAGCCAAGACCGGTTTTGAAACTTGTCAACAAAACACCCCAGAAGTCAGGGGTGAAGTCTCTTTTGTACATGCCAGGTCCTCAGGTTCTGCCAGACCCAAGTGGGATACCCAAACCCAGCTCTGGTGGCTG
>VZTA01027628.1:6745-34769 GCA_013398855.1 Mohoua ochrocephala
CGGGGCAGGGCCGGGGCAGGGCAGGGCTGGGGCAGGGCCGGGGCAGGGACAGGGGCAGGGCCGGGGCAGGGCTGCAGTGTCTGACCCCTCACCGCCCCTTCCCACCTCACCCATTCCCAGCTCAGCCCCGCAGCAGCTCCCGGTCACCTCCTCATCCCGCTCCTCAGCAGCAGCCGGGACCTGCCCTGTGGTTTGTTTAAGCACCGACAGCCATTCAGAAGTGTTGGAAGTGCGATTTTTCACCACCGACTAAAAATAGCGGAGCGAGATTCCAGAGCTGCCCCAGCGCCGCGGCCGGGCCCGGCTGCCCGGGACAATGGCATCTGCGGCCCACGAGCGACAACAGCGCGGGCCGAGCTCCAGCTCCCGAAATAACCACGCAGAAAGGGCAAATCCTGGCTTTGATTACAGCCAGACAAAAAGGAGCGCTTCAGAAGAGCATTATCGGAATATCTGAGCGTGCGGTGCCGACTGGAAACCGAGCGGGGAGCGCAGTGGGAGCGGGGTGGCCTCACCCCACAGACACCCCACATTTCGGGTGTTCCCGAGGGGCTGAGGCACACGCAGCTGGAGCGTTCAGAAGGGCTGAAGCCTTTGGCACAAGGGAAGAAAAGCCTTCGGGCAGCCAGCAGGAGCTGATGATCCACGACAAGGAGCCTCCAGCCCCGCATCCGAGCTCAGGCGCACACAGGGATGGGCCCTCTGGGCCTCTCCAACACGCGCAGAAGCAGCTCCATGTGACGTCCTGGAAGCGACACTTTATTTTTTCTCTCAATTCCAGATAATCAGGATTGGATCCCTCCTGGGGAAATAGTTATTTCCCAGCCCATGGTGGGTGCGAAGCCACCCGTCGTGCCCCAGCTTCCAACCCCAAACCTGCTGGAAGTGCCCAGACGTGGCCCCATCCAACTCCCTTCCCAATTCCAGCAGCGATCCCGTGTGCTGGACGGGAACCAGGTGATGCTCACCTTCACAGGGCAGCCAGGCAGGCATGGGAACGTTGTGCTCGAATCACGGAATCATTTAGGGAGGAAAAGACCTCCAAGATCGAGTCCAAGCTGTGCCCCATCCCCCCCTTGTCCCCAACCCGGAGCACCGAGTGCCACCTCCAGCCCTTCTTTGGACGCCTCCAGGGATGGGCACTCCAAACCGCCCTAGGCAGCCCCTGCCAAGGCCTGAGCACCCTTTCCATGGGGAAATTCCTGCTGCTGTCCAACCTGAGCCTCCCCTGGCCCAGCCTGAGGCCGTTCCCTCTCCTCCTGTCCCTGTTCCCTGGGAGCAGAGCCCGCCCCCCCCCGGCTGCCCCCTCCTGTCAGGGACTTGTGCAGAGCCACAAGGTCCCCCCTGAGCCTCCTTTGCTCCAGGCTGAGCCCCTTTCCCAGCTCCCTCAGCCTCTCCTGGAGCTCCAGCCCCTTCCCCAGCTCCGTTCCCTGCCCTGCTCCAGCCCCTCGGTGTCCTTGTTGCAGTGAGGGGCCAGAACTGGACACAGGATTTGAGGTGGGGCCTGAGCAGGGCCAGCACAGGGGGAAACGCCTCCAGAAACACAAACCGAGCCGTGAAAGAGCTGCCTCCAACCTCCAGGCCCGAAGCTGGCACCGAGCTGAGAGCAAAGAGCTGGAGTTTCCTGGACTGAAGAAAACAAAGCAGGAGTCTGTACTATATTCTTAAATATGGTTTAATACTCTTCTCCATTTCTGTACATCACAACACCAAGATATCACTGCTTGGGATCTCTCTGCAGAGGCTATATAGTATGCGAAGGCCGGGATCTCCCACCCCCGTTGAGTGTGTTTGCATGTGTAAGTGTAATACATATCAGTATATATTGATATACACATCAATATATAATGCAATATATATCACTGAAGAGAACACATTGATTAAAGAAATACAAAAATTTGGCATCATTTCCAAACTTAAATAGTAAAAATAAAAACTACAAAAAGGAGCTGCATACCCTAATGTATCATGTGAAACAACAAGCAGTATATTCAAAAATGTAAATTTACATCCAATTTTTGTGGTCTTGTCATGTCACATTAGACCCATTTACAATGGCAAAATCCAGAACATACTGCTGTGAGGGCCAGGGCTGTGCTCAGCCCTGAGCAGACCCAGCCCCACCTCCCGGGAGAGATTCCAGCTTGGATGTGAGCACGGCAGCAAAGCCGCCGGCCAGGTTAGGGACCAGGGGGACAAATGGTATTGCTCACAAGGACAGGAATTTTGGACCTCAAACAACAGCGTGGCAGAAATTTTGAAGAGAAGCTCCCTCTGTTCAAGTGAACCAGGACAAGAGGCAAAGGTTTGCAGCTGGAACAGGAGCTGCTCCTGAGGGAAGCACCGGGAGCGACGCTGGGAGAGCCCCCAGGGAGGGAGCAGGACCTGAGCTGTGCCACTGCTCTTCTCAGGGCAGGACCCGCCCTTGTGCCACTGCTCCCCCGGGGGCAGGACCCGCCCTTGTGCCACTGCCCCCCTGGCCCCCGGAGCGTCCCCAGCAGGCTGGACACACCCCAAGGACGAGCTCCCTGCACCTGGGGACGCTCTGGCACAGGCAGGACACAAAGCCTCGGCAGTCTGGGATCGCCCAGAGGGGATCCCTCCCTCAGCCCTCGCAGGGCACATCCCCACGGGACAGACACTGCTCAGTGCTGGGAGCTGGGCGTTCCCAGGGGCTGTGCCAGCGCTCCACGGACCAGAATCAAATATTCCACACTCCCAGCACTAATTCAGCCTTCGCTCCACTGACTCAGTATTCCTGTCAAACACCCACTTCCATTAAAGACCTGTGGGCTCAAATTCACATAATCAAGGAAACCTTACGCAGTCCTAAAGCAAAAAGAAAAACTTACTGAGGAACAAAAAGCCAAGTGTACCTTACTTCACTGAAATCTCATGTTTATTTTTGTCAAGACTGAAAAAAAAAATAAATTCCTGAAGGCTGCACTGCTCAAATCCAAATTAAGCCCAAGACTCCAGCAGCATTTTCATTGCAATCCATGAAGTGCATTTCCTAGTTTGTAAGAGCAGTGTTTCTGCAAATAGATTAAAGCACGTTTGGCTGGTGAGCCTCCCCAAACCATCAGAATTTGCAAGCCACATGTAATGAACCAGCACTCAGGTCAGTGCCTCCTCAAGCTTTTGAAGAGAATTATGGCTCCAACCTCGTTCCATTTCTTCTGCAGGCTAAGCTGAGAATGCCATGTAAATGGGTCACGGCGCTGCCAAATGCAGCAATTGATTTCTCCAATCAAAGTATAAAGAGACAAACCAGTAGGATCTTACTTCTATTAATTTTGGAAGGAAGAGGTTTACAGCAGTTAATGTATCATGAAGGTTAAAAAAATCATTTCCATAAAATACAAGAGCAACCAATTTCACCATTGAGTAAAAGTAAAAACTGGGATTCTTTTTAAATTAGTCCAAAGTGGCATATAGGAACTTAGTAGTTTGCTGCTGTACTGACACTATGACAAATCAAAGTGTAGGGTTTTGCTTTCTTAAATCCAAATGCTCGTGGATCAAGTTCTGGAAATGTTCCAATTCTAAGGCAGGGATCTGTTGTGTTTTCCACCATGAGTTTGCTCCTTGGGTTGGATGCTGGAGGGGCGAGGCACGTGTTGCCGGACCCAGCTCGACTACCTAGTAGTCATCAAGGTCAAAAAATTCATCGTCTCCTCCTTGGTATTCCATGCCCTGGAAGTCCACTCGGTACCGCAAGATACCTGCCAAAGAAACAGCCTTTAGCTCCCCCAGCCTCCCCAGCCCTGCACTCCAGAGCTGCCCACACTGAGGCCTGGCAGCTGCAGTGGGAAATGCCACAAATGGGGAATTGTTGCCCAAAAGCAGCAATCCCCACCTGCCCCGGCAAAGCTGAGCCTGTGCCAGGGCTGCATCTCCAGGGAACACCAGTGCCAGGTCACTGGTTCCAGTGTCAGTGCTCAGACCAAGGCCGGGCAGTTACACCCACAGGGCAGCTGGCACTGCAGTTACTTCCACAATGGAGTAAAAGCAGGATTTGGTGGCTGTTCTCCTCTTCCCACCCCAAACACCAACTCAGGGTTCTGGAGATCCTGCATCCCTGGAGTCATTCACTGCGGTGAACGAGATTTTCAAGGATATTTCCTTTCAAGCCTACAGAGCAGGGGAGCAAAGAGGATCCCCCCATGCAAAGAGGCTGGATCTGGCAGGAAATGAGAGACTCCTGGAATTACAAACCCTGAAAACTTAGGAAATCTGTTGCTCCTTATGGAGCCAAACAACCCAAGCTTGTTTCTTCCCAACGGGTGTTCTCTGGGCCCTAGAAATTCCTCTTTACAGTGCACTCAGCCCTGGCTCACACCCACCACAGCTGGGCACAGCCAGTGGCACAGCTCTGCCCTGGAATCCCGGCCCGGGCAGGGCAGAGCACTGCAGGATTGGCTCTACCTGCCCAGGATTTCTGTCAGACTGGCACAGGAGCCCCCTGTACCTCTGCCAGGCGTGGCTGATGCCAGCGAGCTCCAGAGCAGGGCTGCCTTTCAGAGGCCTCGCTGCTCCAGAGGCTGCACTGAAATACTTCTCTTTGGAAAGAAGCAGAAGATCAGGGAGCAAAGTACAGGGAAGCTCTGAGAGATGAGAGGACAGCTCCAAGTGCTTCAGGAACAGGGCTGGGGGTTGTCAGAGCCCCCTGGACAGGGCAGGGGCTGCCACCAAACCACTGCAGAGACAGAGCTAGGCAGCTCGGGGCCCTGCTGAGCTCCAGCAGCTGGACAGCCCATCCCTGAGCACTCCCAGGACACAGGCACTGAGGAACACAGCTGGACAGTGACAGTGACCCAACATGGGTCATCATCCTGCTGGACAGGGAATGAACCCACCCTGGTGAAGACAATTCTTGAACTGGTTTCACGACTAACTGGAATCAGATCAATCCCACTCGTGTCGGCACCAGATTATCAAACCAACCACTAAAAAAGACAAACACATTTTCCTCTTGCAGTTTACCTCCAATTCCTCCAAATCCTTTCACAAATTGGGATCCTTCTTGTGATTTGTCTGTAACAATTTCCAATGTTGCTCCAAATTTCTTGTAGTTGTTTGCAAACCACTCCAGGAGGGGCATACTTTCTATGAGTTCGTGTTCCTGCCCAGTCTGTGGAGACATTGGAAGGGAGAAATAAATAATAAAACCTGCCACAGTCACTGTGTGTTCAGCACTGAGAAAATCCCCCCCCAAAGGTGGCTCCGTGGCTTTGTCAGCCCCAGCAGGGACAGGAACATTCCTGGTGGAAGCATTCCTGACACAACTGTACCAGGCAAGGGCTGGCACGACCACAAGGCTCCTGGTGCTACAAAATTAATCCCTGACAGTGTTTTGGGCCTCTAATATGGAATTTAGTGCAGAAGCAGGAGAAAAAACTGCCTTGATTCTTCTGCTCCAGTGTCACCTCTCGCTACGTCTCAGCTTCACCGTTCAGACTCGCTCTGCCCCTGCAAGGACTGCAGCCCCACTGGTCCCCCAGGCCCTGCTCCATGCAAGCACAGAGCCAAAGGCACCACCTTCTGAGCAGGAGCTGAGTGATCACTGTGGAACAGGAACACAGCAGTGCAGGTAACGCTGCAAACCCTCCACGCCCAGCAGGGATCAGCAATCCCCCTCCAGGAGGGAAGGCAGCTGGAAATGCCCCCCTGGCACAACCCCCGTGGGACAGACGCCCACCCTTCTGGCAAGGGACCCTTTCTCCCAGTTTACTCTGCAAAGCAACACAGGCCCCTGGGCCACGAGGGCTGTTGGACCTGCACAGGCAGCAAATGACAGTTCCACGTGCCAAATACACCCCAAAGCAGACACTCCCTTGGCCCCTGAGCCACATCGTGATTTCTGACCTCACAGCGCTTCTGCACCACCAAATCAGTGCCCCACAAGGGCAGGGAGCAGTGGTTTGGGGCCTTGGCCTGCATGGTGGCTACCAAACCCTTGTAGGTGATGGTTTGGTGGTGGCCAAAGACCCCACACTGCCCATTTACACGAGCTTGGGACTGGCAGCAGGGAAGAGTGGAGACAAGCAGGTCTAGAATGCAGGGGTCACACAGGAAGAGCCACAGGTTACTGCCCTGAGGTGTCACCGAGGGCCAGAAGGTCCCTGTGCTCAGGTGCTTGGGACAAACTCAGCCCAGGCGTCCAGAGCTCTGCACCAACACACCGAGAACAAAGCCAGAAGCCCCAAAGCTGAAATACCTCCTTATCTGTGAAGTGGGATTTATCCTTCTCCTGCTCTGGTGTCAAATACAGGATCTTCTCCTCTGAGAAGGGACAAAAAACAACAGTATTAGTTTAGATAAGGGTACAAGACGCAGTTTAAAGCCAGCAGGAGACTGAGCACAGCCAGCAACAGAGGGTCTGGGCTCTGCCACTGCCTTCCCTCCTCTCTGCAGTCTGGGAGCAACCCAACGAGCACAGCAGCAGGGAGCAGCTGCAGAGCCACCCCGCAGAGGGACAGGTCCTGCTGCAGGCTCAGGGGGTGTCTGCAGGCAGAGGAATTGTGTTTGTGGCCACGAGGTCACCTCGCTCTCCCCTCTGGTCCCACACTCACACAGCTGAAGGAGGCTCCAGGCTGGCCCTGTGCCCAAGTGCCCCTCTGTGCACTGGAACCCCGCTCGTTCCAGCTTTTCCCCCACAGGGGCTGGGGAGCTGCAGGTCAGGACCTGCCTGCACAACATCCCTGTGACCAGACCTCCTCGGGGAGCTCCCCCAGCAAACCCACCCCAGTGAGGCACCTCGGGTGTTCAACCCCGAGACCCTCCAGCGCCCCGGAGCACCACGTACCCTCCGTGCCTTGGCAGTGCAGGACGTATCTCATGATATCCAGGTTTTCATAGACTATCAGGATCTCTACTGCTCCCATTTCCAAAGCTTTTAGTGTATCTTCCACACCAAAGCAGTACTTGCCCGTGTCCTGGCTGATCTCGTCGAAGTATCGTCCTGCAGGGCACACAGAGCCTGCCATGAGCACTCAGCACAGCACACACACTTTAAACAAGCCCCATCTGAATGCAAGAGACTGCAAGAAGCAGCTGCCACCACAAGGCCTGGAACTAAGGCAATCTCTGATGGAAGGACAGAGAAGGTCCAAGAAGTCTGGCAGGGAAAAAGAAACCAACCAGAACCTGCCTATACCAGCACGTGAGGTGCCCAGGTGACAAAAAGAACCACTGCAAGTCACACTCCCAGCCAGCACAGCAGGGCTGGGGCAGCACCAGGGCTCTGCCAGGAGGGCCAGAGCAAGACCAGCACACTCAGTGCCACGCCCCTGGCTCGGGAGGAGGCTGCAGGGCATCACGTACCTATTAGTTTTTTCTCTTGGATGAATTTCACATTGGAGAGGACCTCAGTTGACAACTCGATTGCTTGATTGAAGCCATTTTCTCCTCCATATGAAATGTCAACTAGTTTGAGCACTTTGGATTGCAACCGCTGGACAAGAGAAGGAGGAGACACGAAAACATAAATCCACTCCAGAGCAGGGCTGTCAGACTCCTCACCCTGCCACGGGGTCACTGCACCCATTACTGCACTTCACCTGAGGCAGAGGCCCCTCTGAATGCAGTACTGAACCACAACTTCCAGGCAACAGGACATAGATTAGGTTCCCTAGAGTTTAATTCCAATAATGCTTCTGCTTTAGATTTGGGAACACAAAGAATGTGAATGCCAGCTCCAAACCAGGGAGGACAGATTTCTTATTAGCCCTGCTTTAAGAAAAGGAGTTCTCAGCTCCTTGCAGGAGGCATTAGGAGAGGGAGACCTCTTTGGATCCATCCCATTTCCAGTTTTGATCAAATCTCTCGGGACACCAGTCACATTCCTCTCAAGGAGCATCTTGTCTCAGAGCTCCTGCTGCAATCCCCACGTCACCACCGACACTTAAACGGTTGGGTTTGCTCAGAGAAGGCCACTCACCTGATCAAACATGTCAGATTGACTTAATTCAGTTTTGAAGTCAGCCGATCCAGCTAGGACGAGCCCAGCCACGTTGACCTTGTCCCCGGAGATGAAGAGCTGCACGGCCGTCTCGGCCACCTTCCGCACGTAGTTGTGCCGCTTCTCCATGCGCAGGCGGGCGAAGCGCAGGGCAGACTGACCTCCTCTGCCTGCAGGGGGATGGGGCAGCCATGGGGAACCCACCGCGTCCCAGAGCGTCCTCAGGACACGGCTGGCCCCCAATAACCCGAGCCAAGGGCAGCTGCAGCCCCCTGGACTCAGTTTGCCACGGGCCCAGGCAGGGGCTCTCATGGAACGCTCAGGGAATAAAGAGGGCTCGTTCCCACCAGGAGATTTTTCCCCACAGAGGGAAACGTTTCTTTTCTTTCTATGAACACTCACAACTCTGTAGGAATTGAACATCTGAGCGCATTCTCTCTCCTGTACCTTCATTAAAAGCCATCTCTTTGCACACTGCCTCAAACACTGCTGATGCAGCCCAGCCCAGCAGTCTCTGCTGCACAACCTCACTGGGGGCAGTGTTTTTATTTCATTTTGTCCCATCCCACTCTACAAAGGACAGCAGGCCAGGAGGGACCAGCAGACAATTTGCTGAACTCATCAGTGGCTGGCTACAACGCAGCACCACAGAGTGGAACTCGAATTTTCCTTGCTCCATTAGGCCCTGTGCTTCCTGCAGAGAGCAGCTCGCTCCTCCTCACCGTGCTGTGCACACACCACCAGCACACCAAACCTCGACAACTCCATCGAGTGGCATCACTGATATTTCCTTAGAACTGTCCCAAAACCAAGTAAAGGGTCAAATGCAGCAAGAAATAAAAAGTGCCACTTCCAAGATCAACTGCATATTACTGTGATTCATTAATTCTGACAGAAGGCTCAGACTGGAGGCTTTGCTGTCAGATTCCAAGGGAGCACAGACTTGAGCAGAGCTAAACCCCCACAGGCCAAGTTCCCCACTCCCACCCCAGGACAGGCTGCAGCAGAGGCAGACTGCTGTGTTACCGTGCTTCTTTGGAAGATCCACAGTGAATTTGTGCAGCACTTCTCGTGTGTTTCCTTGGAGAGTTCCAAAGAGTGCCCCACTCCCATCTATTACAATAAAGCCAAACTTGCTGTCGTCGGAGAGCAGCGCCGTGAGGGCCTGGAACAGAGAGGGAGGCTGTCAGGGGGGCCTGGCTCACACAGCCTCAGCTCACAGCTGGTCAGGGCTATTTCTTCATTAATAAAGTGGAGGAAAAGCAGCACATTCAGGAGCTGTAACTATTCCAGATCACTACAGAATCCCAGAATTGTTTGGGTGGGAAGGGACCCTAAAGCCCATCCCATTCCACCCTTGCCATGGCAGGGACACCTTCCACTGTCCCAGGCTGCTCCCAGCCCCAATGTCCAGCCTGGCCTTGGACACTGCCAGGGATCCAGGGGCAGCCACAGCTTCTCGGGCACCCTGTGCCAGGGCCTGCCCACCCTCCCAGGGAAGGATTCCTTCCATACATAATCCCATCCCACACAACACTGTCAAGAGCACAAAGGAAACTGAAGTTTAATTTTGATCCCAATTTCCCAGCTTTGCCAGTTCCCCACCTGAGGTCGTGGGCAGGTGTGACAGCAAAACCCCAGAGATGGGCTCTGGAGAGTGTGAAGTGAAATGGATCCCACCTCTGAGGCGGCCTCACCGCTCCGGCTGGCACAGCTGAAGGACAATTCTCCTGGCATTCCAGCCAGGAAAGCAGAACTTGCTCAGCTCACTGTCAGCTCAGGTTTGCACTCCAAAGCACTGACACAGCCTCCCTACCACAACCACTGGGCTGCTGCACCTCCCGACTTCAAGTCCCAAAGGCAGAATGATGAAATAAATCTACAGTGGCTGTGGCAAACTCAGCCTCTCAGAGCACGAGCAGCAGCAGCAGTAATTGTCCTGTGCATAACTGGCTGTGGAGAAGACAGCCAGGACACTCGCTGCAAAATGAAGTTATCCTTCAACTTTCCTCCCTTTAAAGAAGGCAGCTGAGTATTTCTCATAAGGTTATTTAAGCTGACCAAGCAAAGCACTGAGCAGCATCAAGGCTTTTGAATTGATTTTGCCCAAGCTCCTGCCCAGCCCTGGGGCATCCACGAGCACCCAAACTCTGCACTCCTTTCTCGAGGCAATCTCTCAGCTGCTGTTGCCTCAAGGGCTGTCTGAGTGGGCAGAGACATCCAGCACACACATACACTCCTGCTCACTTACACATGCCCAAAAAAGCAATAGCCAGAATCCTCTTTCTGGCTGGCAAAACCACATCAGTAGGATGGGGAACTTGTCAAAACTCCAGATTGCTTGAAGCCGCCAGTTTAACACTGAAAGTGATGGTGCTGGGTTACTGCACGGGACCTTGAGCTGCCTGCAGGGCTGTCAGCCCGATTATTGGGCTGAACTGAAAGGATAAAACCCATCAGTCATCCTCTTCCAAAATCCACACAACCCAGGCTGCAGCTCTCAAGCTTAGAAGAAACAGAGGCTAAGGTTTAATGGAATCTCCTGGCCAAAATAAATATTCTGTATTAATTCCTCAGCAGTGGGATGAATGAGAGGAGGAAGTGGCATATTACACTGCAATCTATTTAACTGGGACAGAGCCAAGCAAAACGTGTGACTGGAATGAATGCTCCAGCCAAGGTATCAAAATAAGTCATTGTAAATCCTACCCCTCAGACACGCATCAGGGCTCGCAGCCCCCTGGGGGAGTTACTGCAGTTTCACACAGGCAATAAAATATCTACAGGAAATCTTATCACATGCTCTTGCCAGGCAGCAGATGACTGCAGCTCTGAAGCTCCTGATTCCCTTGTTTCAGTACAGGACCAACGATCAGCGATTCCCTCAGCCCTCCATCAGCTCTGTGTGACCTGCTGCTTTTGTTCTGTTCCTTCAGCCTGGACTGAGCTTCCTCTCTGCAGCTCAAAGGTGAAGATCACCTCCTCCTCCTGCTCCTTCACACCCCCTCACTGTCCCAGGAAACCTGCGGGTGCCCCGAGCAGCTGCCCTGGCTGCCAGCTCAGACCCCAGTGCCCACAGCCCCCAGCAGGCTGCTGGAGCCCCCAGCTCCGGCTGACCCTGCAGGGCAGGCAATCCCAAGTGAAATAATGCCCCACTCCACAGATGGGAGAGCACAGAGTCCGTGGAGGGAGGTGCTGGCAGTGATCCCATCAGCAGGAGCAGCAGTTCCCACTCACTCCGCTCAGGTCACTGCCACTCTTGCTGAGCGGTGCCACACAGCAGCACCAGTGCATTCACAGCTGCTCCTGAACAGCCTGCTGGGCACTTCTGTATTGAATCAGCGCCCTGAGGCAGCAGCTGCAGAGGAGACCAAATGAATCCATCTCCTGACAGGGCAGGAGGAAACCCAGCACCCTCCCACTGCCCACAGCAGCGGGGACAAACACCTCCTGGGCTTGGCATCCTGGCTCTCTGCTGAATTCTCCTATTTGCCTCCTGCTTTCACTCATCCATGAACATATGGGCCCAGCAGAACCCCAGACCTGTGCCTGGGCACGGGTTTTTATTCTTGGGAGGTCAAGGACGTGCTGGGATTTCATCCTTTGTGAGGAGACAGAACAGTGGGGACGGACCTCACCTGTGCAACAAGCACACCTTGCCTTGCTGCACTGCTGCCCTCTGGAAGCCCCTCATGGATCACAGACCCCAGCAGACAAGCAGAACTACATCCCTGGGGGGCCTGCCAAGCCCATGTCACACGGGCTGACAACAGGCAGTTAAGTCTCAGGCCACACATCTATCGTGGGGAACATCGGGGACGTGAGGGGCACTGCAAACACCGAGACCTCTGCACCTGCCAGAGCCAAAACACACTCAGAGGCAGCACGCTGACTGCTGTAAGCCACATTTCTTTAAATATGCCTCAAACCATTCATTTAACTTAATGAGATGTTGGATAAAAATAATCCCACTTCCCCCCAGACAGATTAGGCACACGCCAGCTCTCCATCAAGGCTCTCAGTTAACACATCTGATAGCAAGACTGGCAACACTGATATTATCTTGGCAGTATTTTAAAGCCTGGCTTGGAATAAGATCTATGGGCCTCTGTGGTTAAGAAAAAACACCCTTCCTCCAGTTACAGACAGGAGCTGCTGTCTGGGGGTCACACAAACTCAGGGGTGGGAGGAGCTGGGCAGTCCCTCAGCCCTTTCCAGCAGGCATCCCCCATCTCTGGCCAGTCCCAAGCCATCCAGTGGCCTCCCCAGGGCACGGTCCTGCTGCTCTCCAGGCTCAAGCACACCAAGGTTGTGCCCAGACCTTGGCTCCTGCAATAGGGGAGTCCTTACCTCCGTGTGGAATTTGTTGTCACACAAATACAACGACGTATTGATTGGTTTGAAAGGTTCAAAGTCAATGTTGACTTTCTTCTCTTTTCCTTCTTCTGTCACAATTGTTCCACAGTAAACAACCAGACCATTTGGAGGTACTACAAACGACACAATGCAGGTTTAGATCACTAAGGAACGTGGCAAGCTGTACCCATCAAAAACTGACTGCCAACCCTCGAGACTCGCAGCAGAGTTGAAATTCAAGTTCCCAAACTTATCATTTTCCCTTTTCCCCACCTCATTCCCACCCAGGTCTCTACAGTGGAAAACGAACTCATTTAGTGCACCTGCAGCAGGCATGCACCTGTGCCTGTTGAAGCCATGAGCTTGCAGGCTCACGGCACCCAGAGAAAGGCTGAGCAGCCCCTGAGGTTTGCTGGTGCCACAGGGATTCACAGTGACCATCCCAGGCAAGGCCACGGTGCAAAGGCAGCAACAATGAACTCTTCCAGGGCTCATCTGACATGGCCTGGGCCTGCTCCCCCCCAAATGGTGGCAGCTGCTCATGCCATGCATAAGGCACACAGAAGTTTCTGCCTTACAGGAAATCACTACTTTAATGCAAATGAGCTATTGCAGAATGTACAGCTCTTAAATGGGGCCAAGTTCAGCAGAGTCAGCACTAAGAACAGAATCATGAGCCCACTCATTTGAGACAAGGACCACCTTACTATTCTAGTCCCAAAGTCCACCCCTGAAGTAGCCATCCAAGGGCAACATACCTGGAATATCAGTGCAAAACAGCAGCACAGGCCAACAGATTTGATTAGCAGAAAACTGCATAGTGCAGGAACTTAAGGCTGCTTCCAAGAAAGGGAAGTGTGCCAGCATCCATACAAGCTAGAAGTTACCTTTGTTATAGAGTTTCAGTCTTTGCTGTACAGATGTAATGGCTCCCAGTACTGAAAGGCGATTCACTCTTGACTTTATGTTGGAGGCAGTGCCAAACTCATCCGCTAACATTTTTGCCACTCGCGAGATCTGGTCTTTGGGGGGAATGATCAACGAGATCATGCTGGTACCATTGCTGGGGAGGGAAAAAAGGGATGTGAGCAGGCAGCAGAACAACAAGCACCTTCACACCGTATTCCACGCACATAGTTCTCCCCTCCCTCCCCCAAAGATGCTTCTTCACTGTTACTGGTGTAATTCCCCTTCTGCTGGACAATAATGGGAGAGAAAAGAAAAGAAAAGAAAACAAAACAGGCTCTTCCTTCAGTGCTCAGCATCTACCAAGCGAGTCCTCCAGAAGCTGCTTGTTTAATCTGGGATACTGCTCTGGGAAGAAAGAACACGTGTATGGACCCAGGGCTGCACGGAGCCAGGGCTGCACGGAGCCAGGAAGGAATGGAAGCAGCTCCCAGCAGAGATTATTTAGAACAATGCAGCCACATACTTTAAGGACATCTTAAAGCCCATTCCATTTGNCCAGGGCTGAGAGCAGAAGGAATGGAAGCAGCTCCCAGCAGAGATTATTTAAAACAATGCAGCCACATACTTTAAGGACATCTTAAAGCCCATTCCATTTGTTCTCAGACACTGGAGCACTGAGCAGCCCAAGTGCTGTCTCAACACGTTGTTTTCCTCAGATGAATACAGAGGACTGAACTGGAAGGATCCCTTTGTCACGGTGAGTCTCTTCTGCTTTCCCACTATCACTTTTCTCCCCAGAGCAGCTCATCAGCTCTGGCAGCTGCTTTAACTCAACTGTGCTAAGCACACGCTGCTGCTTCACCAGCATTAACCCCAGGCACAGAGTCAGGAGATAAGACCCCACGAATCACAGAACAGGCTTAAATTAAAGGAAAATAAGTTTGATATTCGTTTTTCCTAGGGCTTTGGGGTGGGTCCTGCAGAAATCTTAATCCCCAAAGCTCCCTCGTGGTTCAAGCCCATCCAAAGCCAAAAGGAAAATTGGGGAAGTTCCCATCTGCCTTCCAGCAGGTACCTCCCATTTGCCATTGAAGCATCCCAGATGTCTGAAGTGCTGCCTCTGCATTGTCTCAGATTTAACCCAGACCTCATGCTTCCCATTAGAGTAATGGCATAAAAATCAAATCCCTCATCGTCTCCTCCAGCCCTCTCAAGGGCAAACCGGCTAAGCTCTGTGAAAAAGCCTCTTCTCAGGATTCTGAGTCAGAGAGCCAACAAAGTGCTTTTCAGACATCAAACCCCAGGGTTTTGCTCTTTTATATTTCTTACGGGAGGAGGAGCCTAACCCAGCCCCTGCTCGCTGCTGTTCCAGGCTGTCACGCACCAGTGTCCTGCTGAAGTGTTTGGGTTGCAGAGGCAGCAGGGAAGTGCTTTAAAAAGCATCACTTCATTAGCCTCTTTACACGAGTTGTGCAGCCCTCTCCCAAAGATCCCCAATCCAGGCCAAGTGGAAACAGAGGCTGGTAGGTCAAATAAGTGCCTGACCTTAAAGACAACTGGTTTTAATATCTGAGCTCCCCGTGCGCACTGGTCACAAAGCGACGCCCGCCCGCCTTGTTCCCAGGAGCAGCTCTGAGCCACGCTGACAGCTCGCAGGCTTCCAGGTCACCCCAGCCCAGAACACTCCATATCCCACTCAATTACAGCAGTTAGCTACCCCAGTGAACGGCACGGCCCGTGGGGAGAGATAATGGCTGTCATTCCCAGCAGGCTCCTTTGAGGATGAGGCTGATCCGAACGAAAGCAACTCTTCCCCACTCTGCTGAAAGTAGCACTCCTGAGTTATCTCCTCCTCTGAAAGAAGAAAGTCTTCAGACTTCCCAGAGATGAGAAAGCTCTGCCCATCACACCTAAGGGCATCCCAGTGTGGCACGTGGGAGTGGGACTGTTATGCCCCTTGGGCACCCCATGGCTCCCCTGCTAGGAGGAGATTTCAGACAACTTTTCCTGAATTGAGGACAGAGGGCAAAGAGCAGAGAGCGAGTCCTGTCACGAGCTGCCTGCAAGGAGAGGCCGATCCCTCCACCTACAAACTCCCTGCAGGAATTTGCAGAGAGCAAGAAGGCCCTCCCTGAGTCTCCTTTTCTCCAAGCTGAGCCCCCCCAGCTGCCCTCACAGGACTGACTCTCCAGACGATTCCCCAGCTTTGTGCACAGCGAGGAGGAAGGCTGGGCGTGCACTCCCAAGAGCAACTCCTCAGTAAAAAGTCATCTGTAAAGCTCCCCTCAGTTTTCAAATACAAAGTCACCCCTCAGATGCCAGCCCTGGCCTTGTGCTGTGTTCCACTGCCCCACAAACACTGGTGCCAGCACTGAGCGCCCGCTGGGTCCTACTGGGGCCACAGAACTGGGGGTTATTCATCCTACACACAGCACCTTATCCATCAGCCAGGGGCACAGCACTGCTCCTTAGGAACACCCTACCCCAGGGAACACAGCAGCCTTCTCGAGCCCCGGTGATTTATTACTGCAAACAAATGAAAAGGGTCTCTCAGAGGATGCACTCCCCCCTCAGTTAAACCTCCAGCTAGTTCAACACAGCACAGCACTGTGCCCGGGCCAATCCTTCAGCGAATTCCAGTCTGGATTTATATCCAAAAGCACCTTGCCCTACCAACATCAAGTGCACTCCTTGGGTTTGGCATGCTGCACCTCTATTTACACAGCCAAAGCTATTTCAGGCTCTAACCAATTCCTGCAGAATCCAGCAATACAGCGGGCACGCAGCTTGCCACGGGAGCACCTCGTGGCATCCAGGCTGCTGGAGGCCTCGAGCACGAAGATCAAGCCAGCTTGTCACCGTGTCCCCAGGCACCCAGCACCCCAGGGGGTCACCAAACAACCAAAGAGTGAGACCAGCAAGACACCGGCTGAAGCAGACAGGCACCAGGACTCAGGGTGGCTGCAGAACTCCCTCACGCGCTGCCAACACCTTGTTCTCCAACCAAGGAAGAGCAGCTTTCCTCTCTCCAAGCGAGCTTGTACCTGGATGTGACCTTAATGCAGCATGGCAGGGTCTAAGAAACCCCGTGGTGCATCTGCTAAATTCACCCCAAGGAGACAAAATGCAGCAAAGAGTTTCTAAGAAAGCTGCTGTTCAAAAACACTCAGAAAAATTAGGTTATTCTGCAGAGTAAGACAATTTCCAGGTCTCCTCTGGGTCTTTGCAGCCTCAACAAGATAAAAGGTATTTCTGCAAATCCCACCCTGTCCCCTCCGGAGCTGAGGGTTCCAGAGCACACGTACCTGGGAATGAGGTAAGGAATTTCCCCATCACCATCCTAAGGCCTCCCAAAAGGGGGCACAGCTGCACCACACACCTGCCGTGGGGCACAACCGAGGGCTCTATCGAGACCAGGGGCACTGCTCACACTGGCAGCTCAGGGCCAAACGTGCCAGGAGCTGGCTCTTCCCCGAATCACCCACAGCACCCCAGAAGGACCCAGACTAGACCCCGATTTCACAGCACTGCTAAGGCTTCCCCCCCAGTTCAGCACACCCAAGTTCCACCGGAGCAGCTGGGAGCTGACGCTTCCAGACCGAGCTGAGCCAGGGGTTTGCAGCAGCTGCAGCCAGCTGCTGTCCCTGCTCTGGCCAAGGAGCTGCCAGGGCCATCCAAGGGCACGATGCTCCGAGATGTTTGCCCTGGAGGGGAGCAGCATCCCGGCCCAGGGGCCAGCACGATGAGTGCCACTGCTCAGGGGACTGGGGCACAGGAGACAGTCGGGAGCACGAGGGGCACCAGCCCACACACCGGGGACAGTTCAGTGCCAGCTCTGCAAAGGCACTGCCTGCACTGTGGGCACTGCCAGCCCTGCCAGGAACGGGCAATTAGCTCAGATTTATCACCACCTGCCATGAGCAGCATTAGGCATCTCCAGGAGAGAAGATGAGGATCAAGGCTCCAACTTTCCCACACCACAGCAGGTGGGCTCTAGCTTTCTCCTACAGCCTGCCAGAGGGCTGTTTGAGGGAAGAGGGGAAGCAAAAATAAGCACATTTCACTCTCTGGAGACAGCAGGTTCTTCAGAAAATCGAGGTTTGTGGATAGGACAGCCTTTCTATTATTAAAACTCCAATGTTACTACAGTTGGAATTTCAGACAACTGTGCCACAAAACAGCTTTCCCAGACACTGAGAGACCTCAGAGCAACTGCTGACAAGTGATCACAGCGAGTGGGCAGCGCTGAATCACCACTAACCCAGTCCCAAAGAGCTGGAGGGCACAGCCATGCCACTCTTCCTGCCAGCAGCTGCTGTGGCACCCGAGCAGCTCCCGTGGCACCCGAGCAGCTCCCGTGGCACCCGAGCAGCTCCCGTCCCTGCAGGAAAGGAGGGATCACCCCTGACAGCCCCTCCCTGTGCTGGGTGTGCAGAGCAGAACCGCTGGGTCCCTGCTGGGAGCAGGGATGGCCCCGAGGACGCTGGCACCAGCTGGGTCCCCGTTCCCAGCCCACGCCACGCTCGGTACCAGGAGCAGGGCCCTCTGTGGACGTGCTCTGAGCTCCAGCACGAGGGAGGCAGCAGAGCAGAGTGCACAGAGCAGGCGCTGCACCCATCTGGGATGGCTGCCACGTGCACCCCTTGGCTGCTTTCCACAACAGCTGCCAGAGGAGCCTCCTGCTCCGGGTGACCATCTCCACCTGCAGGGCTTTGTCACCACGTTTCTGCTCTCCTGCATCAGAAGGAGCAGCTGAGCGGATCCTAAGACCTTCACTTTCAGCTAGAAAGTGATGATGGAGTTTTCCAAAAGGCTCCTACCGCCTCACACAGCCCAGTGCCACTGAAACGGGTCCTGCACTGCCCCACCCTCCAAACCAGCAGCACCGACCACAGCTCCCCTCCACCGGGCAGACAACACCAGCACTGAGGAGGAACAGTCAGTCAACCTGTCTCCTGCAATTTGGGCTACGAGCTGGCACGGGAGAGCACTAATTTCACAGACTGCTATATAAATAGCAGTGGCTGGCCTGCCCTGTGCTATCAGAGGAGACCTGACAAACAGCAGCTGAGCCGTGGCTGTTCCACAGTGAAACATTTCACACTAGCAGCACACTGTGGAACGTGGGATACAGAGGCAGGGGAGGGCAGTCATTCCCTAGGACTCAAAATGGGCTTATTTGCACAGGGCACAGCTTCACGAGCACTCTGCTCTCCCCGGGAACCGAGGGCAGCGTGAGGCCTGTGTGTGACTGCCAGAGACTGGCAGGAGCTCAGGGCAAACAGCTCCCAGATAATCTGATCCCAACCACATTCCACAGCTGGGAAGCTTTCTATGAAACAACTGTTGCCACACACTGCTCCGAGCCACGTTACCTTCCCAAGGTAACCTCTGCTGGTCCCCATCCAGCACTGGGGATTACTGGGCAGGCACAACCTATTCCAAGGAGCCTGAGCTGCCTGGACAGCCGAGGCTACCCAGGTTACACGATGGCCAAACCAGCTCCCTGGACAGTCAGCTGCAGGACAGATGCCAGCAATATCTCTGTAATCCAAGGCAGAACTCCACCAGGCACATCCCAGAGGTCCCAAAGAGCTGCTTCTGAGCCAACATCCACGGTGCTGCAGGCACGGGGTACCTCAGTGAAGGACTAAGCTCAGGGCACGATCCACAAAATCAGTGAGGTGAGTAAAGAATATTTGAGGGGTTTTGATGCTGCATCTGAGCAGAGATGTTGAATGGAGTGCTATAAAAAGGAAGTGTCCTTTGGTACAGGCAAGTACAAAATTGCTGGTTTGGGCTCCCTTAGGACACCCAGGCCATCAGACACTCCCCACTCATCCCTGCCCTGCGTGCGAGAGTGCTGACCTTGCCAGAGGGAACTTCTACACACGCTCCTGCAACTTATGAATTATGGCTGTGAAACAAACAGGTCACAGCTGTGCCCTTTAAAGACTTAATGCCTTTTAATAAGACAAAGCCTTCATCAAACAGAAAGTGGCTCGAGTCCACCTGAGATGCCAAATCTAGAGAGACAACAGCACATGCAAGAGCTGCACAACTTTTCCTGGAAAACCTGCTAGGAAAGAGCAGGGAACCTCAAGAGTCCAGCATCCCTCAGTGCTTGAGAGGCCACATCCCTGGAAGCCAAAGACTGCGTTGCCTGTGAGAGTATCAGCTGAGTGCTCTGCAATAAACGCAGCCAACACAGCCCAGCCTAACTGCTGCTAACCCCAGCGTTTTGGGACGCCTCCACCAGAAAGAGATGAACTCCCCCTCCCTGCTCAGCCCATGGGCTCCGAGCACGGCTCGAGCAGGACACACGGACACCCAGACAGAGCGCACAGCACCGGGGAGCTGAGTGGGACCCACCACAGCTCCTCGGAGGTTTCGTGTGGAGCTGAGCCAAAAGCCAGGCAGAGCTTTCTACAGCACAGTTTCAGCAAGAACCTCCCAGTCCCCCAGAGGCATCCTGCATTTCACCCCAGCACGCAGCAGAACTCGGGATCAGCTCCTAAAAGGCGACATTAATACACACCATTCCTCAAAGGCTTCCCCACCATCCAAAGAAGGGTATGAAATATGGAAGGGACCAGTTCCCAAGCAAAAGCAAGGCAGAGTTCACCTCTCTGGATCCACTGACACCTCAGAAGCAGAGAAAAAGGACAAGATGGGGGCAGGGCGGGTGTGAGGAGAGGATTTGCAGATTTAGGAGACCAAGTAATTCATTCTTCAGGAATCCTTTTCAGCATAAGCATTAATTGGAGAAATCGAGGCCCCCCCCTCCCCTGAATTGAAGAAACACCCCATACACCGAATTCCTCCATCGGTCTCTGAATGCCACCTCTCCCCTGGACAAAGGAAAGCCACTTAACTGCACAGCATGAGACCGTGCAGCTATTCCACCATGGCTCACACAAAGCCAGGCTCTCCTGCTGTAGTCATGCTCCAAAGCCCAAGACAAGAATCTTGTCCCTCATTCTCCTCTAAAGCTGGCAGACTGCAGAGAAAAAACACTTCATGTAACCAGAACCAGCTTGAAGGCAGACACTCAGACGGTCCTGGAAAGGTATCCTGCCCTCCTACCCTCACCCACTGACCTTCTCAGAGAGGAAAGGCCTCCAGATGCCAACTGAGCTCTGAACGCCAGCCAGGGAGAGAAGCACCCAGCCAGAACCCCCCCTGGAAAACACAAGTGAGCCTCATTTCCTCAGTGCACCCCTGGCTCCAGCAGCCAGGGAGAGCTTCCCACAGGGAGGCAGCAAATGGCTGCTGCAGCAAAGGAGCAGAGGCAAGCCTGGCTGGAGCCTCAGCAAGGGTCAGGCGAGGCAGTGCTTCCCCCTGAGCGGCCGCCGGCCGCCTGCCAGGAGCTGCCTCCTGAGCTCAGCTTCCCTCACTCCCAGGACACAAAGGAGGTGAGACAAGAATCAGGTCACGGACTTCTACTCCTCCACACAGCGCAGTTTGGCAGCTCTCGTGTGTCTGAGGGCTGCAGAGGTAGCAGGTGACAGCGAGTCCTGGGCCCCTGGGCCGCCACGCACCACCTGCCCAGAGGGACACGTCAGCAGCTCCATCCCCAAACTGGGACTGGCTCCATCCCCAAACTGGGACTGGCTCCATCCCCAAACTGGGGCCGGCTCCATCCCCAAACCGGGGCCGGCTCCATCCCCAGACCGGGGCCGGCCCCATCCCCAGACCGGGGCCGGCTCCATCCCCAGACCGGGGCCGGCCCCATCCCCAGACCGGGGCCGGCTCCATCCCCAGACCGGGGCCGGCTCCATCCCCAGACCGGGGCCGGCTCCATCCCCAAACTGGGGCCGGCTCCATCCCCAAACCGGGGCCGGCTCTGACACTGCTGCTCAGGCCACCAGCAGCACCCACATCTCGAATCAGAGGTGCAGCTCCAGAAGCAGATCCCAACTTCATCCCAAGCACTGAATCAGCACAAGTGGATCCTGCACGCCCCACGGGGAAGGTGAATCAATGCCTCTCCAAAATCCTTGGATCAAAGGCAACACACCACAAAACATAATTGCATAGGCATGTTTTGAATAGGCCTTATTGGCTGCGTCTGACCTCATGCAGAAAGCCCGGATGCCCAATTACTGGGAAGTGGAACAGACATTTCTGCACTTCAGACATTTGTGACTCACTGGGAGGCTCAGTTTTGCCACAGCTCCCCTGCTCTCCCTCCTCCTTCTCCAATTATTAATGCTCCAAGTTTAAAAGACTTGTTGCATTATGCTAATGGGCCATTTGGGTACAAGATGTACACTGAGGGACTGAAACAAATCCAGATTTGCTTATTAAGATGCTAATGCCCCAGAACTACATGGGAATAGGTGGCTAACAGGGAGGGGGAAAGAAATCCAGTTGCCACAAAGCCAAAAAAGCCCGTCCTCTTTTGAGGTGCTCATTCCCATCTCCTACCACGTCATTCCTCAGGGGCTCATTCATTAGCTCGATGTGAATGATGATCTGTGCATGAATCACACTGCTCACTAATGATTCACACAGTTGTAAGAGAGGTACCGGGCTGCTGAACAGCCACGGGCTGTCAGACACTCGCTGCACTTCTCATCTGGAGCCACTTTTCGAGCTCAGGTCCTCCTCAGCCACTTGCTCGTGAGCACTCTCCAAACAGCACTTCCTAATTGTTGTAATTCAAAAGGAACAGGTACAGCAGGCAGGTGAGAGCCCAGGAAATGTTTTACAACAATTAGACTGAGGCAACCAGCAGGATGTCAACAACCCTTTGGACATTCTCCCTGGCTCCAGCTGTCTTCCCACCTGGCACAGCTTTCTCAGACCACCCACTCTCAGCACCGCTGAAACACGAGAGACACTGCCTTAGTCCTGAGAGGTCTGATCAGCCCTGCTGACACGAAATCCACGTTGGGCTTCTACCCCAGCACTGTGGACACTGGCAGCCTGAAGAGATCCACCAGTCAGACCAGGGAAATGGTGTGGAAGCAGCTGCTGTACATCCCACGTGGTTTCCTGCCACGGTGCCCTCAGCTCTCCCTTCTGCCCTGGACTGTTTCTATTCCAGCCTCTCTGCAAACACCTCCTCCTCCTCCTCACGCCACCAGAAGCAAAAGGCAGTATTAACATTATAGCCTCTACCTCTCACAGAAACGTGACCTCCTTCAGGAGCTCCCCCTGCCACAGGCAGGATGAGAAAGCACGACTCGGAGGAAGCAATCTGCCTTGGGTGAGAACTTCAACCACAACCTCTTCCCTAAACACTCTGCAGATCACCGAGTCAAAGCAAAAAGCTCACTGTCAGCAAAGCTCAATTTCTGCAGACCCTCCTCCTCCAGCCCCTGTCCCACCCCATGTCTCACATTCCCCACGGTGTGACAGACAGCCCAGCCCAATTCCAGCTGGAGCAGGACTTTCCTGCAGGAGAGGCCCACTGCACACACCAGCTTGCAGGAGAGATCCTCAAGGCTATCCCACGGCTGGCACTAGCACAACATATCAGCACTGCAACCTGAACACCACAGCACGGGCTGGGAAGCCAAGGACCACCTTGGCATGGCTCTGCCCTTCCCAGATGGACCAGCTCACCCAGGCCTGGGGCAAGGCCTCCATCCTCCCCCCCAGCCTAAGGTGAAAGCTACAGAAACAGCTCCTGTAGCTACAGTTAGACTGACCCAGAGCTCAGAGCACGGCCACAATGACAAACAGATCCCGATAAAGAAGGTAGGGAAAGAGATCTGCTGCCAGGCTGGGAGCAGGGGAGGGAGCCTCTGGACTGACACACCTCTGGCAGTGCAGCCAGACACCAGTCAGTGCTGCCAGCCCTCCCCAAACGCTCCTCCTGGTGTAGGACACCCCTGAAGCCAAGAGAGCTGCTGTGGTACCTGCCCGGGCATGGCAGTGCTGTCACACTCGCTGCAGCCAGAGCACACCCTAAATCTGCTGTGCTGCATCTTGCAGGGAGCAGGAGAATCCACGCTGGAGTTAACTCAGCTGTGCTGCTGGCCCACACTCATCCCAGCACAATTCCACCTTCGGCACCACCAGCAGAACGACCCACCCGCAGGAGAGCGCTGCAGGAGCTCTGCCTGACTCAGGAGGGAAGCACAGCTCGCTGAGGCAGCACCGGAGAAGCCCGGCGCCGGAGAAGCCCAGCGCTTTGCTCACAGTAAAGCAGGAACAAGGTGAAGCTGTACAGGACATACCTGTCCTGCCCCCAGCCACCCCCTGCCTGCCCCCCAGCAGCGGTGCTGCTGCAGCTCTCCCCACTGCGGTGCTCACTCACAGCGAGCGGGGCTCTCGGGTGATGGAAAGGCTCATCACCCTCACAGCAGAGCAGCTCAAGGCTACCTTACTCCCCAGAACCACCGGGTTGTCCAAACACATCTGAGCCCTGCCAGCTGCCTGCTCCCAGAGCAGCTCCATCCCAGAACAAGGTGTGGAGAAGTGCAGCCTCCTGTTCCTGCTCCACGAGGCTGGGAAACGGCTGCAGCTCGTGGATAATTCCAAGGCTGGGCTTTTCCACCAGGACCAGCAAGGCTCCAGACCGACTGCAAGAGAACCCATCTGCAAACGATGCTCTCTGCAACACAAGCTGGGCAAATCTTTTCTGTCTAAGCAACAGGTGAGCTTGTCCACCCTCCAGCAGAACTGTGTTTCATTTTCCAGGAACTCAAGTAGAACTGTGTCTCTCTTTGCAGGAATTCCCACGTATTTTCAGGCCTCCATCCCTCCTGGTGACTTTATTTCTCTCACTTTTTGTTTCTCCCGTACAGTAGATGGAAGTCTCAACATGGCAGAATCCAAACCCAGGCAGGAACTGCATCATTTTGCTTTCCCAAGGCTCTGGAGACACCGAGACTTTCCCTTCTCTTGCCATTTCTCCTTCCTCCAGCTTTGAAACATTTCTTCCAGTTACAACTAGACTAAGTCACTTGATCAGACTTCATTTCTGCATTGGCCCTGTTTGACCCACCTTCCAGAGCACGTGATTTGGAAAAATGTTCTTCCACACACCAGCCTCAGCTGTGTTTGCAGGCAGTGCCTTCAGAGACACCTCGATCTTCACCTCCTCTTTTCCTGTTTCAGTAAAATAACCAACAGGGGCTACTGCTCCCAACAGAGCAAGCTCAGGGCAGGGGAGATGTCTCAAGAGAGCCGGTTCCTGGAGTTTTTCCCATGGTAAGGAAGTTCCACACCCTGCACCAGCTGCACTCTCACCCGGGGTCTGGAAGCCCACCTGGCCACGGAGGTGTCAGGGCCACTTCCAAGCAGAGCTGTTTGCAGAAGAAAGCACTTCTGAGACCTGGAGAAGTTTCCAAATGTGATTCAGATGTGACATCTCAGGTCCTCTCCCAGCAGAGACTGCTTGTTGTTGCTGATACTTGATTTTGCCAAGCATTTACAGCTTAGATTAGCAGAAAACCCTGCCCATAGCCCAGCTAACTATTCAGAACTGCAGAGACCAAAGGAACAAAGAGGGATTGTCAGTTTAGCACTGACACTGGAAAACTGCATGAAGCAACAGCAGAAAAGCCCCGAGAGAGAGAGAGGATAAAGGAAAAACAGAGTGGCTAATGCTGCTTCTACTTGGGCTGCTGCAGCCTCCACAGAGAAAGACACAGCTGCAGCTTCTGGGGGGCCCAGTGCTTCCCCAAATCTGTCCTACAAAGCTGAACTGTGGACTGAAAGCAGAATGAATCCCTCAGTAGGAGAGAAGCAGAGATGTCTGATGAAAGTCTGAGCACTCCGAGCTCTCAGAGATGAATGACAAGGTTAAACTTCTGACAAGGCCACAAGTGGCTCATCAGCAGCCTTTTCCTCCCATCTTCTTCTGGCCACAAAGGTTAATTGCCTGCAGTGCTGAACTCGGCCCCTCTGCTCCTCCTCGCACCCTGTGCAGAGCCCAGCTACCGCCCTGCACCTCACCAAATCACAAACACCAACTCAGCCCCTCTGCTCCTCCTCGTGCCCTGTGCAGAGCCCAGCTACCGCCCTGCACCTCACCAAATCACAAACACCAACTCGGCCCCTCTGCTCCTCCTCACACCCTGTGCAGAGCCCAGCTACCACCCTGCACCTCACCAAACAAAGGTTAATTGCCACCAACTCAGCCCCTCTGCTCCTCCTCGCACCCTGTGCAGAGCCCAGCTACCGCCCTGCACCTCACCAAATCACAAATCACAAACACCAACTCAGCCCCTCTGCTCCTCCTCGTGCCCTGTGCAGAGCCCAGCTACCGCCCTGCACCTCACCAAATCACAAACACCAACTCAGCCCCTCTGCTCCTCCTCACACCCTGTGCAGAGCCCAGCTACCGCCCTGCACCTCACCAAATCACAAATCACAAACACCAACTCAGCCCCTCTGCTCCTCCTCGCACCCTGTGCAGAGCCCAGCTACCGCCCTGCACCTCACCAAATCACAAACACCAACTCAGCCACCCTGCACAGCACCACACAGCCTGCAACTCAACTCTGGAAGAGCTGGGAGGAGATAACTTCTCCTTTAGGAAGCAAGACACAGATAACAGCTCCTTCCAGTCCCTGCCAGCAGAGACGGGGTTTTGAGGTGGGGTTGGGGAGGTAAAAGTTATTTTTCATTATTTTGAACTGACAGAGTCTTTCCACAGAGACCAGTGAGAAAACCAGCTTCCCTTTGCAGGGCTGGGAAAATACCACAGGGCATTGCTGCTAGGATGTTACCTCCCAGCTGGAGAGGCAGACCTACCCCTGCTGGCCTCCAGCTGATCAGCTTCTGGGAAAGCCAAAGTTTTCATCTCTCCCCTGGGTGCTCTGACCAAGCACTGCCCCTTTCCTCACCAATCCCATAAAAGCACTTCCTCGCTCTCCTGCTCACTTGACTTTTGTTAACACCCTGCAGACTCCACTGAGACTTTACCAGAAGAGCTGGATAAGAGCAGAGGTGCCCCAACCACCACATGCCAAGGGAATGTCTAACTCCAGCTTCCTCCATTTCCCGTCCCTTTGATCCCCTGCAGGAACAGCCGGCACATGAAACTGGGACACTGCTGCTGGGTCACTAATGGAGCACATGAGTAAGGGAAGGTGGAGACGCCGGCGAGGCCCTGGCCCTCCACACCACCCTGTTTGAAGGCTGTGCCCCCTAACCCACCCCAGAACAGGTCTTCCTACTCCACAGGAAGAGGAAGCGACTCTCCCAAAGGCCGGAAAAGCCTGTTCCACTGCCTCACACCTCCCGTGCCGGGGAGCCTGAGCCTGCTGGGGGCTGAAGTGCAGCACCTCTTCTCCTTACTGGTCCCAAACCAGGATCATTTTGGCTAGGACTCGCTGGAAGACACCGAACCAGCATCACCTCGCTCAGAGAAGACTTGCTGGCACCAGCATCACCTTCCTCAGGAGCTGGTTTGGCAGCTGGCACAGATCAAATTAAGGGACAGCTGTATCACCACATCCAGGAGATGTGCTGGCTCCAGAGGGCACAGCTAAACCCCCTGCACGGACCCTACCGTGCCTGTGGCATCTCTGCTGCACAGCAGAGCTGTTCCAGGGATCACTGGAAGAGGGAAGACGGGGGGGACACCTGGGCTGTGGCCCCAGGAAGCCGACACCACAAGAGACACCTGCCCTTCAGCCTCCCCTGTCCCAGGAGCGCTCCAGTACCTGCTGGAACCTTCTCTGCAATGCTCATCTATCCCAAACAGCACGAGAGCTGACACTGAACCGGGCATGTTTCGGATCAGGGAGAGACAAAACTCCAACTCTACATTTCCAAAGCCCACGCGGGCTCCCTCACACAAAGCCATGTCACAAGCTCCAGCGGATGCCTGCAGCTTCCCAAGCCCTTTCAGCTTCCTGAGACCCCTGTGAGCACAACCCGTGCTGCCCACACTACGCACAGGCACAGCCCAGTGATCAGCTGGGGCAGCCAAAGTCCACCGTGCTGCGGGGAAGGGCAGCCCAGGCTCCCCACTCCCTGCTCCCACCCGCCATCCCTGCACAGCTGCATCATAAATCAGAGTAAAATATATTTAGGGAGACCTGTGGCTCGGGTTCCCCTCCTGGGTTAGTTTCCAGCTAAACGACTCCACGGGCTGACTGCACACAGAACAAGCACCAGCACTGAGGACATGGCAAGACAGCAGCTCGGCCTCTCTCAGCCGGCCCCGGGCTTTTGGGGGGGCCACAGAGCGATGCCAGTGGTGCCCCAGCTACAGCAACACCTGTTCAGATGAGCCTGTGGAAACTGGAGCCGCGAGGGTGCCTAAGGAGTGACCCTTCATTTTTATTTTATCAGCTTATCTCCCGAGACACACTTTCTTTGCTGTTTTACAGCCCCAGAACCTTGAGGTCTCACGATTCCTCAAGCCCAAGCGGTGGAACCAGCCACTGCCGAGTTGCCCTCTAAAAAACAGGCACCGCTGGCACGGGGCAGGCTGCAGGAACAGACACTCCGCTGGGGGAAAAAAATTAAAGTGCAAGGATTAAAGTGGGATTGGAGACTTTAAACTTCCCACTGTCCAAACTTTGGAAGAGCTTGCTTTCAGGGAAATGGAGCCGAGCACCTTCGCTGGGAGGGGAAGGGGTGAGAAAGATCAAGTAACTGTCAGTAAGAAAAGCACTGAATAAGTGCTGCCTCAGCCCCTGCCTCCCTGCCCTTACCCCGCCGCCTTCCCCGGCCCAGCCGGTCCCTTGGGAGAAGCCCAAGGCTGCACGGGGGACAGAGGAGCGTCTCCTCCGCCTGGAATCCGCCTTTCCCCGGTGCCAGCTGGCACGGAGCGGCTGGACGGGCCGGGAGCGGGGCGGGCAGCGCGGCCGGGGACGCGCACCT
>VZTA01027630.1:5819-74120 GCA_013398855.1 Mohoua ochrocephala
AGCTCTGGCAGCCTTGGGGCCATGACCATTCCCTGTTCAGTGCCTGACCACCCTGTGGGGCAAGAACCCTTTCCTGATATCCAATCTAAACCTCCCCTGACACAGCTCCAGCCATTGCCTTGGGTCCTGTCCCAGGTTACAGAGAGCAGAGACTGCAGCTGCCTCTCATGAGAAAGTTGCAGACCCTGGTGAGGTCTGACCTCAGTCTTCTCTTCTCCAGCTGAACATGCCAAGTGCCCTGAGGTGCAGCTCCTCTGCCTTCCCCTTTAGACCCTTCACCATCTTTGTACCCCCCCTAATAGTTTCATAGGTCTCTAATAACTTTAGATTTCTTCTCTAATGTGGCACCCAAAACTGCCCTCAAGACTTGAGGCATAACCTGCACAAGGTCTAAGTGCAACTCCTGAAACCCTGTGTCAGTATTCTTCCTCAGGGAAGGAGGTGCATAAATTCTCTTTCTGGAGTGATGTGCAAATGGAGGGAGGAGCCAGAGGAGGAAAGCTTCCATGCCACCGTGTAGGGAGCACTTCTGTACCACCAATGCCTGCATCTGGTGATTACTTCCTCAGCATTTATGCATATGGCAGTACAGCTATTGCCCAACACACCTGAAGAGGGGATTTTGAAGTGCTGAGTGAAGATCAAAAAGCAAACCACACAACTGATTGGTGCTGAAGATACCGAACTGTTTTCCTTTATGGCTACCGTAGACCATATTAACCAGCCCATCTGGGGGGAGCCAGTCAGTCACAGTTCTGATGGCTCACAAAACATGAGTCCTAAGTTCCGAAAGGACCTGGGGATTGGGGAGGGGATATGTTGCACATAGGCTCTGAGTGTGAGGCAACTAGATTTTAAAATTATTATTCTTATTTTTCTGAAGGCCTAAAGAAAGCTTCATCTTGTGTGTGGATGTTTTAGTACCTCTCAGTTCTGCTGGTGCATCAGCATCTACGAGCACTGTGAAAACTGTAAATCTGCTCCTCACAGTATCTCGCTGTAGCATTTGTTGTTCTCACAACTTCCTGGACCATGGACTCTGGAACAGTTTTGTCAAGCCAGGCCAAGTCTCCTCTAGGGACCTACCTCAGACTTCTTGTTAGGAATGCCAAGAGTCAGCACTGCCCCATCCCAAAGCTGTACCACTTGTTCTCTACTCAGAAGTACACAGCTCCTTAAAACCTTGCTGTTTCTGGGTCCTCCCCATTACTGCTCTTCACAGCATCTGCATTGTGACATACACCATGGAGTCAAAAGGCTGCGAAAAACTGCATTTTGAACTGGCCACACCATCTCTCCTTGATTAGCCAGTCTTTTCCCTCAAATCTCACTTACTTGATACCCCCCATAGTGGTCTCTACCACAGCCAGTGCCCAGAATAATATCGAGGAAAACTTCCCAATTGTCCAAAATGTCTTGATGTCTCAGTTGGCCCCTTGCAACATTCCTATTACCACTTCCTTATTTCCCTCTACTTAAAGAACCTCGTGTGCCCTTGTGTACGTGTCTGAAGAGCGTCTACCTTTCTTACAGCTAGTTACTTATGCACAGAGACCGAGTTTGTGCTGACTGGTGCCCCAGAAAGCAGACAAGGACGACCTAAAGGTGGGCTTCAGTGAGCTGAAATTAAGATTCAACTTTCAGCTCTTAAACGTAACTAAACTACAGCGAAGCATCAAAAGGAAGGAGGATGTAGAGTTCTTTTAACAAAAACAAAATGCCCTTGAGCAACAAAACGATGCAGAGTGAAGGAAGCATGAGCAGAACAGAATGATTCACACATGAGAGACACTGGGAACTGTGCTGCAAAAGGTGCTTATTGTGCACAGGAGCATCCAATTACACGGGCACCAGTGGGCTTGGCTTGCCCCACTGTGCTGTCACCCCGGATTACACAGAACTTAAGTGACAGGAAGTGTATAGGGAAATCCCAGACTGCTCTGACACAGAAGGATGGCACACGAAGGAGGGGCTTGCATCATGAGAAGTGGTTACCCGGTGAGTTTTTGGTTCTTTACACAGACATACAACTTTAAATGCATCTGCTGGCAACGATGCTGATTGGGCTCTTGACCAAGTGGTAAATCAAGTGCAGCTTCTTCAAGGGTTAAACTCCTTAAAATCTCTATGGTTTAGCAAGACAGCTTTGAAAAAGCCTATGTGAGCTAAGCTTGCACTGTGCATAATCCATCTCAATTCCCATGCTTGCTATAGTGAGCAACATCTATTTTTGGAGAAGATAAACAAGTATCTACTATCTCCTACTGCTCTTTCCCTTCATCTGGTTGTTTACCTGTCATCCACATTTTCAATCTCCTCTTAGAGCCCCCTCCTGCCATATCATTGAGGTTACTGCCCTGTTTTCTCTGTTTCCCTTCCATCCAAAAGGGAGTTGTTTCCATAAGCAAGAGTTGTGGTCTACGTCCCAAACACGCTTCTGCTTTAGCTGACAATGTTCGGCAATTCTGGGAGAATTTCTCTTTTGGTGACATGATCTGTCTGCTTTCCAAATTAATTTTGTTCTTCAAATCTGGTCCACTCCTTACTAAAGAAAACTGTGTCTCTTTTAGCACTTCCTTCTCAACCTGCAGTATGTCTGTTAACTCTCTGCTAATGTTCCTCTGTTCCTCTTCCTCCAGAAAACCTTTGTGAATCCTTGTGCCTGGCCTCATCTTCCTTTTCTCCAGCACATTTTCTTTTCTTCTCTTTTGTGGACCATGTAGGTCAACAGTCCTTTTAATGACCTTTTCCTCCAACACATTTCCTTCTCCTGTCTTTAAACTGAAACTTAAATTTTATGTACTTGAATTTGCAGATAGATTTCAAGAAGCAACGTGGTTATACCCTAGAAATGGTGCATAATGTTATCAGCACAATGGTGATAAACAATTGGCTCTGAGAAAAACCCCAAGAAACCAAACCCAGTGTTTAAACGATGGTTTCTGTCAATCTGGGATGACATTTCATGCACACTCCTACAGGGATCTGTCATGCATCCAACTCTACAAAATTATTTTACTAGCACCTTATATGCTACTGTCATGCACACAAAATCTTGGCTGATGCCAAGCTAGGACACGGAAATAGGGAAGCTTTCTGGCATTCAAAAGAACCTTCCCAATTTGGGAGGGAGAGTTTGAAATAAGACAAAATTTCATAATGGCACATTCAAAAAGGTACAGCCAGGAAGGGCAGAGCAAATAGAGCAAAATGAGGAATTAAACGAGTGAGCAGTACTGCAGAAAATATCTGGGGTTATAGCGGTTCACAGGCCATAAGATGACACTTTCAAAAAAACAGAAAATCTCATTCTGGAGTATATTATCAGAAGTGTTGTGTGTAAGGCAAGGGAGGTAATTATTCTGCTCTACTTGTTACTAGTGAGAGCTTGGTTCCTGCTGAGAGTACCGCATTTAAAGAAGCAAGAACATAAAGAATATCCAACAGAGAGCAAGAAAGATAATTTTTTTTTCCAAAATCACAGTCCTGAAGATTTGTTTAGATGATAAATAAGGAAGTTGGGGAGAGGTGAGAAGAGCCTTCCAGTTTATCAAAGGTTATTACAACAAAACCAGTGATCAATTGTTCTCCGTGTCCTCCGGAGGAGGGCAAGAAGTAATCTGCTTAATTTGCAGCAAAGAGGATTTACATTACACACCAGAAACACTTGCCACTCTAAGGGTGGTTAAGCTCTGGAAGAGGCTAACTGGAGAGTTAGTAGCATCCCTTAAGAATGATTTTAATTGGTGTGTCAGGGATAGGACCTGCATGGATTTAAAATTTCAAGTGGGGTAGAAAATAATTTGGTCATCTCTTGCATCTTCGCTGTCATTTTACCACTGCATCCACACGTACTCTACATGTTATGCCACTGGTCCAGGCTGTGCCTCTGACCTCACACTGATCAGCATTTTCCTTGCAGAGTGAGCAGGAATTCCTGTGAGAGGCTTGCTGAAGTGTTCACTAAATTATATCAAGACGTATTCCAACCATCTTTAATATAATTTGCTATTTACACAGATGCTGACAAGGTTCATTAGGAGCACTATTTGATGACAGCATTTCATTATGAACCAGAGGAGAATACAGAAGTAAATTATTACAGGACAGATCCTGCTAGAGCAGCCCGAGACTGTCAGCAGGTTGCTACAGCATTTTTGACACTGGACATCACTAATTTCCAAAATTCTTCTGTTAAGTAATACCCACAGAACACATCATACATGTATTTTGAAGTGGGATGTTTTCACATTCGAAAATTTCAATATATTGCTTTTTATCTATAAAGCTTAGTTGTTTATGTCTTTTCCTTGGAAATCCTCTTTCTCCCCACGTGACGCCGAGTGAATTCCTATTTCCTGAGCTGCTTTGACACACAACAACCTTTTCAAGTGGCAGAAACCCATTAGCCTGATATTTTCTTTTGGTGACCTGCATGTTGAATTCACCTCCTTCCTGGATATGACAAGACACAATGTTAGTCTCTCAACATACAATGTGGTTAGTGGGTTTTATTACACTGAGCTTAGGAGCTTTAGATTTGCAGAGGAATGAGGTATTTTTAAGGACAGAAAGTTTGCTGGAGTTTTACATTTAACAAACTTATAAAACTGTCCAGTGGTCCAAGGTAAGTGCTTGGAGTAAATTAAATTTAAACAAACAGATAAACAATCTGCTTATATTGACCTGTGATCGTGACTTTGCATTTTAAAATTTTCATAATCTTTCACTTGTCTGTTTCTGGGACTTGTATTGTTTCGTGCCAATAAGAACCAGAGCTGTTAGAATTTCAAAATATATTACATGTTTTCTTTCTGAAGGATCGATAATTGCTTGAACAACTCCTTTCAAAACCCCAGTTCTCACTTTTGTGCATTATTTTGACAGGCAAGCAGTGATGCACACTGCAAGGTGAGAGACCTGTACTTCCAATGATCCAGCAAACAAAAGACAAAAGCTGGGAGATAGTAGGCAAGAAATAACATCCACCAGGATAGAGATGCAAGAAAATATTGTTAATGCAGACTTAAGGCAGCTACTTATCATAAAACAGATCTGTCAGGGAAAAAACCCAACAAAACCCAAATCCCAAGAATTACAAAGTGAGGCGACCTGAGCCAAAGGTGCGTAAAACATTCTAGAACAACAGACTAGCCTAAAAATAAGCCAGTGAAATTGCTGCAGCAGTTAATGACTGAGGAGCTCAGAATTTTATCTCTCTTCACTGTTTTAAGGTTGTGAGAAGTCTGTCCCTTCAGGTGCTCTCAAAGGCCTCAGTAGGAGCAAAGTAAATAAAAATGCTTTTCCTCTTCTACTGTAACAAAACTAAAATAAAACAACAACAGCAGAAACCCCCCCAAACGAAAAAAACCCAAACCCAATAACAAAAACAACAACAAGAGAAAACCAAGAAGCCCCCTTAAACAGTTTTGTGCTTTCCTCTGGGCCTAAGTAGGAAAGGATCCATTTAAATGCTGGGCTACCCAGTTACCCAACTGCCAGTCTCTTTATGGCATCAAGGAACAACCACTTTGTTCCAATCCAAAAGTTTTCCACTTTCACCTAGTATTTAAAACTATCAATTCAGAGAAAACCAGCAGTGTCTCAAGGATAAGAGTGGGACAGGTTGGGATGTTTCTCTTTACTCTCATGTGATAACAGAGCCAAGTTCCAGTGTATTTGCATGGTAAGAGCAGAAGTGCACACCAAGATCTGCACAGGCCACGGTGGATCTGCCTCAGGAGTCCTGGAAAGGCAGGCTGGGACACTCTGCTTCAGGAGCTGGAATTGCTCAGAGAATCCAAAGGCACACTAATAGCCTGGTGACAGAGAAGAAAAGAGAAGGGGACAGAAAATGTTCTACAGCATTTTTTGTCTTTCACTACCTGTACCTTCATGTCATGCTTACCATAATTTAGATTTAAAGCCAACAGAGGCACCTTGAACCGTGTTCCATATTTGTCCAACAGGTTAGGGAGATGGTGATGGTGCTGGAATGCATGCAAAAGGAATATAGCTCTTTTTTTTCCATTGAGTCAGCAACATGCAGCCGGTGTAAACCACTTGTGTTTGTTCCATGCCTTTAATCCGTCTGCAGTCTGTAGAAGAATACATCCCTAGAGTCTTTACTAGACCTTGAATTCGAGCAGCTGTCACTTTAAATTTATTTCTTCCTCTGTCTGGGAGCTATTTTAGTGCAAATGCAAGCACACGTGCTCTGAGCAAAGCTCCCAAGAGCAGCCACCATGACAGGTACACTCCTACATATCTGTGTTATCTTCTTTCAACAGGCTCGAATCTCGTGGCAAATATTTTTCCTTTTAGTGTATTTTTTGTCTTTTGTGTATTTTTTGGCCAGTTGCAGTGGTCCTTTTCCCCACTGCTTCCCAAATCATCTTCTATGGCTTAAAGCCTTGGGTACTGCAGCTTAGTAGAGTTTAGGGTGGTATTGAGCTCACAGCAGCCAAAAGATCCTGGGGAAGGAGTCCCGGTCCTTGAGCACAAGGACCTGTTCTCCTGTTCAGACCTATTACAGGTATTCTCCACTGCAATTTTTTGTGTCTGCAACTCTTGAGGTCCACCCCATTCAGTCAGCAATTGCTTTTCAGTCATGAGGAAAGGAAATCTCAGACTCAGGAGTCACAGTGCCTCATTTCTGGCTTTTTCATTGTTCCTTGAATCCCTTCAACCATCTCTCCAGCTCTGCCTCTTTCTTTCTCTTATATTATGAGATAGTGACCTCTAGAAGAGCCTGGACTTCATTCCATGAGTCATCCTCTCCCTTCACCCCGTATAAATTGCGTTGTCATCATCCCTTGCTCCCCAGAGTAATTCCAGTTTTAGAATTAGGAGGCCAAAGAAACGAGGGAAGCTTTAAACCCTAAAAATCAACCCCACTTGATTAGTCTGATATTAACAACATCCTGTTAATCTTTTCATCAACCTAGAAATGTGCATTCCTCCCACATTCAAACAGTATTCTCATGGGATTCAGACTGGGGTGCAGAGCAGGGTGTGCAAGGTTTAGGGAGAAGGGAGACTGGGAACAATCTAACCAGGGCAAAACCCCCCCATAACTCATTTAACTTGTTCACTCAGGACTTATTAATGACTAATCAGTATCTGCTTGACTCCAAAACTGAACTGCTTGAAGAAGGTTAGAAATAGCAAAACAGTAATTTTGCTGGGCTTTCTTGCTCTGTCTAAATCAATATTTTAGTAGCTTTCCCCTGTGAAGAGACAGAAGAGGAACCTCTGGCTAGACAAGCTTCCAGGAGCAGACATCCCTAATAGCCAAAGGGTGAGATTCCCCTGTCAAAATGGAGATGTTGGTGGTGCAGACTGTCACCTTGGAGCTCATTGTCTGGGCTCTCTTGACAAAGAGACAGAAATAGGCCTTTCAAGGGTCACCTCATCTCACTCGGAGATAGGACAAATGACTAGAATTTCAGAAGAATTTATTTCCCTCCACTGGATATGAAAGGAGACTTAAAGATTAGATCAGATGCAGATATCTGTGATGCAGACTTCTCAGATTAGGTGAGATGAGTCTCACTGGACTTTGTAAATCTTGCCCACACACTCCCCATTTCTCCTATGTAACATGAAATACACAAACACTAGATACAATATTAAATATTAGACATTTTATTCCTTCACTACTGAGAATAAAATTCCTTAGTAGATCCCTTACCATGCTGCAACTGACTGCAACTGTACTACTTAGGGTAAAGGAGACTGCTGTCATGGGAACATTTAGAAGCCAGATAAACAAAGACAGCTATAAACTCTAAAAATCAACCCCATTTGACTTGTTAGGAAATTAACAATATACACAATGAATGTTTGTTGGTACTTACTATTAATAACCATCACCCTATGGTCACACAAGTTATTTTAATAATGTTATTCCAGTTTAGCTGTGAGTGGTCAATGCCATGGAAAGGGTGTCATACAGGCAGGGCCAAGAGCTCCAGTCCTTGAGGTGAAGGTCATCAGTTTTGCAAAATAATTTCCCCTTTCTTCACAACTGGTAAATTCAATCCTTTCTCCTTTTATAAGTGTTTAATTTTCTAGACAGTTCTGAGCCATTCACTCGTTCACTGCAGTGTGCTGGGGCTGTTACTTCCCCAGGCTACTAAATGTGTCTTGGCCTGTGACTTGTTTCTTGGTTGGTGCTAGAATTTGTGTGGATTTTTTTCCTTTTTAATCTCTTGATAAGCTGCCACACTTGCTGCCCCCACTGCCACCTCACAGCAAAAGCAGTCCTTTCCCAGTTTTCCAGGGTGTGTTTAATCACCAGTGTCTGATCAGCAATGATCAGTTTGTTGCTGGGGGCTCTGCTTCAGCATGTGCCCATATTTTCAAGGCCTTCACTGCTATCCTGTGTTTAAATTGTGTTTCTAGCTGAAGACCCCAGTTCAGGGTCACACAAGGTTCTTGTAGGAAGCTGCTGGCACATCTGACAGGCAGGGATTGGAGTCTGGCACACTTCATGTGAAGCCCGTGACCTGTTCCTAGCAACCTGACAAAAAACAGTGGTGGGACACCAGGTACAAAAATGCTTATACACTGTTTGATAGTTGTGCAATATGAATGTCCTCGTGTTTCAATTCAAAACAAAGTGGTATTAATGATATCCTGCCTACACAGTCCCTACTTCCAGGGGTGCAACAGGTTTCCAATTTGGCTACAGAATTTTTTGAAAGCCCCATCTTCTCCAGGAAGAGCTATCAGTCTCAAGTGCCTTGTCCAAAATTACAAGTACTCATTATACTAATGAAGAAACTGTAGCCTTACTTACAATTTAAAGAACTTCTTTCTTCAAGCTGCTCTGTTTGAATCAGTGGCTTACTCCACTTGTTTTTCAGTGAGACTTCTATGTTTGCTTTAAAAATGAGCATAAAAAGTTCAGTGGTAGTTAAACAAGGCTGTTACAGAAAAGAATAAAGAGCCTCATCTGGAAAGTCTGCTAAGTCTTCAACAGCATAATTTCATATTTATGATTTGGAGTAAAACTATTTATGACAGTTTGCAGCACTGGGGACTAAGAAAACACGGATAACATTTCACATATTTGAAAACAAGAGATTTTCTTTTAGAGCAAGTATTCAAAACCAGCCAAGATTTTCTTACCTGGTACTGTTCAGAAAAAAAGAGCTCAAAAGCCAGCATTTAGACCAACATCCCACTATGTGAGGTCCCATCTCAGAAATGCCCTCCTAAAAATTTTCACAGGGAAAGAAAACAACTGATTTCTTGAAGGAAATAACTTCTGCATAATAAGGATCATAACTAACACTAAATACTACTTGATTTTTTTCTGCATTACAGAGCTGGTGCTTTATTGGTAACAATTCCCCGAGTAATCACTGGGCAAAAGTGAATTAGAGTAAAAAGGCGTAAAGAACAGAAAAGGCCAGGTCTCCTAACAAGTGAGGCAGCATCTCCTCCAATGCAACAAGGAAACTCTAAATACTTTTCCAGCTGTAAGGATATGGTTTCATCTGGCTCCACTCAGTCTTCTGGACTTCTTAAGCAGACAATTACCAAAAAGTCCCAGTTCTGGACAATTTCTCTAGCAGTAGTAACAACCATTTCTGGTAGGATCTGGTGGGGTCACTGCCCACAGCAGGCGCATCCGAAAAACAGACGCTTTGTTATCAACATTGCTCGGGTGGAAAAGGAAGAGTGCCTGCTGTTGCCTTGAGTCTACACGAGCCTTTTCTTACCCATATTTGCAGTAAGCCACGATAATCTTATATTAGCAGGGGAAAAGAGTGGTCACAGTGACCTTGCTGGATGTGTTTGAGGAAAAGGCCCAGCTATGCGGCTGTAACACAAAATGTCTTGTACTGACACAGAAAAGGAGTGTATGTAATAATGCACTTTTTTCCAAAACATGCCAGCAAAGACAAACTTGCCCCCAGCTTTTATCGTGGCATGTTACATTTCATTACTGTTAAAAACCAGAGGTTGATGAAAGACCTTGTGCCATTTGCCCACTGCGTGATCAAATTCCTGTTTTGTTTCTGTTATTTCATGCTTGTCCTTGTCACACAGAAGACGAACTTGACAGCGTGTCTCCATTTGAGGGGGTTGTCCTAAGTTGCCAGTCAGCCAGAGAAATGTGAGCTGCCACATCTCAAAGGGCTGAAAATGGTGAAATGAAACATTCATGGCTCAAAAATCAATACCTTTAACTCTTTCATTTTTACAGAAAACCTCCCTTATCTACAACTCTCCCACTTTTTTTTCATGAGCCAAAAGCTCCAATTCTTTTCTAATAATTTTTGACACTTTCTCTGAGACTGTTTTCTGAGAATAGGACAACCAGGGCTCTAGAGAAAAAAAAGAGAAAGTGTGTCATGTATGCAATTTCATATTAAAGGAAACAGTTCAGAAGAACTGTACTGATTATGTGAGCAATTGAAAATGAAACCGCTGCAAAATTTCTAGTCTTTTGCACCAGGGAGCTGTGGAATGAGATACTTGAAAGTAGGATTTAGGACTCTGTTTGCAGCAGCATGTACATGGCCTTGACAATTAGATTTGTGACATCTCCCTATCCTACACTAAACTGCAGTTGGCAGTGGCATTATTTTGGTTATTACACTTCACTGTGGCCCGAGTAAAAGATTTCATTAGAGTCCAAGCTTCAGTACACCCCACTGTTAATAAAAGGGCGACTGTTTATGAGATAAGAAACAGGCCCTGAGAAGCTGTGAGAACATTGAAGGGAATGAGAAATTGCGAGATAAGTATCTGCCAAAAATGACTGTAAGAAATGAGAACATTTCTAGAAGGTTTCCTATGTGCTGTGCATGGATTTTCAGTAGTGACTGTTATTTTATCAAAGTATTGGCCCACAGGCTTCACCTAAAATGGTTGTTCTTCTTTGTGAAGTATGAAATAGACCTTTGCTGTGATGACAGTTAAAAAGGATAAAATACTACAAAATACAACACGTGATCACCTCTTTACATTTGCCTGTGTAAGAGAACCTGGAGCTGATGGCAGGTGAGATAAATATGTGAGAGGTGAGGACAGGCTGAGAAAGTTATGGCTGCTCAGCCTGGAGAAGAGCAGGATGCATGAAAACCTTGTAGCAGCCATCCAGCAGCAGAAGGGGCCTACAAAGAATCCAGAGAGGGATTCTTCATCAGGACCTGACAAAAAACAGTGGGTTCAAATTGAAAGTGGGGAAATTTAGGTTCGATATATGGAAGAAATTCCTCCCTGTGAGGTTGGTGAGGCCCTGCACAGGGTGCCCAGAGAAGCTGGGGCTGCCCCATCCCTGGCAGTGTCTGAGGCCAGGCTGGATGGGGCTTGGAGCAGCCTGGGATAGTGGAAGGTGTCCCTGCCCATGGCAGGGGGGGGAATGGGATGATCTTTAAGGTCCCTTCCAACCCAAACCATTCTAGGATTCTTTATCTTCATTCAAGAACAATACAAGAATTGACTCAGGTCTCTTCAGTGACTGAGTGTTTTTAACACCTCTTGGAACTCTGGAGAGAGACCTGTGAAAGAGGCTGAGCCACTTTGCTAAATTTGGGCAAAGGGCCTGAAATTTATGTCAGGAAAAAAAAAATAAGGAAAGACTGGCATGGTAAGTAAACAGTAAAAAGCAAAACCAAGGTTTTATGAAAAACAGGTCTTGTCAAATAAGTGCAATACAATTTTTAATTACTCATTGGCCTAATTTATATAGAAAAGTGTGTTAACAAAAAACCCAATCAATTTCTGGGCTTTAGTTTTCCACAACAGTGATGATACATAATAAAGCTGTAATCAAAGAATCATTGACTATCCTGAGTTGGATGGCACCCACAAGGGTCATTGAAAGATTCTGGCGACAAAATGTCTTACAACAGATAGAATGTGACCACTGTGAATCTTTGGGATCTTCCTTACATCCTCAGGGGATTTCTTCTTCACCAAATGCTGCAAAATGAATAATGTATGAGAAGATACCAAATTTTTTAAGGAAAAACATGCAGATGGCACATACTATCAGAAATGAGACACTTAGGTCAGTCAGGCAGGCTAAGCTCAAGTGGTTTGGAAGGTGGAGAGTAACTGAGACACATCTACTTCATGATATCCAAAGGCATTGCCTTATATGATCAAGAATGTAGGTCATGTGTCTGACTAGAGGAATCATATCCATAACAGCCATGTATTGAAAAGGGCTTTGGACCAGTCACTGAATGAATCCATGGGAGCTTATGCTGAGCATGTCAGCTGGGATTGTCCTGGATGTGTAAGTGTTGCTAGGGAAGGATTGGTACACTGGTTGGTGGAGTTTGGGGATGTTTGGCTTCTTGTTTTGTGTCAGCCATTGGCCACTCGAATTTACAAATGGCTAAAAAATCGTGAGCCATCTATTGCCAGGAAGGAGGAACACGGCATTTCAAAGTATTTTAATGAGTTTTCTGGAATAGAACTTGGGGTAGGTGGGTGGGTAGGAGAGCAGAAGAGAAGCTGACATGATGGGCTTAGACAGGAAGTGTTTGGACAGTTTTGTTATTTTAAATGTGTGTCTGGACATGGGCAGAAATCCAGTCTGGCTGAATATGCCCAGTTCTGCCCTTTAGGGGAGCTGGAGTAGGGGAGGAGAAGGAAGTACAGAGAAAATACAGGAAGATGTCGTTTTCTCCGTGCATTTAAAAAAGGCCACAGGACTTGTGGTTGAACTAACTTACCAGAGCAGAGGAAATGACCTCACCCAGCTGCACAGGCATGAAGAAACTTGGGATCTTTCAGGATGGGATGAACCAAATCATTATTTGCCCTGTGGTGAGCGTCAGGCCATCTATCCCATTTGCCACCACAATTGACTAGCTGCATGTATGGATTTCGAGGCCAGCCCTACGCCTTTCCACAGAGCAGGTACCAGCAGCCCAAAGCCCACTGGCACCTACAGCCACCGATTTAGACACACATGGTGGGGTGTACACACATCCTTACACACTGAGGTCAGGGAGCACGGACAAGTGCCCCTGGGGGTAAAGAGATTTTAGTCCAAACCTCTGTGTAGGGGAAGGACAGGAGTTTGCATAACATAAATTACCCCGTGGGGCGTGCAGCCCTCCTGTGAGTGCTCATTGCACAGTGCAACATCTGGGCTGCACACACACCTGCAGCTGGCCCGTGACCTATTTATTATCTCACGCAGCTGCACAGTTCTGGCAGACGCGGTGGCAGCAGCGCTTCACTACAGAACTCACTGGCTGTAGGGGCTCTGCTCTGGAAGTTAATCAATGCAGAACTAACTGCACCATCAATATTGATCAGGCTGTGAAGGCTTTGGCATTACAGCCCCGCAATATCCCGTTACTTCCAGGCTGCTTTGCAGGAGCCTGTGTGCATATTAATGAACCAACCTACGTGGCTTGACAGGTTCACAGGGGGGGCCCAGCAGGGCACAATAAGGGCCTGTGAGAAGAAGCTTCATAGGAATTTTAATTTTTTCTTAGATACTAAGAAAATGGAGCAATGTAACTCACAGGTCAGCAGTTCCTGCCATGAGCCCAACAGCATATTTGACAGCTTTAAAGATGATATGGGCTGTGCATTTGTGAAAGCCTGCTTGACCCAGGGGGCCATTAGCGAGCTCTGTAAGCAGACTGGCCACTCCCTGTGACTGAAAGTAAGTGCATTTAGTGACCTGGGCTGACCTGTCACACTTTGAATCTCTGGTACCTTCTAATGTTGTAAAAGAATTCAGTCACATAACACTCTTATCACTTTCTAGCTAATAAATATCCCTTTGCTTGTGCTGCTGGTCAGAATCTGACTCAATGTGGCCAGCTGAGAGTTACCCTTGTGTGTGTGAAGGGAGCCTGAGGATAAAATAAAACAGGTTTCACCTTTTTGTGTCATTTGTTCCTTGAGAACAGAAGGAGATACTTGTGCCTGCTGTTTTCAGTGCAGTCACCCTTCAGGGTGAGACGCAGCTCATCTTCAGGATTACATTTATATTGTGACTGCACTGAAGTAGATTAACGAGAGATTGTTACATGTGCCTTTGGAAAGATTGAGGTAGCTTTTGTGATGCTTGGTGGCTGCTTATATTTCTACAAAGAACTTTCTGAGTCTACAAGTAGCCGGACTAACTCAATTTACACACCCTTGGGGTTAGGCAGATCCTCTTTATTGTGTAAACACCCATCAGGAGCTTTGTGGATCATTTTCTCAAAGGACAGTACCTAAGAGCTGCATAATCCCCTTTTAAGCATGTAAGAAGACAAGCAGATTCTAGGCTAGATTTTTCATTATTTTAGGCTTGTCCCTTATCTAGCACACCCCTCAGGAAACCTACACTGAAGGTGAAAGGTGAGAGCAAGTTCAGCAAAGTTAAGCCCCTTATCCTGCCACCATGTGGCCCTGGTGCAGGATGAAACTGCTCACAGTCGGGGTTCACAGCATCTGGGAAGAGCCAGGTTGAAAAAGCTGCTCTAGGAAGTTCCTGAGCCTCTTGTGCCAGCCCACGGAACAAGGTCTTGGGTCCTCATTGAGCCCAAGGCTGTTTGCACCGTAGCTGATGATGATGAAGTTGGACATCAGTCAGTAAAGGCTTTAACAGTGTAGATAATTTGGGGGTAGGAGTGGGAGTGTATGGAAGGCCTTAAGTCCTAGTGTACAGAGTTGATTTGATTTGTAATTGCTCAGCACACCACTTCACACCTGAGAGATTTCAAGGAGGATTCTTGGAACACCTACAGAAGGAAGTTCTTCAAGGTAGGGAGTGATTCATGCCTGCCTCGATGAGGGCTAAGATACACGAGGGGCTTAGTTAGGATATTTTCAGTCTAGCTTCCCCCAGAACCACACACATTGCTCCCACTGAGGCTGCACTGAGTAGAATTTGAGCCACAGAAAAGCTGAAGGATTCATTTAACAGGAAAATTATTGCAGGATTGAAAGTCTAGGCTGGCTGTGATTGATGTGTTTTGACAATTACTACGTCAGGCCTGTTGTGCAGCTCCATTCCTGTAATTAATGGGCAAGGACTTCCTAATTCTCCTCAGTGCAGCTCAAGTGGTGCCAAGACACTTGAAGTGTCCATAAAATATTGCCAAAGGAGCTGGAACGGGGCTGCCAGGGCCTGCTCTAGTGTTATCCCATCTCAGTGCTGAAGCCTGAAATCACAGGCAACGCCCCAGCACTGATGCACCACCCACTGCTGAGCCCCCAGGGAGCCCTTTGGGGTCTCACATTTGGTAGGAGGTTCAGGTAGGACTCCTGCTGGGATGACATGATGGTGTCATGGTCAATCCTTCACCTAACGCTGTGCCCCAGAGGTGTGCCCAATACCCCATTTATGTACCTATTGCCTGGAGGATAACATTTCCCACCTGGCAGCATAAATGGGGTTCTCTCTTCAGGACGTGTCCCGCTTCCCACTTGTCCCCCCACCACAATGAAGGAAGAAGGGAGCTGAGGAGTGGAAGTGACAACAGACTTAGGGCTGCTCTGTTTGGTGTGAAGGCCAGCTTAGTACCCCTGACTCTCTGTCAGGGCCCTGGTTTTAGAATCTAGTTTTCAAGCCTAGCATGTCTGTTTTGTAATGTGCTTCAGACATCAGTTCTGAAATGTGGGTGAGTCACCTGCTGTCTTTTTGCAGACAACAGTGGCATAGCTCTGGGCACCACTGGCAGGCAAACATTTTTAATATTTTCAAGCTGTGTGGCGTTCTGAGGGATGTTTACTTCACCACATCTCTGTCATCTTTTGATGTTAATACCTGTGTCAGAGTGATTTCATGGAGGCAGTCCTGGGATATGAAAGGGAATCCATGCTGCAGTGTAAGATACGGTCTTCTCACCGTGTGGCAGAGATAATTCTGTGGTACTTCATGCTGAAGGATTTCATTCATTAGTTCTCTAAGCCAGCCTAAGGCACCTGAACTACAAATACTCTAGAAGTAGGTGCCTAATGTCAGCATAGTAGAACCACTTTGAAAAATCAGATTTTCATGATGCCTAAGCAGTATTATCACTGACAGTGGGTATTGAAGTGTTCTGTACAACAACATATACATGTACATAACCACGTCCCAGATTTTTATTTATAGAATCATAGAATGGTTTGGGTTGGAAGGGACTGGGACACCTATCTAGTTCCAACCCTCTGTTATGGGCAGGGACACCTTCTGGGACACCTTCCACTATCCCAGGTGGCTCCAAGCCCTGTCCAGCCTGGCCTTGGACACTTCCAGGAATGGGGCAGCCACAGCTTCTCTGGGCACCCTGTGCAGTGTCTCACCACCCTCACAGGGAAAGATTTTTTCCTCATATATAATCTAAGCTGACAATCTCTTAGTTTGAAGCCATTCCCCCTTGTCCTGTCACTCCAGGCCCTTATAAATTGTGTCTCTCCATCTTTCTTGTCAGCTCCCTTCAGGTACTGAAAGGTCACAATGAGGTCACCCCAAAGCTTCTCTTCTCCAGGCTGAACAATCCCAACTCTCCCAGCCTTTCCTCACAACAGAGCTGCTCCATCCCTGTGATCATCCTGGTGCCTCCTCTGGACTCTCTCCAGCAGCTCCAGGTCCTTCCTGTGCTGGGATCCCAGGACTGGAGGCAGCTCTGCAGGTGGGGTCTCACCTGAGCGGGGCAGAGGGGCAGAATAGCCTCCCTTGGTGGCCACGCTGTGGCATGAGCCCAGGATATGGTTGTCTTTCTCTGTAAATGCTTGGATACACACACCCCCCACCCTGCAAATGCAGAGCAGTGTCACTGGATCCTCCAGGGATCCCGCTAGGGATCCACAGAGAGGAGAATGCACCCAGGAGAGCAGAGAGTACATCATGCCCATACCCAGAGCTAATGGAAAATTAATGTATATGCTATCAATATTGATTCCATAGCATGCTGGTTTAACCTGCACAAGGTCAGTACAATGTGATAATGCATTTATTCTGTTAGAGCTGTGCTGTGCATTCTCTGTCTGTTCAGTTTTGGTGCAGCCAAGCCAGCCACTCAGGCATGTGTGAGTCTGATAGAGCTGCTGATATGATTCCAGTCGCCACATGAAGCCCTTCATATCCAGGATTTATTATTGCCGTGCTTGGAGCCCTCAGCTCTACTTTCCGGAGTGTCTAATTGCTTCATGCAGATTCAGCTATGTGTGATATCAAAACATTGCTCAGCTGTTCACTCTTTTCTCCTTCAGAGACTTGAAAAGGAAGGAACCAAAGGGCTTCAGGGTACACCCTCTTACCAAAGCCAAAGTTTTGATTAAAGTGGTATTTCTGCATATTTACAGGAGCCTTAACAGAACGCAGGACTCTTGGCACTGTCTCAGAAAGGTGTCTGTGTCGAGGATCAGTCAGTGGTTTCTAAGCAATAAAATAGCAGCAAAACTGAGGAACCTGCTCATTCTTTAGGACTCAAATGAGGATAATGGCTCAGCTCCTTCCTTAACACTTGTTTTACATGGCATCCACAAAACTGCTGCTAGGGGAGAACTGGATATGGAAAGAAAATTGTACCTGGTTTATTTTACCCGGTTGTTGACACATGCAGGTCTTGAAACACATCAAATGAGTGAAGAAGAAGCGGAAATGAAAGAAGATTCTAAAAGGTATCAAAACTACCCGCAACTAATTCCATGGCTGATCTTCACATATGAAATTTGGGAAATGCATTTTGAGTTCTATATTCTTTCCCGTAGGTGAGATGATTGGAAAACTTTTAATCAGGTCCCCTCGTAGGGTGTGCCATGACCCGAGTACTGAGCAGAAAGAAACTGCACAAGACTAAGTCTTAGAAGCCTAATGTAAAATGAGATATTTTTTAATGACAGGATGTAATTAATACACAACATAACTCAGGTTTATTGTTAGAAAAGCCCCATAGTTTTGATCACTGGTCTTGTATGCATAGAAACCAGACTTCCAAAGACAATATGCTCACAGAAAGTATATGTGGATCCTGAAAGACATAAACTGTTCGAGTGGTAAAAAGCCCCAAAACTGTGATTTCCTTGTTAGCAAACCCTGCAGTGTATTTTGCCGTGCTCATTTCACTGTCAGCAGGAGGATTAAAGAAATTTTTGTTTCTTAATTTGTGATGTTATCGGCCACCTCTGGTTCTCAATTTCCGCTGTTGTGTGGTGTTAAAACAGTAACCCCTAAACTGTGGTGGAACGTGCAGATTCTGCCCCCACCTCCCCCTGGGCCTCCAGGGTTTCTTGCCAAGGGTTTCTCCTCCTCCTGGACGCCAAAAATCAAGGATTTCAATGGTATAATTTGTATATTAGTTATGAAATAGCCAAATTTCTCCGTACATCTCAGCACTCCAGTTGTCCTACAGGGTTCAAATAAGGAAAAATCTTTAATAAACTCAGGTGAGGCGCCTGATTCAGTCTTCTGAAAACACAGTGAATGTGTGGAATGTATATCCTCCTAGTGCAATCCAGCCTCTTTTCAAACAATTCCAGCAAGGCCTCCTCCTCTCCTCTGAGAGTTTTTTCTCTGTTCTATCAGCTCTCCATACCAGAATGATTATTATCATCATTGATCATCATAGTGCAATGATTATCTTCAGATTATGTTTTGTCTCCCAAGGCACACAAGCATACAGTCCCCCTGCAGTAAGCACCTGCAACAAAGGCAGCACTGGTAAATGTAATTTTGTGTTGAAACCAGCAAATTGGAGACATACTGCAGCTCTTGGTTCATTCTAATGGATGCAAGCCTTGGAAAACCAGCTGTGTATGGCCACTGATGAAAAATGAATGAATCGGACTGGCTTGCATAGGGGAAAATGCAAGCACTCCAAAGAAAAACAAATATTCAATTAAAATCTAAAAATAACCGAATGTAGAAGATTCCTGTAAGAATTGAATCTTTGTACTGAATTTTTGCCAGAGGAATCGAGAGAACTGCTTTATGATGAATACAAAACAGCGGTATTCTTCTGTGTGTTTAAGCTACCACTGTAACTACACTTGATGAACGTTTTGGGAACCGTTGGATTAGTCACCAAATTAAAAAAAAATACATCTAAATGTACTTGCATAGCACATTTGCATAAAAGAACAGTTCCCTCCCCAAAGCTTAAGTTTTTTCCTCTCGTCTAGTCTTTAGAAGTGAATCAAGGATTCTCTTTCTTGAGTAGCACCTTTTTATTGCCAGTAAAACAAGACTGGTAACAAAAGAAAACTCTAAATAGACCACATGAGGCCATTGGTGGTTCATGCTTTGAGATGCGAATTCTTTTATTAGAGCTTTTCTGTGATGTTTTAAGACTCGCTGCAGGTTCTTAAAAATGAATAGGAATTGTTCTATTCTGAACTGTCAGCAGTTTGGAAACTTAAAACATCCAGGACATGTCTCAAGAAATCCAGTTGTTCTCTTTGATCCTAGATTAAAGGGCCTGTTGGAAATTTCAGAGCTATGTAGTTTCTCACACAGTTCCAATTAACACGACACTTGAGCTTTATTCTGTGAATGTACAATAATGTAGAAAACTCCTTGGAATTCCCTCATCAGCTATATTCTATTTAAAAATACATGTATTGGTTTTATATCAACATCCTCAACCACATTCAATACTCCATTTATACCCTTAGGTTTAGTAATTCACAGAACTTCAGCTTCACAGATTCTTACCAATAAATCCCAAAATGCATGCATGGCTTGGTTTAAGAAAGATATTTTACTTGTGTTTCATACACAAAAAAAACCGATAATCAACAGTGGCTTAAAAAATTAACACTACTCCACTTTTTCACAAGTGTACAAAAAAGAAATAATGAATTTACATTCAACGGTAAAGCTTAAAGTCCACTCTAATAATAGTTGCATTGACATTCACATACACAAGCACAGAATAAATATTTCAGGATTCTTATAAGAGCATACAGCATACATACAGTACTTGAATTTTACATAAGGAGTGTTAGTAGGGTCAGAAATTCATAATCTCATAGAAAAGTAAAACTAAAATCAGAAAAGGTCGTGTGGGAGGTAACACCAAGGTACTGCACAGAGCTAGCAGGTTAGTAAATCCATTTGTGTGAGGAGTTTGCTTCTGCTTCTTCATATCAGGACAGTTTGTTTGCAAAAGTGTATTCAAAGTGCAGAATAATGCAAAGAAAAAAAGAGAAGATATTCTTGTATTTATTAATACATGCAAGAGGCAGCCCCCAAGTCACCCGACAGAATAAAGCTGTTATTGGCAAGTGGCCGATATAATACAGATGTTTCAGGCAATTTTTCTAAAGCACTTTAATAGCAGCAATTGTAATTTCATAATGGCTCTAGATTGACTTCTGTTTGGGTTAAAGGGCATCATAGTTCTTTAACATTTACAGCTATATTTCTTTATAAATAAATATCTCAAATAACAAATAGCATAGTTAATGTTACTTTTTTTCTCTCTTTTGCATAAGTGTCGTGGAAAAACTCTGACCTTTTCAGAGACATCATGTGCAAAATAATGTGGAAATAGGGACACAGAGCATCACAGCTACATTCCTGGGATGTCAGCCCAGCCCTTCTTACACTCTGAGGGCTAGCCTTACCAGGGTAATGCAGGGCTTCAAGGGACAATTTTTTCCAATGGCTTGCTTGGTAAAGAGATATAATTTATGGTCTCTTAAAGAGCTGTAAATGTGAGGTTTCATTTGAAGCAGTGTGTACAATACGTCATGTATAGGAGTCAGTATTTCCACACAGTGACTTCTCAAGATTTGACAAGTCTGCTCGTCTCCTTTCAGACATTTTCTCCCCAGCCTGAACATCTTTGAACATTTGTGTTCATTAGGTGTTTCCTCTGTTGCATATTTACCAGCTCTTCTTGCATTTTATAATCTGATCTCATATCACCTAGCTGACATCTGCACACAAATATTTCCAATCAGATAGAGGGTGCACAACATTAATTAAAACTTTTAAACCTGTCCTGTAAGTGTCATCAAGACAGGAGCACAGGAACCACAGTGCAGAGTCCAACCTCTCACTGGCTGTACTGTGAAGATTCTCCTTTTCGGCGTAGGAGAAAGGAAACTTGTGTCTGCTTTTTAGATTCTGAAAACAAGCCAGAGTGGAGAAAAAGAGTTAACACCAGACTTAATAAAGCTTTTAAGACAAAACCTGTTAAGCAATTTAGACAGACACCGAATTTCCTGCTGATTTTCTCAAGTCTGTACATACAGGAAATTTGTTAACAGTAGGAAGAAGTTGGGATTTGCTACATAGGAGAAATCTGCCATTATTACAAAAACTGGCTAAGAGGGTTTTTTCAGTATAACTCCCTCACTGGTCACTGTTCTCAGTGGTGCTGTTGCCCTTTTCTTTTTTCTCCTGAGTCTTGTTTCCCTTCTTCTTTTTCTTCTTTTTCTTGGTCTCTTCTTTCTTGCCAAAGGTTATGAAGTCACTTTTGTCAATTTGGCTGTTTGGTGGCTCCTGCCGGATGGAGATGATTGCAGGAGATCCCGGGATAATGAATTTGTCTGGCAACTCACCAGGACCACCTTGTTTGGAATTGCCCGGTCCAAATTTAAAGGTCCAGCTGTTGCTGTTCACACCAGCTCCCACTGGGGGGGACACCTCTCCCGCCTCAGGTTCTGAAAAAGTCAAAACAGCAAGAAAAGCTTAAAGCATCTTTAAACACAAGCAGTCAGCGAGCAGCAGTTTTCTGTTCGAAAGCTCTGCCTTCAGCCTACAGTGACCCTCGGCTGCCTGGCTGCTCATCTGGGGGTTACCCACTGGTTCTTGTCCAGTCTGCTCAGTGTTTGCATGCACTGATTCACTCCACGTACTGCTGGGCCCAACAGGCTCTGGATCCCGTTTTGTTCTTTCGGATTTGAAGTGTTTGGAGTGAGAGATCACCGTGAAGCAGCCCACTGTAGTGTTTTACAGCAGGAAACACGAGCACGTGCACTGCAAGGCCAAAGGGTACGTTTGAGGGTGTTGAGTCTTTTGGGACAGGATTAGAAGAGCGGCCAGGGCAGGGGGTGACAGCCTTGGCATGGTGCACATCCAGGTGGGTATTTTAGCAAACCATCCTGTGCTGGATGCGTCCAGGAATCCTCATGCAGGGAAAGAGTATCTGAACAGAGGGTGTCAAGAGGGTGGAACGGAGCCAGGCTCTGCTGGGTGGTGCCAAGCAATAGGACAAGAGGGAACAGGAACTGATGCCTAAGAAGTTCCACCTGAGCATGAGGAAGAACTTCTTTGCTGTGCAGTGACCAAGCACTGAACAGATTGCCGAGGGAGGTTGTGAGGTTTCCCTCACTGGGGATGTTCCAGAACCATCTGGATGCAATCCTGTGCTGTGTGCTCCGGGATGACCCTGCTCGAACAGGGAGGTTGGACCAGATGAGCTGCTGTGGTCCCTTCCAACCTGACCCATTGTGTGATTCTGAGTTGGTGCATCCCAGGGAGGAACCTGAGGCCAACCAGCATGTGTGTTTGCATGTAGGTACGGATGCAATATGGCTGAGCAGCAGACACGGCCCTAGAGCAACACCAGGAGTGAACTGAATTGCCTGGGCACAGATATTGCGGGACTGCTTCCATCAGGGTGCACAATCTGGTCTCAGAAATATTCATGGTCTTCACAGAATTATAGAATATCCCGATTATCTCTCTAGATCACAGTATTTTATACAGGCAAATATAAAGTGAAGCTCTATCCCCAGATTTAGGCTTGCAGTAGGAAGCAAGTTTCAGTTTTATTTCCATTATTTTGATTAGACTGTGTTAATCAGATTGAAATGTTTGCGTATGCTCCTCTGACAAGGACAATTTTCTGGCATAATAAAATGCAACAGAATTAGGTTTTCCTGTGAGAGAAAGCCTTAAGACTTGGTTGTTTTCTTTCCTTTAAAACTTTGAACATTTGTTGTAATTTACATAACTCCCAATTTTGAATTGGAACAGCGTATCTATTTTAATGCATCATGTTAAGTGTTTAAACTGTGATCAGGGGAAAGCTCAATGTTTGTGCACTGATGCTAAAGCCCCCAAATCAGAGGAAAACATTCTTATCTTCACCCTAACACTGCAGTAACAAAACATGGGACTCTCATCCTTGCAACATCCCCTAACCACACCCAGATCCTCAGAATACCACACGAACAATTCCAATACCACTGATCTGACTAAGCCTCAGCATCATGGATCAGAGCTGCCCAGCTGAAGAGGTAAAGATATTTGGGGTAAAGAAGGAGGTGGGAACAGAGCTGGGAAACCATTTCAGAGGGACTCCATGTCCCTTGGAAGATGAGGTGAGGGCACTGGATGGGGGAGAAGAAACTGAGAAGTCCTCAGGTCTCCTGCTGGTTAAAGAGGGCAGGAAGAGAAAACAAAGCAGACGATCTAGAGGGAGATCCCCAATGTTTTGCCAGCAAACATCTGGTACTGACTGCTCTGTACCCCTGCTGCCATAATGGAGAATGCTGTATTAACTTTAGCAGCTCCTGTATTTCTCATTCTTTAATGATTCTTCATCTTCTGTTATGCTGTTTGTAAAATTTTCTATTTTAAGTAACAAATGGTGTGTGGTGCATGCAGACATAAGGCTCTCCTTTTAGGTTCAAAAGCTGAAAAAACCATATTTTGCTGCTTGACAACCTTTCTCCTGCCTGGCAGCAAAACACACAAGTCTGGGAAGCATGATTCGTTTTTTCAGCTTTTCTGTACTGGTGCAACATGTCCACGTTACAGAGCCAAAGAAATGTGTTTACACGACACATCGGAGCAGTCTCAGAGACCCTCCTTGCCAGAGGTTTGGCACATGGAATCTTTGGCATCCCTGAACCTCCACGGCAAGCGCACGTGACGTGACTGCTTTTACAATGCGATGTTTAATCAAGAACCAGAGGAGACTGTACACTTCTTTTCCCCCTAAGATTGTATTTAATGATGAAGGAGCTTTGACTTTATGTTCTTTCCAGGAACTGCTGACGTTGCTTTAGTGACCTTAACCCCTCTAGTCTCAAACAGCTTTTTCGAAGTTATTATTAATGTAAAAGTTCCACTATTTCATCAGTAGCTTTTCTGTAAATTTCCTATGGTCTTAACTATCAACTTCAGATTTTTTACATGTTTCCTGTAAGTAACAATGTCCTAGAAAGTCCTTTCATAAAAAATGCATTAATATGAACCAGTTTTCATTTCTGCTTAATAAATTGTTTTGTTCAGGTACCTTTTATATCACTTTTGTTTCTCTGCGATGATAAATTACAAAGGGGGAAATTGTGTGTCTTGGCCTTTTTCCAAATTATTAATCAATTGTCTTTCTACTGCAATACAAAAATGTGCACTTTCATATTGCACATAATAAATTAAGCCCTATTTGACAAATAAATCCTCTCTTTTTTCCCAACAAGCCCACACAATGTGCATTCCAAACATTGGCCCAGACCCAATGCTCTTTTTCTGTTCCTGGCAGGAAAAAGACAGCTGAAGGTGACCTCAAATCATGTTTGACCCACCTTTGCTCTGGCTGGGGAGAACCCTGTAGCAGTGAATAGCAGAAAAATTACTTTGAAGAGTACAGGGTGACAACATTCTGTGGGCTGCAGGGCCACCACAGCTCAGCTGAAACAGCAGTGCATGGCTGTGCCATAGAAATATAAAATGATAGAATGGCCTGGGTTGGAAGGTACCCCAAACATCATCCAGTTCCAACCCCCTGTCATGGGCAGGGACACCTTCCACTAGACCAGGTGGCTCCAAGTCCCACCCAACCGGGCTTTAAATACTTCCAGGGATGGGGCAGCCACAGCTTCTCTGGGCACCCTGTGCCAGGGCTTCACCACACTCACCTTATATTCTTCCTGATATCTTATCTCAACCTACTTTCTATCAGTTTGAAACCATTCCCCTTTTCCTGTCACTCCAGGCCCCTGTAAATAGTCTCTATCCATCTTTCTTGTGCACTCCCTTCAGGTACTGGAAGAGGCAATGAGGTCACCCTGAAGCTTCTCTTCTCCAGGCTGAGCAATTCCAATTCTCTCAGCCTTTCTTTCAGAGGTGCTCCAGCTCCCTGATCAAGTTATTAGGCTGGACACAGGACATGGGACAGTGACAGTGACTTCATGTTATCCATTTTACCACACAAACACAGTAACGTGGAAGAATCCAGGGTATCCCTGAGGTAAAGAATCTCCTACATGAAACCTCCTGCCAGACTAATGGGGTGCACAAACACATCTGCACTACTGAAATCTAATTCAGAGCAGGAAACCAACCCTTTAATCCGGTTCTGCCCGGGCAAATCAACTCACCAGATGAAGTCAGTAACATTTGTCACAAAAACATCTGACTTCAGGCATCCAAACACAACAAACCCATCACACCTACCCTGGAATCAAGATTCTGTTAGATTGCTTGCACTTATGTGTGGTTTTGTCCCAGACCTCAAATATGTTTGTTGTCCATACAAATAAAGCATTTTAATACTCTTTAATGCTTGCTAAGCCAAAGGAAACTAATTATCCTTACTGCTGTCTGGAAAGCTTGCATACAAAATCAGAATCTGATGAGTTAATAGCCATCATTTCCAAGGAGTGGGGCTTCACCAGACCTCAGGAAATTTCTCTTCTGCATGATTCACCTGATCATATGTGCTTTTATCTGTATTGGCAGGCTGGAAGGTCACAGTTCAGCTGTGCTAACAATGTTGTATGTCTGGGCATTTCAGATCAAGGATAAATGTCATTTACTACCTAGTTTCCAAGGCTTCCTTAAAGATCTCTTCTGTTTCTTATCAGCAGGAATTCAACAACAAAAACTTTCTACTTTTACATTTAATGGGATTAGTTGTACTTCTCTTGCATATTTTCTGCATCTTTAATTGAACGCTTCAAATTTATTTATTAAACTTAGAGGGAAATCTGCATAAAACAAACCCGCTGGCTATATTAATAACACTTAATTTAAAACATTACACTTCTTTTCTTCCTACAGCTACAGAGGTGGGGTTGCCAGAGTTCATACATAACAGCTCAGAGTCTGGTCATTTCCTGGGGTAACTCATAGGATTACTTTGGACCTTTTCTTTTATTCTCAAGGAATACTTCAGACTTCATGTTCAATGACCAAATAATTAAATTTTTAAATGCTTGCATGCAGCAGAACCCAAAATCTAGGCTGCACCTGCAGGTCCTGATGCTTCTTTGCCTGTGTGTCTGCAAGCTAAAACGGGAGATGAACTTTTCACCCCATCCCCTTCCTACTCTCACCGAAATACAAATGTCTCAGTAGACTTTAAATGGAACCCAGAGCAGCAGAGACTCTGTAGTTGAGTAGGTCACATATTTAGCTGGCATGAAAGGACTTCTAGGCTGTCTTTCAAAATACTTCTTTCTCCATCCCATGACTACTGTCTTGAAATGCACGGGCAGACTTACACAGAAAAAAACCTCCATATCCTCAAATCACCTATCTGACAGCTAGAGGGAATAAGCTATGGTGCATAGCTAATTCTTTTTTGTCTTCCAGAGGCATTTACTGGTCATGTGTTGTAGCCCTCTACTTCCCACAGGACTTGAAAAACTTAAAAATCTCGGTCAATAGGAACTTGTTCAACAAGTTCTAACTGCTCTGAAACACCTGATTTCCTACACAATGTCAGACATAGAGAGTCATGTCTGCCCGGAGAAGCTGTGGCTGCCTCATCCCTGGAAGTGTCCAAGGCCAGGTTAGATGTGGCTTGGAGCAACCTGGGATAGTGGAAGGTGTCTCCACCCATGGCAGGGGGCTGGAACTGGATGATCTTTAAGGCCCCTTCCAACCCAACCCATTCCATGATTCCATGTGGATGTCATAGCATCCAGGATTCCAGAAAGGGAACGCGCTGCAGCTGAGCCGTGTCACCTCACCGATCCTTGCTTGCATGATCCAGGCAGTCCTGCTCTCAGCACACAGGTTTTTCAGAGGTACCCATGCTCTGTGCAGGGAGCCCAGACACCTGCAGGGAACCAGGTCCCTAGAATTTAACCTGTAGTAACTGCAGCTACCTGCATTTGTTTTTTCTGAGAGAGTTAGACACCCCTTTTCTAAATTCAGCCACCAGAAATGTAGGCATCCAATCTACCAAGTCTAATTTAACTCATGCTATGGTCTGTAAAGACACAGGCACCCTCAGAAAGCGGTTCAAGCCACCTGGTTTAAACACTTGGTTTTAGAGGCATTGGAGACCACATCACTCTCTTTGGAGACCTTCTTGCTCTCCACAACTCCCTGACAGGAGGTTGTAGCCAGGTGGGGATCGGCCAGCGACAGGACAAGAGGACATGGCCTCAAGCTGCCCCAGGAGAGATTCAGGTTGGACATCAGGAAGAATTTCTTCCCAGAAAGGGTTGTAAAGAGCTGGGAGGGGCTGCCAAGAGAGGCAGTGGAGTCACCGTTCCTGGAAGTGTTCAAGGAATGACTGGACATGGCACTCAGTCACAAGGTGGTGATCAGGCAAAGGTTGGACTCGATGATCTTGGGGGTCTTTTCCAACCTAAAGGATTCTGTAAAAAAATTCTGAACTTTCTTTGTTCCTCTCCTCTCTCTGCTGGAGCTGTATTACCTTCGGTTCTTTACAGATAAAGCCCAACCTGACAATTTACACTGGACAGCCAACTTTTGGGTAGCTAGTGAAAAAGGAGCTGAATTCTACCCTCAGGAGACAGGTAAGCAGCACCATGGCTCAGCGGGTGTTGTACTAATGACCATGCCAGAGTATTTCGGAAAAAAGAAGTTTGAAACTAATCTCTTTAACGGCGACAGCCACAAAAAATCCTGTGCAACTGTCTGCAACTTCCTCAGCCCTAATCTTTTCACGGGATTTTCACTTGGGTAAGCATTGGCATCTTCTGTCCAGAAATGCCTGAGAGAGCACAGCCACATTCTTAAGGTTGCACCATTTCTACCCCCTAAAAGGCCACATTTTAGCTGTGACAGCAATGACACCAGCACAGCTCAGAACCTCTGGTGCAGAGCTCCAAAGTACAGGTCTGTCACTGAGATTTAAGGTGCTGTCTTTTCAGATGTGGAGTTTGCAAATTCACTCAATTGAAGGGCTGGCTTTCATCAGCTTGTAAAACCATCCGAGCTGAAAGGTAATGCTGAGCGATGGGTACAAACAGTCTGAAATTGAGATGTCTTATAAATTTGGGGCAAAATGTCTGCTCACAGAACATATCACCACTCTGCCCAGGAATCAATATCCCATCAGGTCTGGGCTATCCCATCAGGCCTGCAGTTTCTATCTCACTGACATTTTTCTCGCTTTTGGGGAGGCCACATGTTTTTCTCCTGACCCTGCATAGCCCCACAGCTCCAATCTGGTGTTTACTAAGAACAGGTGGTGCTCGCTCCCCATAATGCGAGCTGCCCATACATTCTGAGTGTCATGTACATCGTCTCTACCCCCTATGCCTCTGCTGCTTTCTTAAAGAACCTTTGTCAGGAGAGGGCTAACTCATGTTGGAACAGATGTGCCCCTGCTCAAGGGGGAGAAGAGGAAAGCATTTCTGTGCAGCTCTGCCTCCCTGCAGAGACATGTTTGACTGTGTGACATGCTCGGCCAAGACAGCAGCTTGTTTTCACTCTCTTCCACCCTTCCCCACTCACCACTTTGTCCCTGTCTCTAAAAATTTGGTAGCTCATGGAATCAGAAAATAATTTAGACAAAAGCTTTCAATCGCAACTTCTATTAATATTAAATTTAAAGGAAATATTTTTCAATGTTCTGTTTCTAGAGAGCAGAACACGCAGGCTAAAGCCACTGTAAGGCTCAGAATACCCCATCATTAATCACAGCCCCTTCTGTCCGCAGGTCAAAGTAGCAAAACACATTAATTAAATGAATTTATTTAAAACTGAGATCAGGCAATAAGCAGGAAGCAAATTGCAGGGAAAGCTAGTCATTAACCTGATTTCTCCCTTCCCTGCCTCCTCCGCTGATGCTGTACTGACTGCAGCTTCTGCCTCTGGCAGGCTTAATGAATATTCACCATGATAAAGAGTCTGAAGCAGCACATCCAATGCAAACAACGTGCACTGAAAAACCCTCTCTGTGTCATTTGGAGGATCTCTGCGGACATTCTGGCTTCACTGATCATCCCTAAGCCTTTTTGGGATTAAAAAGCCCATTTAATCTTTCTTTTTTTTTTTTTCTGAAAAACAAAACCAATCAACAACTCAAACCCACAAAAAAAGAAAGCGAATAAAATCCATCATCAGCGTGATAAAGTGACAGATATAGAACTGAGAGACAGAAAAAAAATTCAGTCAGAATAAAACTGAATAAACCATTTTAACTATCACTTTGCCAAACAATCTCATCCATCTCTAACGACTTTGTCAAATTGGAGTATCAAACAAAACCCCAAATAATTCTCACTCTCTGCCCTCCCATCTCTTTGACCTGCTCTGCATTAGTGAATCAGGAGGAATGAACAAAATGGAAACTTCTCCCCACCAAGGAGCCTGTGGCTTTAATCCAGTGCTGGGGTTTAAAGTCGGTATCATTAAACAGGGTAATTATAGCACACATGTTGTGGGAGATTTGTAACCCCCCACTGCTCCAACATCCAGGCACAAAGCAGGGGGTGGGCACGGAGGTCACTTCCAGCTCACTCTCAGGTTACTGTCCACGCTGGCACTGACAATTAATTTAAATAGAGATTATTTACCTCATTATGAAAACCCAGTCTTACAGGGCTGTATTAAAGTAATTGTCTCAGCTATCAAATAGCTCTGCCAGCATATTCTGAGATATAGGAAAGCATAATTTGATTTGCTTGCTAGCACAGCCTGCTGTGGCCGGAGCACAGCCCAGGGTAAATGGCTTCTCGCAGCTGCTGAAGGAGCAGACAGAGCATGGTGTCTGCAGCTCCTCTTTGGCTAAAGGAGGCTTTTCCTCCCATAAAAATATCAACCTTCTCAGGTAATATCCTTCTACTGCTGTACTTGTGCCCAGTCCTGCTCCCACAGGTAGAATTTTAACCCTTTCTTCCCCAAACGGAGGGTTAATCTGATGCATCCCTGAGACAGCATGTGCACACATCCAGGATGCTCCTCATCATCTTCTTAGCTCTAATCGAATGTTGGACTGGGGGGGTGCAGCACTGAATGTTTGTGTTGCAGGCAGAGGTGATTAGAGAGACATTACTGCTGCAATATAAAAAACACCCACATCTTTGGGGGGATATTTCCCCATGTCTGCAGCCTCACAGTGTCTGCTTTTAAGAGTTCACAGCTGAAAACTGAACATCCCCTCCCCACCCCCAACGACCAAACCTAAAACCAAATCAACCAAACAAAAAAACCCCCCAAATTATTTTCATCTTGTAAATATGTTTTCAATACAGCGTGGGCAGTTACAGCACCAGCCATTCTGCCCTTGTTTTAAAGCACACTGTAAGGAAAAGAGCAGTGAGTAGTGCAGGAAAATTGAAGTTGGAGCTGGGGGGACTGCTCTGCCCCTCAGCACCTGGGAAGGGTGTGGGCAGTGGCTGAGGACAATGCTTCCCTGAAGACCTGTGGTGGGCTGGTCTCGCTACCACAAAGGAAAGGCTTTTCTCTGCTTTCACGTCAAACCAGGTGCGATGCAGCCTAAATGCCCTAATTAAATGTCCTGAAACGCCCTAAACTGAATGACTGGAGCAGCGAGCAGCTATCCAGACCTCTGCTGAAGGCTGATTTCAGGAGTGCTCGGTAACGCATCCCAAAAAGGTGGACTTTGAGTCAGATCTTTAAAAATTTTTGAGCTTTGTGGTTCATATCTTTTGTACATGAGCAGGAGCAGGGATGGCACTCTAACCATTTTCGGGAGGCTGCTGCTGTGGGTGGGGTTTGTCTCTGTTATATAAGAACACGAAATGTCGTAAAGAGAGCAAAAGTCACTGCGGAAGACGAAGCTCTGAATGTCGGGAGGACAGAACATGTCTGTGCACTGCTTAATCTACATTATGGAAAGCCAATTCTGGTTACTGTCTTCTGCCAAATTTAAATAAGAAATAATTTTATTCTAACATACGAGCCCTTTTATGTGAGAGACAACAGGCTCGCCGAGCATCATAAATCCTGCTGTGAAGGTGAAAAGGAGGAAGCATTTCCTGGCTGCTGCTGGAGCCTGTAACAGTGCCCTGCAGCCAGCCAGCCACCCCCTCCCCTTGCTCTCTGCTAGATGAGCTGTTGAACGGAGGCCAAGAGCACAGACGTGCATTCTTTCCAGGCATCTCCTGCCACTGGGGGCCACTCTGCTTCTATGGGGTGATACAGGATCCGCTTGGACTCCTGTCTGCAGTCCCTGCAGCCACCTTCTGCCTCTGCCCCCATCTCGAAGGCTGGCTGTGATTGATTCCCCAAAGAAGGAAAAATTTCAGGTTACTTAAAGGGAAGGCAGGATTAAATGTTCTAGGATTGGATTTCTATTTCCAAGGGCCTGGAGTGACAGGAAAAGGGGAATGGTTTCAAACTGACAGAAAATAGGTTTAGATTAGATGCTAGAAAAAAACCCTTTTCCTGTGAAGGTGGTGAGGCCCTGGCACAGGGTGCCCAGAGAAGCTGTGACTGCCCCTGGATCCCTGGAAGTGTCCAAAGCCAGGTTGGGTGGGACTTGGAGCCACCTGGTCTAGTGGAAGGTGTCCCTGCTCATGGCAGGGGGCTGAAAACAAGATCTTTAAGGTCCTTTCCAACCCAGGCCATTCCATGATTCTATGATTCTATGTTTTCCTGGACAGGCTTAGATTGGTTTCATTTGTGTCCGTCTTGGAGAGTGAACATTGCTAAGAGAATTGACCTCAAGTCAGTCCCTCCCTCCTGCTTACCCTCAACAAAACTTTATCAAGTACCAGTCTCTACAGCTCTGAAAAACTTCCACAGGTACCCTTACCTGAGCACAGTCCACATTTCTGCTGGTGCACAAAGCAGAGAGTCCAGCACAGCTCCCAAAACCAAGTGCTGGTAGGCAAGAGAGAATCCCCACTATTTAACTGAGCACAATTAATAGAAAGACAGTAACTATGGAAACTCGAAGCATCAATTTTAGCCTTTCAAGGCAGAATCTAATTTTAACCAACTAATTGGGTGCTTGAAGTGGTAGTGAAAGAAAAAGAGACACATTTTTGTCAGTGCTCTCAGAGGCATCTATTTTAAACATGAATGAATGTGTGAGCTTCACCATTTAGAGATGGAGCAGGGGCACATGAGAAATGGTCTTAGAGATAATTTTTTTCTTTCTTTCTTCATCATCTATGTTTAGCTTACAGACTTCACCCATTCCTCTTGCATATGGCTCTCACCCCAGTAGCCCAAACCATTGCAATCTCCAGGCCAGATGATTACAGGGTAAAGTTTTCTGCTTGGATATTCTCTTAAAAACCACAAACACACAAAGCTTCAGAGAGTGGGAAGTGCAGTTCCTGGTCTCTGAGAGGCTGAAGGCGGCTCCGAGCATCAGAGCTGACACCTGTTCCCTGGCTCCCTCTGGCTCTGATCTCAAACAAAGGGATAATTTTACCAGTATTTTATAGATGAAACCCGAAACTGGCCTTTTCCCTATCTATGAAGAGGAAGAAGGGGTACTACTAATGTTTAATTTAGTTTGGTCTTGTTATCCCCCACTGATTTCATAACATTAGAAGTAAACTATACCACGCAGGTACATAAAATTAATTTAGACCCGCAAAATCCTTTAGCTGACCTACTTTGACTAGTTTATCACTAAACCTCTGCAAACTTCCCCTCTGAAAGCCAGTTAACTAAATACTAACCAATGCCTGTTTTGATTCTCTCCAGCGTGGCTGTTAGCCAGCAACCTGCCCTGAAAGACATCTGTCATTGTAATACCTTCCACAAAATGGGGCTGTAAAACTGAAGACATCAAAGGCCTCAAAACAGACTCTGGCAGCCACAGCACTGTTTCCCTTCCACAATATATATGTCACATTAGCAGCTTCCCATCATCTCCTGTTAGGATCACATCCCATTATTATTCCTCTTTACTGATACGGGATGAATGGAGCTAATAATATTCCACATCAGTTAAAAAGGAATCTTAATTAAATGTGATGAGTAAGTGCTAATACAATATGATAAGCCCCCTGGATAGGCACGCTACATAATTTCTCTCTTTTTCAGAATCCTTTAAACATTCTTTGAGAAGAAAATGGAGGTGACCTTGCAAAGACTCCCCACATCCCTTCTCCGACTGCAGAAATAGTTTTGCTCTTTCAAGTGCTTGCAAGGCCCCACATTTGGAGGATTTGTTTCTCAGGTTGTAGGTAAATCCAGGTGTTATGATCATTGAGATTCATCTGGGCCTTTAACCCTTTAAAGCAGATTTTTTGCTGCTGATGAGATGAACCTGCCTGACTGCTCTGGAAGTCTGGACCTACTGGATCACGGAGCCAAACCTTCTGTCTGTCCTCTGCTGCAGCTAAAGGTGTCTTCTCAAAACTGAGCCCTATGATGAATTAGGTTTCCAAAGGATTTTTATAGGTGTAATTCTCCATGCAGATCTATCAAATATCAAACCCCAGCTCTGGGTGGTTGTTAAAATCACATTTAAATGTGTTTATGAACCTCCTTACTTGTTCAGTGCTTTATTCTACTTGGTCACACAAACTGAAATCACAAACTGCTTGGTCATGGGCTGTAAAGGCCATATAACAGCAAAACAAAATAAACTTAACAAAAAGATCACTTGAGGGGGGGATAATACACAATTGGGGAATATTAAGGTGTGGTCATCTAAGTAAAGCTAAGATCAAATTTGGCAGTTGCTCAAAATGGATGGCAGCACATTGCAAAAGGCACTTTAAGAGTTGCAGCTGCCTTTGTGACTTGTCTCTTAGGCTACACTTTCTTAAATATTCAGCAGATGGTAAATATGAAGGCTGGGAGGCTCTCTGAAGCCTAACACACAAAAAGTGGGTAGAGCTATCTCACTCGATCACCATGACCACTCCAGAACAGACCACTCATAATCCCAGTGTAAGAGTTAGTAAATTATATGCTTTGTATTTCAATATTTTGATTTTAGTGTTATGGCCCCAGTCATGCTTTAAGCCAAGAATTGTTCCCTCAATGGAACAATTGGAGAAATGGCTCAGAATTGTCCTTCCACGTAAAATGATGCTTTACATTACACTCAGGAACTGCTCGTTTGCTAATGAACTCTCTTTCTAGAAAGGCTCAAATAGTTGTAGCAACATACCCAAAACTTATTTATTTAATATTCCTGCCATTTCGCTTCTCTGAAGGAAATATTAAAAATGGAAGACCTGGCTCGAAATGAACAGGAAGATCAAATCTGGGAAATTAATTATTACACATAGATTGCAATGGATGTAGAATGTGTATCTGAGAGCAAAGAAGGGGAAATTAACTTTGTTTCCACAGTATTGCTTAATGGAGGCTGACTTAGGAAAAAATCCTACCCTGATTAAATTGGAGAAAATTTCTTTTACTTGTGATTCCTTTAAATGAATAGGTAAGGAAAAAATCAAGGACAGACTGTATCTGGATTGATAGCTTAGTTATTTTCCTTCCAGGAAATGTGTCACATGCTCAGGTAACTAGGACAAGCTGTCAAAGAATAGAAACATTTAAAAGATCTTAGTGTTCATAAAGGCTAAAAGGTGATGTTATTGCTTCCTGAATCCTTCACTTCAAAAGGAATTTTAATTTACCATATGGTGGAATCTACATGTAGAATATTTTAAAACTATTTTAACACTGAATTAAACTCTACACTTTCATTTTCCTATTGTAATTGTGTGTATTATACGTGTCCATGTTAATAACATAAAACTGGGTCATTTGTTTTGAGTTTCTGCAATTTTTGTGGTGGTGACTGACTTCTGAATTTTACGCATCAGGGTCTACTTTTCCAGCATCTTTTTCAGTCCCACGACTACCAGGTCAGGTCATGGGGAAAGGGCTTCTTACATTATCAACTCTGTATCTCGAAGAAGCTGACTGGGTGCTATCACAGAATTGTTAGGATTGGAAGGGACCTCGGGAGATCATCCACCTCAACCCACCTGGCAAGGCAGGGGCACCTGGAGCAGGTGACACAGGAATGTGTCCCGGTGGGTTTGGAATGTCTCCAGAGAGGGAGATGCCTTGACCTCCATGAGCAGCCTGTTCCAGTGCTCTGCCACCCTCAGTGTAAAGAAGTTCTTCCTCACATTGAGATGGAACTTTTCATGGTTTAGTTTATGGCCATTACTCCTTGTCCTGTCACTGGGCACCACTGAAAAGAGTCTGGCACCATCCTCTGACAGCCCTTGGAGATATTTATTCACATTAATGAGATCCCCTCTCAGTCTTCTCTTGTCCACAGGCCCAGCTTCTGCAGTCTCCCCTTGTAAGAGCAATGCTCCAGACTCCTCATCACCTTTGTGGCCCCCACTGTACCCTCCCCAGTGGCTTCCTTGTCTTTCTTGGACTGTGCAGTCATGTCTCAGCTTTGCTGTATGAGTTGGCAACTCTTCACTGCAAAGGTGTGAGACCAGAATGTGTCAGAAGGGGAGCACAAAGTCAAAAATGCTTCCTCCTCAGACTGTGCAACCTGACAGTTCCATAAAAGGGGATTCTTTTTCGGCTATTTTAATATATTCCCTCACCAGAAAGGGAAGGGGGGGAAAAAAAAAAGCAACTTCTACAGCAACAAAATGCCAGTTTGCCTGGACAGCAGCAAGAGCTGCCATTCATTAATCTCGATACACCTTCTTGCCCCACTAAGCACTAGGTGTAAATGGCTGCAATCCTTAAATTGCTTCATGTGCTCTCTATGATCCACAACTGCAGCCCCAAACATCACTTAAATGTATTCCCTTTACACCAGACTTGAAGAAGAAATAGCTCGGGGTAGCCAGCGGAAACACAGACCATGACAACAAGGAGAAAAAAGCTCTATTTATATCTCTTCCTGCTGACACATGGAATAGCACACACTTCATTCAAGCATACACGCAGCTGCTCAGTGGCTGGAATTTCTGCAGCGGCTTCGAGGCTCGAGGAAGTGCAGTCAAAGCAGATCTACTCTGTGCCGAGGAGGAGAGACAGCAAAAGGATGCTTTGAAATGCTCTGGTTGATCTAGTTCATTCTACTCACCAGGGAGGCACACAATTTGATATTCAAAAACATGTGTGCGTATTTCCCGAAACTGGCACGAATATTTAATACCTCTTCTTGCAAAAACAAGATAATCATGCCTGCAGATCTTCCACAAGCAGCTACGGAACGTTTTTGCCTCAGCAATCATCCAATTTGCATCTCTAGTGAAACAACTCAGTGAACAGGCAAACAGATTTTTATCTCTGTGCTTGAGCAGATCTGCCAATCGCTTAAAGCTTAAAGTGTCAGTCTTCAGGCAGGGACAATACCTGGAGAGAGGGCAAATATTTAGGCTCAACAGCAAATACCAGAGAGAGACTCTTCATCAGGAACTGCGGTGATAGAACAAGGGGGAATGGATTCAAACTGAAATTAGGGAAATTTAGGTGACAGGAGAAATTCTCCCCTGTGAGGGTGGTGAGGCCCTGGCACAGTTTGCCCAGAGAAGCTGTGACTGCCCCTGGATCCCTGGAAGTGTCCAAGGCCAGGCTGGATGGGGCTTGGAGCAACCTGGTCTAGTGGAAGGTGTCCCTGCCCATGGCAGGGGGGGTGAAACAAGATGATCTTTAAGGTCCCTTCCAACCCAAACCATTCTGTGATTCTGTGATTCTACTGGACAAAGCCATACAGCTTTTAGTGCCTGAAAGAATCAATTAACAAAAATTAATTATGATGGCTTTACTCTCTTTTTTTGCAGGGGCCAGAGCTTTCCCTTGGCACATATTTTTTAGAGACACAAACACAACTTATAAAAAGAAGCGAGAGGGAAAGCCAATAATATGACAACAAAACAAGTGTTTGCAACTACTGAAAATCTTGTGTTAATTGCTCAGCTGCTCTCTTCAGGGCCTCAGACTTTCAGCAAAATACACCAAGTGGTGCCAAGTGAGGTGGCTTCACCCTTACTGAGGAAGCCCAGACAAACTCATTAATCCATGGACAAAGTAGGAATCTTCTGTTTCTCCCTCCACCCAAAGTCTCCCGTTTGTACAAATATGTCTGCAACTGCACCCAAACCTGCAGAGCTTTCTTAAGGCAAAACCCACTCTTCTCCACCTATAAATAACTTAGGAATCAGTTCATTCTCCTCCCAAATATTCTTCCCACTCCTGCCTGCAGCTTTGATTTCATGCTCGTCTTCAGAAGCTGGAGTGAATCACCCATTTCCTGCCTCCTAATCCTCACTCTATCACAAGCCTCTCTGCAGGTTTTCTGCTGGTCCTCCAGGTAATTCTGCTTTGGGCTCAGTAAGAAAAGCTGCATTAAGGTAGAAAAATGCTGAGCAGGTGGCACTACCATAGTCTAACACAAGGAATCAAGCTTGTTCCCTTGTGGCTGTTGTATTTTAAACACAATTAAATAATGAAAGAGCATAAATTGCAGCCTGGATTTTTCTCATGTAGTTTTTTCTACCCATGTGGGGTAGAAAACTCCATGTGGGATTTTTGTGTCTCCAGTCTTTGCAGTGTGGAATCATGTCATACCCATTCATCCTGCCTGGTCACTTTAATCAAGTATCAATAGTTTTGTGAGAATCTCAGGTTTCACCTGGGAATAAAGAAACCCCAAACCTTAAAAAAGCGAATTTTGGCTGTTAATGCACTGGAAAGCAAACAAAAGGAAGTCACTTGAGGCTTAAGTTGTGAGTGTTTGGGATTGGCAGCATAGGACTGACCCAATGCAATTTCATGGTCTGTTTATCCATCCTGCTCTCTACACCATCATGCATTTTATAACAGGTGCTTTCCCTTACCCAGGCATCTGTGGCCAACAGAACATGCTGCAGAGAAAGCAACTGCCCTCATAAATCTAATTCCAGTCAATGAAGAGTTCGTGTCTGAGAACCACAGAACTGCGTAATCAATAATCATGGTCTGCAAGACAGAAAAATATCTTCCGATGGCTTCCCTCAAAGCTGTGCACCGGATTCTGGATTCCTTTTCAGTATTCCAGGATTATGCAGCTTCCCCAAAGGCTGTGTGGACCAACACTGTTATCCTGCATAACTGTATCTGGCACTTGACCTGAATATGTTTCTCCCGATTAGGCAGTGACATTCTCATCTGGAAACTCTGTTTGTACATTCAAATTGTTGTCTCAGCATAAAGGTGCACTGGAGTTATTCTGAAAAGCCAGATGTGTGACACTGTCTGTATTTCAAAAAGTTTAGTTATTAGCGTGATTTGGAAGCTTTTACTCAGACCCCAGAATCTGCTGCACCTTATTCCTCCCAGCACAAGTGTTAGGAAGTGATGAGTCTCTGTCAAGTGGTGGTGCCAACCTCAGCAGAGAAAGAAAGACTTATTAACACCTAAATAAGAATTAGCCAGTGGCTGCTAGCCTGGATTCTTCCAGGTCACAGATGAAGCAGGTCTGCAAAGGAGGTAGAATTTCTGCCCAGCACCTCTTCTCTGCAGCAAACAGGAGACCTCACCGCCAGGTGCAACAATTTGTTCCCTTTCACAAACACTAAATTGACCTCAGCATCCAAATATTCCCACTCACCCTAACTTATGTTACATATTTGTCATATTTGCCATGAGAATTGCACAGCCTCAGATCACATCTTCTGTATGGAAAAAAACCCTGCAGCAGCTGCCACTTTGCAGATCAAATAAGGGCCATTCAAACCAAAATCATCCCTCGTCTCCTCAGTTCCCCTGGGAAAGTAGGACTTTGTATCCAGACCAGAAAGTCTAAAACTCAGCATATGGCAGAGCAAAAAGCAAGCTCTGCTCCGCAAGAACACTTATTTACCAGTTCCAAGAGTAATACACTGAGTATCTGAGCTGACCTTAACTGTTAATCTAACACAGGATGTGAATAGTTGTGCTTCCAAAAGCCACAAAATGCTCACAAAAATTAATGCCACAGAATTAACACGGCTCCACATTTTACCAATAATTATTCTGAAGTGCAAAATGCTCAGTTGTCTCATTTTGTGCGTGCTACATGATGGCTGCTAGAGTTTTCGAAGGCTCAAAAGCTGCTCCAGCATTACATAATCACAGAATTAAACAAAATCAAATCTATAATCCCTATGGCTTTAGAAAAAGCTGGGCAAGGGAGGGAAGGAAGAAAAAAATAATCACAACTCTAATGATGTAGAAAAAACAAATAAGGAGTTTAATTTTTTTAAAATTAGATGATCTTTAACTACTGAGCTCTGCACATGGGGTTGGCAGTAATTACTTTTCAAGGATCTTCTCTGCACAGCTCAAACGAAAGGCTATTACCATGAACTCAAAATGGTAGAGCAAATATTTAATTACTGTTTTCTCCAATTCCCAGGCTGCACCTCATCAGTAGAGCCCAACGCAATCTCGTCCACTTTTGGCAGAATCTATCAGCATTTTTCCTAAACCCCAAGCAGTAGTATCAAAGACTGATGAAAGGTTTGGAAAAAAAATAAATTCTTTGGCTTTCTGGGCACTGTGTATCATTCGGGAAAGACATCGACTAGGTTGGGTGATAGAGCTAAAAATAAAATTTTAAAAGATACAGATAACTGGGGCCTCCAGTTAAGAGTCTCCTCAGCACAACCTCAGCATTTTAGTTTTTTAACACGAGCAGATGCAGGTGAGAGGATGACTGGTCAGCCCATGTAAGGAGAGAACAATCACTTGCTCGAGCAGCCTCAATTTCCATGGAAAGCACTAGATAAACATTCATGGAAGATTCTCCCTCATTTCCAGGACTCCAGTTGGCTACATACCCCCCACACCCATTTCTAGGGTATGACCTGAGGATTTCTCTCCAGGCTTGCTATTTTTCCCAATAAATGGTGATTCAGTGCCACTGGGTGCTGTTTAGATGTCTAGTTCCTCTGTTGTCTGCATATGCCAATACATTTTTTTTCAAGCTCTAATGCCCTTGAGCACTTGCTCCCAGAAATGCCTCCCAAAATCTGAGGCAAGGACAGACAGCTACTTCTGTGTGACAGAACACAGTCCTGGCACCACAATCAGGTGGGCAGGTCACTTTGTGCCCTCAGATGGTGGAAATAGCTGACATTTTTATCAATGGGTTGCCAATGACGATTCTCAGCTTGCCCACAAGTTTTAAAACAATTATCTAGTTGTGGATTTGCTTTTCTAATTTTCACGAATATAACAATCTCCTTTCTACACACACACTGTTCTTTCTACAGTGGTACTACTGCATCTGACGGCCATTTCAGTAGTTTCATGAACAGTGGACTCTGTTTTGACTTCAGCTTTGTTTATGAAACACATCCTTCGAGGGTATGGAAGGGGAGGAAGAACACAAATGAGTTCTCCCTTCCCTCTTGTGAATATGCTCAGGCAACACTGCAGCCACATGCAAGAGTGACTCTGCCTACTGTGATGAATTCCAAGTCATTCTCATGGTTAGTGGGTTTCTTCCCAACTGCCTGCAATTGCCCACCAGCCATTAAATATTAACACAACATTTGGTCACGTTCTCCAATCCAGTATTGCTGCTTATCAGCATTGCTGATTATATTGCAGCTGGCAGCACAATCCATCTGAAATGGAATTGGTCATTGATCAGGCTGCCCAGACAGCAGCTGAATGCCTGGCAGCTCTTTGTGGTGAGGATATCTGCCGAGGCTGTCTGGATCTGCAAAATCATGCCACAGGTGCCATCTTCATCCTACATTTCCACATTACCAGGTGGATTCTTGTACCTGGTTTAAGACTGAGTGGCTGCTGTTCCCAGACTTGGAGTAAATCTTTTTCCATGCTCAGTATCACTGCTTGTCTTTCCCAGCAAAGGGCAAAGGTTACAGCCTTAAGTGAGAAGTCATGGGTCTGGGTGTTTTCACTTCCAGCTGCAAAACAGCGTTTCCAGGTAGTGATGATAAGATCACTCCAATAATAGTGAAAAAGGAACTTGGTGGACATAATTCAGCTGATCTCTTTCATTACCCGTTCAAGGAAATGACAAATTAAATGTAACACATCGCTTCTGTCCACCAGAATTTGCTTGAGCTCACATGTTCGTGTGACCAACTGGGATGCTGTCATTGACACCACAGGAGACTAAAGTTCACCCAAAAACTCATCTTCTGGTCTTTTTTCCTGATTGTTAGTTTCTTACTTGTCTAACCTGTCGTTACAGCATAGCTGTAGCTCATCTGTGCCTCATCTGTAATTTCTAAAATTGATGTTTCCAGTGCTGGAGTTCCACACTCTTCGAGCAGGTTTCTATTCAACATTCTAGTTCATAAATACACTTCAGACCCAACACATTTTAGAAGAAATAATTTTTTCAGGGCGTTACTATACTTCTCAAACGCCTTATCAAATGCTTTATTATTCTTAGACACAGTATCCCTTTCATTGTTTGTGTTTTACTTACTCAGATAATGAAAGTCCTTATCTTTCTTTGCTTTTCATTATCTGTTCCGAACAATGCTACAACAAGATCAGTTCTTGTTTCCTCTTTCTGCCTTGTTTTCACAAGTCTGATTCTCTACAAGCACAACAGACCTTTGTTCTGAACATGCAGTTCCACGCATTTAGTCTGTGGTATCCCTAACCCCTTTTGTGCCAGTATGAGTTCTCAGCAGCAGCTAATTGAGTTGAAAATCGAGCCTACACAAGCCTCTTCAGGCAGAGCAGCTCCCTGAACCAGCTAATTCTATAGTCAGGGGAGAAACAATGCTGATTTGATAGAGGACTGGAATATATGGCAAGAACTAAAAGAAAAAGCAAAACAAAAAATCCCAAGATTTCATACAATAGCCTGGATTAGAAGGGACCTTAAACCTCATCTCATTCCAAACCCGTGCCATGGGCAGGGACACCTCCACTACACCAGGATGCTCCAAGCCCCATCCAGCCTGGCCTTGAACACTTCCAGGGAAGAGACCTAGACAGGAAAACATTGATAGGGAACTACATAAAGCCATTCATTTAGTACACATACCCTCCCTGAAATGCATGCAAGCTCTCCCTAAAGTTGAAACACACCTCTTTTTAAAAACTAAAATTACTTGCAGGTAGGACTACAGCCATCAGGACAGAAATCAGCGTCCTAATGTTTTCTTCAAACTGATTTGTGCAGCTTCTCTCCATCCTCCTCTGAGGAAGGAAAAAAAAATAGGAAGAGCAGCAAAAATCTGTCATGCTCATGATATCTGCGTGTTACAGACTAGGGATTTTTATTTTGGTTTCCTAGCAACTCTGAAGGCCAATTCGGCAGTGATTTTATACTGAGCACCAGTGACGGGGTTGCTTCAGCTCTTCCCAGAGAGAGACTTCAGAACCTTTAACTGCCTCCTTCTCTCCTCTAATGCACAAGTAAAGTGCAGTCTTAGGCTGACTGGTGGATTAGTAACACCTAAGTTTTACTTTTATCCACATTCCATCCTCTGATGATTTTTTATTCCACATGAAAAAATGATGAAGAGCTCTTAAACAAGTATTTAATCAAATTAGTCAGGGGAAATGAACAAATGGAATCGAGAATCTGCAGATTACAATGAAGCTATCATCAAAGAAGATCAAAGCCAGAGCTGACCTCACTCCATAGCTATGGAGGACCCAGATGCAGTTCCTGCAATGCCTGTTACAAATACTTGCCATCTGTGAATGGCAAAAAGAGAAAAACCAGGCAAGAATAACGAGGTTAATTCCACACCTTGACGAACCTAAGCTTTTAAAATTCTATTTGACATACAATTTCAAGATTCATAAAAATGCATCAAGAAATAAACACTCGCAGCATCAGTATTTATGGCTGGGAATATATTTTCCACTGAGAACAGCTACAAAGCTGGCAGAAACGCTCCGAGCTTTCCATCACGCTGTCTAGCCAACATGCCTCAGAGAAGATCAGAAGATGACCTGCATGGATTTAGTCTGCACGACCCACTGGCCTCCCTGCTAGGGCTGCCAATTAGTTTCAGTTGTGATAGTGTTTTCTGCGATGTGGCAAGTTGCCAGTGGGGAACTGGATTAAGATCACCAAATTACTTTGCCTGCCAGCCCAGAAGTAAGCAGTTCTCTTTCCCGTTTACAGGTCTTCTAGATAGGTTCAGCTGCAGTTTGAAAGCCTGTGCACCAGGATGGATGCACTGATTCACAGTGTGGAACAACAGAAACGTGCTTTGTTCTGTCTCCAGAAAATAGTTTCTGTCGCTGCTGAAAATAGTTTTACTGCCTAGCTGCACCTGCAGTCTTCAGAAGGGAAAAGGCAGGGACCCAGAGCAGCCACCAGCATGTGTGGTCCTTGAGAAACTCTGTCACCTTTCTTGCCCCACAGGAAATCAGTTCAATTAAAAGCAAAAGGCGATGTTCCTCACGGTGCTTTATTTCTCCTAACTGAAGTCTGGGAATAAATGAAGCAGATAATCTGACACTAATGTTATTAATTTATTGTAATTCTTTGGTTTCCAGCTACACATGTGGGAGACTCTGCTGCCTACTTAGCATAAATTTGCAGCAAGATAATAATCTACCGAGAACAGGTAATTTTCACCGTGAAGAGATGACATTATGCACGGTAACTAGAGAGAACAAATCACCTGGAAACTGAATCAGCAGGGTGGTGCTGGCCCACTCCTCTTGCTGATAGTCTATGCGTGCTGCAGTCACAGGTTTTTTTGAGAGAATTTATCCTCTACACGTGACTGAAGACGTTTTCACTCCGGGCATTGGGAAAGGACACTGTTACCATTGGAGTCTGTCTGCTTATGTTGTCAGAGAGGACAACAGGAGCAGTTCAAAATGGCACGGTGTGGACAATTCAGCTGCTGTAGTTATTAATTATGACCACTTCACCACCACTACGGGCGTGCAAGTTGATTCACCACTAAAATGTCAGCCTCTTGCTCCTGGGAGCATATTGGATCACAAATGCAGCACGAGATAGTGAAAAGCAGAGAGCAGGAGGGAGGAGAATGTACTCTGCGACCGCAAATCCCGAGATGTGTTTAATGTGTAATGTTCCTTGGTAAAGAAAATTCCAGTTTGGATTTTGGTTCTTAAAAGCAAAGTTGTAAGGTCTACAGGCAGGGTTTGAAGGAAAGTTGGGGGAGGAATTGTTCATTCTGCATTTTTCAGTATTACGATAATATTTTAAATATTTATCTTGCCTTTTTTCACTCACTGCCTTTGGTCAAAACTTCTTTCATTTTACTGTGTCTTACAACATTCTTCCTTTAAACTCAGCTACCATATTCAAGTGATTGTGTGGAACAAAAATAATCAGAAAATTTAATCAGGGGAACTAAAGAAGGCTCATGGCTTTCCTGATTGTTTACAAGCCTAGTCTGGGTTCTGGATTTTCGAGTGCCTCTCAATGCATTAAAAATCTGCATATGAAAAAACTGCTGAAATTACTTGAAGATCAGATCTTGCATCTTGGAAATAACTAGCTGTTTCTTTTCTCAAGGTTTGAATAATTTAGCTGGAATAAGCCCTCCAAAGGACCAGGCACTAAGCCAAGGAGGTGTGGTTACAGGATAAGAAGGCATAACCAAGGGCAAAATCCCTTGGCCAGCTCTAGTAACCACAGGGACAAATGCAGAGAGCGAAGGGCAGAGGACCTCTCTTGCCCTTAATTGTCTAAGTGAACCTAAGGAGATTAGCTGCACAATTAGGTATCTAATTAGTGCCACTCCCAGCCAGGACAGCAGCCTGTTTTCCGTGTGCTTCAGTATTATACACCTGAGGTCTGACCTATAAATGGAGTTTGAACTCCCTTTGCACCCCTCAAATCCCACCTCACTCTATGCTACAGGACAGCACACACCCCACAAGAGAGTCTGTGAATCCGCTGGCACAGGATTTGCTTGTCAGGAAACAAATCTTGCTTTCTCAAAGACTCCTTTTCAGAACAGCCCAAAAAGAAGTCACGTGAGACAGGCATGAGACAGAACTGGGACACAAACAGCAAATCATAGAAGGGCTTGGGGTGGAAGGGGCCTTAAAACTCACTTAGTCCCCCCCCCCTGCCATGGGCAGGGACACCTTCCACTATCTCAGGTTGCTCCAAGCCCTGTCCAACCTGGCCTTTAACACTTCCAGGGATGGGGCAGCCACAGCTTCTCTGGGCAACCTGTGTCAATACCTCACCACTCCCACGGGAAAGAACTTCTTCTTGACATCCAACCTAAACCTACTCTAAGTTTGAAGCCAATCCCCCCTGTCCTGTCACTCCATGCCCTCATTCTTTTGAAGAGCTTATCCTTTTCCTAGTAACCGACTCAATAACAATATAAGCAATTTAATTTCATCATATTCACACCACTCTCAGTCAGTTCTGTTCTAGCTCCAGTCTCCACAGCTTTGTTGTGGGATGACCTGCTCCTGTTAACTGGTTTGTTCTGGCCACCTCTTTGTATCTGACCCCAGCACTGCACGCTGAGTGGGGACATTCAGGCTGCATCAAGTCTCCCTTGTGTTCTCTGAACCTGTTCCATCTGTGCAAACAGAAGCAGCACACTCTCTTTCTCAGCATAAGCACATAGGAACAATTTCCACAGGACCACAAAGAGTTTCTTGTGCGGGTTTTTTTTGCTTCCTAATCAACCCATTTATTTTGCTAGTTGCGTGTGCATGCTAAGAGGGGATGCTTTTAGGGATGGCTGACTGTAATTATATAAGACAAGAGCAGAGAAGCTGCATTCAGATTCATTTCCTCCACAGCCAGAGCCTTGATTTTCTGAGAATTAAATCCCCATAATGAAGGGGAAGCCTTTGCGTGCCGCTATTGCTGTTTTACATCTCTCATTACACCCTCCGAGTGCACACAAGTAATGACCGAATGAGTTCAGGGTTTAGCTCTCGAAGTAAAATCAGCATCTCTAGGTCAATGTTACATAAATAGCCAGAATGTGTGCTGGAAAAACATGCACATATTGCTTTCTCTGCCTTGTGCAGCCCTGTACTGTTCTGGAGTCTCAACAAAACAAGGGTACGGCCAAGAGATCAGAGAGGTTCAAAAGAGAGAGAAACATCATTACAGAATCATGGAATGGCTTGGGTTGGAAGGGGCCTTAAAGACCACCTCATTCTAACCTCCCTGCCATCAGCAGGGACACCTTCCACTCGACCAGGTTGCTCCAAGCCCCATCCAACCTGGCCTTGAACACTTCCAAGGAGCTCTTGTAACAATTTCCCTGGCCGACATGTGCCTCATCACCCTCAAAGGAAAGAATTCCTTCCTAATAACGAATTTAAACCTATTCTGTCATTGTGAAGCAACTCCCTCTTGTCCTGTCACTCTGTGCTCTTGTAAAAAGTCTCTCTCCAATGGCCCAGAGGAACATGAAGCAGCCTCTGCCTGCCTCTTTAAAAGCAGGGCTTGGGAGCTGCTAAAGGTCAGACTTCAGAGGCAAAGGGCCTGTAAGCACTGCAGTGGAACAGGAGGGCTGGAACAATAACTGCACAGCGTTCAGGAAGTCCTGACCTCATGGACTCTCCATGGCTCAGCAGGTTGGAAAGGAGAGCCCCAAAACAGTCTCACAATGTTGTTATTCTTCATTCACTCCTGCTGCAGTGAGAGCATTTTGGGCCAGGTGGATGCTGATCAACAGCCCCATAGAGGGCTCTGTGATAAGAGTAATTTTAATTTTCCTGTACTTTGTTTTTCCTCTTTTCAAACCAGGATAATGAACATATCCTTTCCCTCGTGTTCCCAGACTTTGTCTGCCCTGCTCATGTCAGTGGCAAGTCCTTAAGGCAAGGCTTGTCTTTTGCTATTTGTGTGGGCTTTGTGTAGCACCATCTGACCTGAGAGGCTCTGCCACACCACAGCATTAACAACAGACGCCGAAGCAATGCCTGGTTACAAAAATAAACACATGAAAAATACATCTATGACCCTGGTGTACAGCAAAGTGCTGCACACAGGCAGACATCCATTAAGAGAAGATTCAATATCACAGAGTGGTCTGGACTCCCTCAACCTCTTTTCTGCTTCCATCGCTTGCAATATAAATACATTCCAGACCAGAATTTCTTAGGATTACTTAGAAATATCCTTATTTTATCCATCTGTTTTCCATCAGATAGTGAATTGTATATTGCAAGAGATGACAGGGTTAAAATTCATCTGGGATCATAAATACCATAGGTTGTTTTAACATTTACTTGAGTATATTTTCTTTAAAAAAAAAAAAATCGAAATAGAATAAAATTAAGCCCACAGCAGTAGAGGAAGAGATAAAAAACAACCCCCAAACCATGCACACAAAAGCGAGGCACAACAGGGAAAAAATAAAGCAGCTGTAACCTCAAGTGGAAACAATTTGATTACCATCAATTCCCTGAAGTACTGACCAAATAAACACTTGTTTAGTTTATAAGTTCTGACAAGATCACAACCCAAGGTAGTACAGCAGCAAGGGAGTGATTTTTCCATTTATTTATTGAAACTGCTGAGAAAATAATAAAGACAGGAATGAAAATCTATGTCTTCTGTGTAGCTACAAAATATCACCAGTAGGCAGACAAGGCAAACTCACTGGTATTGTTACCAAGATCACCAAGAACCACATGCCTAAAGCAATGGACAGTGAAAAAGTTGCTTAGATTTGAAAACCTGACTTTATTATATTTATAAAATAATTTCCTACCAGATGTCTAAGAACTAATCACATCATCTGGCAAATGTTATATTTGCTGCCCCCCCTTTTATTTTTTTGCTCAGTTATGAGAAGTAATTTTATTTTTTAAGTGCAAATTTAACCTCCATTTTGAGGAAGCAAAAATATTATTACAGGAAAGGATGAGTTAAGTAGACAAGGAGTTATTGCTATTAAACTTTCTTCTAGTGCCCAAATATAGAAATTATAGCCAGATAAATTGCTTATGTAAAATCTCTTTATCAGTTCTTAAAATGACAAAGTCTGGAGCTGCTGCAGCTTTTGTCCACAGTTTCAGAAGACTTTCTTCATGTTTTTCAGTCACAGAAAACCTCTAGCCTTTTGCCCCCTTTATTCTTATTTCATTCCTGGTTTCAGAAATTTTGCAGGTCCCCTGTTATTAACATCTCAGCTGGAGCTATCAGTCCTAACTTTGAGAAACCTTCATTGAAACAATCACCCCACGGGGGGATCAGAAGTTGGACTTCACCTCCAGTTGGGAAAATTCAACAACTGGCTCCAGTCAGGGACAAATGCAGCCCTAACCCAAATGGAAGGATGCACATGCACAGGGACTGGACTAAATGATGAGGTGCACAGATGCATTCTGCATTGCCTGGGCCTAACGAGAAAGGTAAATTCTTCTCACAAACATTTGCAACAGGTGAAATCAAAACTTTGCCATAGTACACGAAGACAAACTCTTCCAAGACCATTCTCTTTGACAGTCAAAATTAACACAAAGTCTTATTCAAACACATCAAGTCAAAGAGACCACACAATTTAGAAGTTTCCAGCATTAGCCTTTTCCAGATCCTGATGAGTCCTAGCTTTTTTTCCTTACACTGAGCCTTCAAGGACTAAGGTATTACACGCTATTAAATCTCTCATCCATGTCATCTCATTTACTCGGTACACCTTGCTGAAAAATAATGGACCCCTTGATAAAGATCACAAACACCATTTCAGGTCAGTCATGAGGGTTTTTCAGCTAGGAGGAAAATAAATTAACAGGAAGTAAATTTAACTTTAGCCAAGTCATGACTGCAGTTTCTGTATAACATCATCTATCATCCCCTCCTCTCTTTGCTCACTCAGCTGAAGAGAAATCTAAACGAACCTATTAATTTACCCAGTCCTGACTCCAAATACTGAAAGCCCAAAGTGCTGGTTCAACCAGAGTTTGGAGGGGGTGAAGCAGATGAGTTCCTGGTCATAACAGTCATCAGTTTTTAAAAAATAATGATGAGTATGTCAAGCTGCATCTGTCATAAAAATATGTATTTTTGACATGTTCTTTTCAAAAAATCCTTTTGATTTCAAAATTCTTTTCTTCAGTCCAAGTAGCAGTTGAAATTCTCAGTCCTCTCCAGCTTCCATCAGGCTGTCAAAATGAGAAGCATTTATCCCTGAAAATTCTTAGTTCAGTATGAAATATTGAAAAGGTGATGTGGGGCCAAGCTGGTGACCTACATTTCAACATTCCTGAAATAACAGTACAGAAGGGAGACAGTGGACAGATGAGCAGGAAGAGACCAAAGTCTTTAGATGAAAGGAATAAACAAGAAAAATTAGAAAGAGAGAGGTACATTCTTGGCAAACCAGACAGGTAACAAGAAAGGAGTGAAAATGGAGTAAACAGAAGTGGGAAGCCAAAAAGCAGGAGGTATGCAGGGAACGTCCTGGGAAAAAAGTGTTCTGGGCGTAGGGGCAAAACTGAGGACTGCACGTCATGTCGAAGGTCTCAACAGCTGGCTGGAACTGACTTGAGAATTCAATTACCAAAATCTAAACATAAAATAAAAGAAAGTGATTTGGCCTTACATAGCCCTTGCAGATTATTTCTATTTCAGTTTATGTCGTTGCCCTGCATCTACACAAATAAGCTGGCATGATTTCCTTCCCCAGACTCCACTGAGCTGCTAGATACTGCAGCTTCAAATAATTACTTTAGTGTGCTTTATGGGGATGATTTTTTCCATGATACAAGAGGCTGTGAAAAAAATCTCTCTGATATTTTCCTATGTAGTCTTAGGAGCTGCTTAGGACCTTCGTTTTGGGAATTCATTAAATCACTGATTTGAAGACTAATTTTCATGAGAAACATAAATAACTAGACTGATCTGTATTTCCCCTATTCTGTTCTTTAAAATATTACACATATTATCACAGTGTTTCTTACACCACTAAAGGTATGAATTTTAGAGCTGATATTTTGCTTTCTACATATTCCTGAAGGTTGGAATTATGAAATTCCATAGAAAACTGGTTATCAATTTAAAAAATAGAAAGAGGCTGTAGATATTCACAGCTGCATTTTCTAGCTCCTTCCATTTTAAACAGCTGCAGCATTCTGCAACAAACCAAGAACCCAGTTTTGTGTTCTGGGTTGCTAATTAGATATTATCTTTTACAGCTTTAATCAATGAACTGCCAAAGCTAAGCCAGAGCAGTGTCCTCGGCTGTTATTCGTAAATTAACCTTTAGCAGTCTCAAAGAAACAGCACTCTCAGCCCCTGCACATTCTTTGCAGTGCCTGCTTGATGAGTCTTAATCACACCCTTTTTCTGCAGATGAGGAAGGTCATTTGGAGACGGAGAATAGAAACTCACTGACATTTAGGAAGAAATCGTCCTCCACTTACAGCCACAGTGTGAAGCTGTATCATATCAACTATGTTACAACTTAGGTCTCATCACTCTCTGAGTTATTTTCTTAGGCTCTTTCTCTTTCAACTGGATTTTTAGAAGACTAATTCAGTGGCCAGGAGCTTTGTGACAGCACTGTGGGACCCTGTAAGCTTCTACAGTAATGCCTGCCTGATTTCAGGAACAGTGTCTGTTCTAACAGTGAGAGTCAACACCCCCCCAACACTTTTCATTCCTTCTGTGCTGATGTTACATGGACTCAAAGATGCAGACAATGTCAAATGGTTATTCCATGAAAAGAACAACTGCAGTGCAGCTTTCTGTCCCACTCATCACTATCTATCACCCAACCCCAGTGTGCCAATCTTCTTTCCAGGGACCTATGCTCAGTAATCACTTAAAAATCAACACTGTGCCATTCCCAACGCCATCTGCCTCCTGCAGACCTTCTGCTTCTCTCTACCAGATCCTCTGTGCTCACCTTTCTATTACAAGATTTTTGCTGGTGTCCCCTCTCATGCCCTTAGATCTCTGCTCTCTCACATGTCTCCTCCTTACTCTATCATCCTAGATCTCATCTGGGCCCTCAACACCATTTCATTGGGACAAAGTATCTCTTTCAGATGCAATATTCTTGTTCAGGTTGGATTTACTTGCTTGACATCCAAAGCAGTCTGTGAAACAGAGAACTGGGAATGCCACAACTAACAGTGGACAATTACAACAGTTTCTTTCCCTAGCAAGGCATTCTTGGACATTTTTCTTAAAATCCACACAAGAACCCCTCTCCTTTCTTCACAGTTTTCCCACAGTCATTCTGTTCACAACACTCTACCCCAAAGCAGCAGCACAAAACTCACTAGGAAGACTGATTTTACCTTTCAGGCAATTTTGCTTACCTGACGTATTTACAGTTGCTTCACATTTAATTTTCAGAATTCATCACTTATTCTGCATCTCATGCCCCATCAATGCAGCTTGTCTGCATTCCAGCTGAATGCAGCAGGAACCATCCTCTGAGAACAATACAAACCTATTCCAGAGAAACTGTAGTTCCCAGCATAAACCCAGGCAGTCTAGGACTATATGGGCAAGGAATACCCCTAGCCAGCACCACACGTGTGAGAAGGTCACAGGCAGGAAGTCAGGAACAGCAGGAAAAACTGAATAAAACCAGGAAAGCTGTGAGACGCACAAATTTCAGAGGACAAACGCTGAAAGATTCAGATTTGGGGTGGTGGGATGCAAAGAGCTTTGTATAAAGGGACCTTATATATCATCTTGTTCCACCCCCCTGCCATGGGACACCTTCCACTATCCCAGGTTGTTCCAAGCCCTGTCCGACCTGGCCTTGGACACTTCCAGGGATCCAGGGGCAGCCACGGCTTCTCTGGGTAACCTGTGCCAGGGCCTCCTCACCCTCACAGGGAAGAATTTCTTCCTGCAGTGCTCCCAACCAGTCCATGATGGTCTGTCTGCTGCCCTCCCACCCTTGGGAGAGCCCAGGGCAGGCAGGCTCTGTTAGAATAATTGCTCTGCATCCAGCTCAGGGTCCCCAGCACAGGAAGGACATTGACCTGTTGGAACTTTAAAAAACAGGGTCACCACCTCTCCTCCCCAGCTAATTCACTGAGAAAAGGGAAAGAAATAGCAGGTATATGTAGAAGAATGATACCACAGCAAAAGCAGAAGTACAAAATCAGTGTATTTTAGGATGGCATTTGCCTAGGCAATCTTATTCAGTCCCTTGTGCGTACTTGTAAGGGTAGACACTGAAATCCTAATTTCCTGAAAGTCCGTGGGCTATTTGACATGGACCTCAGAGATGCCAGTATTTCACCCACAGCTTCACCCATGTACTTACAAATTTCAGCTGCCAGTTTTATCATGAGATCCTTTTCTCTTTTACAGAACTCTCTGAATGGATGTGTTTTATTTTCCCCTCTCTACACATGGTGTGTGGCCCAGTGCCTTATTTACTGCACAAATATAAAGTCTGCATTGAATGCAGGATTTTAAATTTCTCATGACTGTTTTTCATCACAAATCCTTATTGTTCTCCTGAGTCTCACTTGTGCTATGAAAGCATCTTTAGACTGTTTTTGTGAAGCATTTGCATTACACCAGTTCTGTTTTGTAGATTGGAACCAGCAGCACAGAGAAATACACACAGATTTGTCTAATGCCTACTAACTCTAAGCTCTGAATTATTCACGAGTCTAATTTATTCAGAAATCTTCAGTGTTTTATGTCTAGAGCAAAATTTCTGTTCATCTTTGTTTCTGTTATGAGCTCTCACCATTTTTGCCAATCAAGCTCCATTTATTCTGAGTTAGTGATCAAAAACACAGAGTTCACTCGGATTAGTGGTCATCCAAAGTCTGACAGAGCTGCCAAAACTGTCAAAGAACACAGAGCAGAAACCAGAAATCTGTCTTCATTCCCTGAACTCACTATATAGCATGTGGGGGACTACCAAGATGCCCCAGAGAGCTAAACTCAAAGCCAGGGGGAGTTTGAACTTTCTTGTCCCACCTCACCCAGAAGTTTCCTGACTGCAAACCCACAATTTATTGGACTGGTGCCTAAGAAGATGCAAACACAATTTAAAAATGCCACATCCAGATTCACTGTCCCTTGCGTGGATGAAATATGCAATAAAGTCAACAGGAATGCTGCCAGTCAAATAAGGACCAGGTTTTTCCAGGGCAACAGATATTTGCTGAAAAACATGTGATGATGTTCGAGTTCAGCTCTGTGTTAGGAATTAAGGATGGACTGATTTAACACTTGACTTGTTATTACAGGTCTTGAACCTAAACCAAAAAAAGGAAAGAACCACTGAAAGGGATATCTGTGGGAAACTACAGGCAAGATTCTAAAGCAGTGGTAGTGATTTGAAAAATATGTGATGTGCTGAGGCTACCAAAGCTAACACAACCATTAATCCTGAGATTTCTCCATGAAACACCTGTTTGCTATTAAGGATCAGGGACATCTACAGCTTTTGGGTACAAAGAGAGGAGGAAAATATTATCTGAAATCCACTACAAAAGAAAAAAAAAAGGTCTAATTAATGTAATATCAGGGTCACTAATCCCTTGGGAGTGGACAAAGACAAAACAAAATAATCTTTTTTGTGCAGGGATGCATTCATTGCACAAGTGCCTCACAAGTCACAGAGTGAAGCAGCAATAAGAGCCAAGGGTTACTTCTGCTCAAACAAAGAGATGTTCAGGTTCCCAAAGCAAGTCTAAAATGATAAGACCCAAAATAGAATAGCAAGCAGGACTCCAGATAATGGAACAGGGCTCTGGGACCCAAATGTCAATGGACCTTCTCGGATGACAGAACCATCCTCTACCTTTGCACTTACATCCAGGTGCTTGGAAATTGGCAGCACCAGCAAGCAAACATCTGGGAGAATGTTTGTATCCATATTGAACTGGGGATAAGGCAATACTCTGAGTGCTCAGTCAAGGATGATCAGCGCAGCCAAAAGCCTGAGGGAACCCCTTGCAAAGGTTAGAGTGTACTTGTGGTGACATTTTCAAATGCAAGCTCAACAGTCACACACCCCTCACATTCTGCAAAGGCCGTGTCTTCCTGCAAAGCCTGCAAGAGAAGGAAGGGCACACAAACCCCAGGTGATCATAGCCTAGGGCCCCATTATCTATTAAATTAATTTCCAAATCTGTTTATGCAAACAACACCAGTGCAGGTTTTGCTGGGCACCATTAATTTGTGGATGTTCTAACTGAGACTGCAAATCCTCAAGTTGGTCCTCAGCCCTTTATCCAGGTGAAATTCCCATTTAAGTGAAAGGAGAGGTTTGCACCAAAAAGATTAAATGAAGCAACTATCATCATTTCTGCTGGAGACCCCACTTCCCAGCATTTGAGCTGCCTCTGTGATACGAGCATCGCTCTTCATTTGAATTCCTGACTGACAGTGCTCACAGAGCTGCCACACAGGGCTCACCACCCTACACAGGGCATCCACTGAGTTTACAGCTTCATTTGGACATGGCTGAAAACAGTGTCTGACTGCTCCTCTACGTCTCTATATTATTCCTGCTCCAAAATCAGAAGTGAGAATATTTTTTTTGTCTGCACTGCAAAACATCAAAACATCCAGGTGATTTTTTTTTTCTATACTTCATGAGAACCTTCTGCCAATTCTTATTGACTGCTGTGAAGTCATCAGTCAGTGACAGAGTAAATAAAGCTACATTCTAACCCATGTTCTTTGTCATTTATTTTGACAAATAAATAACATTTTCGTTTCCATCATTGTGCATTAGTGAATGAAAATAGCTAGCAAAAAATTAGGTCTGATTTCACCACAGAAAAGCAAAATGAGAAGAGACATTCAAAGAGACTTACTGGCTTTGTAAAAATAACAAAGGGAAAACTGATAAGCTCCTACCCTAGTTTTACTGTTCTTTTGAAATGGAGGGCAAATCAGCTCCGGAATACACACACCTGAATACACACATCAGAACTGAACCGTTATTCCATTATTCCATTACACAAACCAGTAACCTCCAAAAGCAGGGTGAAAGCTGGGATCAAGGACTCTTATCTCCAGTGCTCATCTAAGACTGAGTAAAGAAAAAGATGCATTTTATGCTTTATTGTTCCACTCTATTTAGAGTCCACAGATTAATTTACAAGAACTTTATACCCAGACCACAGAATATTCTGAGTTGGAAGGGACCCACAAGGATCATCAAGTCCAACTCCTAAGTGAGTGGCTCATCTCTCATACAGGGACTGAACCCACAACCTTGGGGTTATTAGCACCATGCTCTGGCCAGCTGAGCTCATCTGAGTGTCTTCACTCAGAGATACAAAACAGAGGAAAAAGTAAGTAGCAGCATTAGGAGGTCTACTGCAGTTAACATGAGTTCTTCACAAATATTCTGGATTTTCACATCCTTACCTGCTGTAGCACTGGAGACTGTTGGCCACTGCTGATCAGGCCCTGCTGGTCCTCCACGCAGGACTCCTGCCTCCTCCATATGCACAGCACTGGATAAGCAAATATCACAGTTGGGTTACACAGCTCCCTTCTGCCCTGCACTTCACAGCATTTCCCTTTCCTGCTACTCTTCAAAGTTCATAACTATTTATTACTGTGCAGCTACTGCTACAGTATTGCATGATGTTAGCAGCATGAGAAGCAGCTGTTTTGACTTGCAAAAAAACCCCTTTGATTATTTACTAAAATCCAGTTGTGGAATAACTTATAAAACAAACACACCTGCGGGACACTTTGCTCTCATTGACTGGGAGTCACTAACAAGGAAGTGACACAGCTTTGCTCTTAGGATGTAGCAACATCAGGCAAATGATTAAAAAGTTGGTAGAGTTAGTTCTGAGCTTCTGTCATTATGCCATTTTAACAGATTCCACCTTCCTGGGTTACTGCAGGCTTCTCGCGAGCAATTCAGGAAATACATTTTCTCAAAGGCAAAAACTAATACAGCAAATTTTACAGTGTCACATCCTGAGCACTGGGCATTGAAAGCGCCAATTTGCACCTTACATGGAAGGAAAAGAAAAAAATCTGCTATTTTTAATATAAAACTAAGCGTGTTAATTTATATGAAGTTCCTTAAGAGAAACAGGATCCTGTGACTGTGTCCCTGTCTCTGCTCATTTGCTTCGCATTCCCTTTCACACTTCCAGCTGAACTTAAGGGGCCGTTTCACCCAAATGTGGCAGACATCAAGGGTACCAAATTTCTACAAGTTTTATGAAAAACCAGCGTTTTATGAAAACCATCAGCTGGGCAGGGCACACATGCTCAGAACCTGAGATTTCAGGTAAGGACAGGGGCTGCGGATATGAGAGAGCAGAGGAACATGTACAATTTCCCAGAAAGGCCCCACTAGTCTTGTGGGATGAATTGTTTTAAATAATGTCTTACTTTTCATTAATTGTTCAAGTAGCTTCAGACAAGATCTTGAACTTTGTATAGAAAGGAATGTGGATCCACAAGAGCATGCCTGACTCAGGACCAGCAGATAAGGTGCTCAGGTAGGCAGAATTCCTTCTTCAGGATCCTGCTCCCCCGACTGTTCATTGATTTTGCAGTTATGGATTACAAAAAAAATTGAAAGTCACAGCAGGAATATAAAAGAAAGAAAACAGCTTGCCCAGTAGGCCACAAAGTCAAGCTTGCTCTGTCTTCCTTTGCTTTTGGTCCTTGAGGTTTAGATTCCTTTTTACACAGCATCTCAAAGTCAGTTGGGAGCCACTCTGTGTCCCCTCACCCACATGAGGCACAGCGTGACTCTGAATTTAGGACTTCAACATAAGAAAGACTCTTCAGCCCTGTGGATGATGGACAAAGGTACAGAACCACTGCACCAACAATTTTGAGAAACTCATACCATGCTGCACTTTGTGATGCCACCAGGAATGACTGCAGCCTTCTAACTGCATCTAAACCTGTGTGGGAATTTTATTAATCACATCAGATTACACCTGAATACAGAACCAGTTTTCTAATCTGCTCAGGAAGAGCAAAAATACTGTTTGACTTAGGCTCTACAGAAACAATTTTAGTATAATTCTCTTCTTCCAAGTGTACTGAGTAGAAAATTACAGCAGACTGCTTGCGATATTAGGCAGCGGATTTTCAAAGATGTCTAAAGAGATTTGGACAAAAGCCCCACTTTTCCTTCTTTGAAAATCCATCTCATATCTTCAAAAAGTCCTTTCAACTGTATTAATCTTCTCGATTGCACCATGTGGTTAATAAACCTGCTGCAGGAACAGCTACTCTTATGGTAATGAGGAACAAGAAGATGGAAATGCAGACTGACTATTGAAACATCAGCACTGATGATTACAGGGAGCTTTAAAATAAACAAAAAGGATATAATGACAATTAAATGATTCAATAATTGGAACAATTATGCCTTGACAGTCAATGGATACAAAAGCAGAAGGTAAAAAGAAAGAACAGCACAGCTCTACAGCAGCGCAACAACGGCATAAGATGCAAGTCAGACTGAATCTGTAGCACGTGGAGATTGGAAGTGACAGCAGCAGAACTCAGGTGCTTCCCATCTCAGCATAGATCTCATCAGTCATGGGCATCAGAAGAAAACTCTGTCCTTTTCACAGAGGGAAAAGACAGAATTCCCCTTCTCTGGAGAAACACCACACATACCTTTGCATTCCTGCCCTCAGGGACGCAGAGTAGCGCCAGTCCGGATTGGGGTGTTTTGGCTGTAGAAACAAAAGCCCAGGACAATGCTGTTAGTGTCAGTAAAACATGCTAAAAAGCAGGTGCATCTGGCTAATTTTGTCAGAAAATCTTATATGGATATACTAATTTTTTTTAAAATTGCCAAATCGTTCTATAAATCTAAAGAAACTTTCCAACGGGCACACAGGGAATGTCTCTGTAATAAACTTGTCTGCATGCCAAGGCCTTTGGATAGAGATGATCTCTGTGGAACAACATTTAACGCTGCAAACTGGTGGAAAGTTATTTCAGACATTTATCAACATTTTGGGCATAGGACAAAAAACCAACATCATAAAGCCAGAAATCCGTTGTTTGTTTACCCGATAAGGTGACAAAACTGGAACTCCTGCACTGAATAGTATCCGACTGAGGGTGTAAAAATGTAGCTCCCTGTGAGGGGGACGTGTGGGGCAGTGAGGTTTCTGCTGGAATTCAGTGCACTGCAGAGGACTGCAATGGATGGTACCAGATTTGCAGACTGCAGCAAGTCTTTTATTAAGGACAGACATGTTCACAATACCAAAACCTATTCGATTCTCCATATTCATGAGAGGGCATAAGAGGTAGAAGGGGAAAATAGCCAGCAATACCCTCTGACCAACAAACCTCAGCATATGCTGACGTGCTGCAGCATGACTTGCTAAATAAGGAGATAATTAAGAAATCCTCTGTTGATCAAAAATTGCTCCAGAAAATAGTTTTTGCATTGTCAGGGGACCGTCGCTATAATTTTCAACTACAGCCAATGAGTGCAAGCTCAGGTCCCTTAAATTAAGCCCTAAGGACATAGCAAGGTTATTTCTCAGGGTACTGGAAGCATTATTCTGTAGGTGATGGTGTAGTGAGTGCTTAAGTTCAGGCACTGGAATTCAAAGACAGAACTTATGTCCAAAATCATAATGGACTACATTCATTCCTGATGTGTCTTGCACAGTGCCAAACACACAAATAATAAATGACAGTAATGGTTTAATTCTCTTCAAATTATTGGAGGCAGATCAGAAATGAATTTGACCCCATTACTTGAAAGAGAAAAAGAAAGTGTTGAATGTTCTGAATTATTTAAAGCCAACTCTGTCGTTCCTCTTGAGGTTTGGCGTATGCTTTTCCCCGGATCAATAGGTTTTATTCAAACAAAAATGGAGCAATTACAACTTACAGTATTGCTCTATCACCATACTTCCCAGGTCCAGCATCACTCAAGACTGAGATGCTCTTGGATGATGCACACACGAGCATTCTTTATGGTCTGAGTTACACGAAAGGGAGGAGGCTGCTATTTGCAACCACACATTAAACATCTGTGCTAGCAATTTCCTTCCCATTTAGCCCCCTGTTCTCCGTCATGCTCAGGTTCTGCTGAGTTTAGCAGAAAGTGGTTTGACAAGAAGCCCATTATGCATGGTTCTAGTCTTTTCTGATTAATTCCATTTTGGCCCCAGTCCCAAGGATGTCAAAGCAACTCTAAAGTCAACCATGTAGTAACAGTCAATGAAAGAGGATAGAGAACAACACACACGGATCAGATCCTCTCCTGAGCTTGCCTTTCTTGAGTATGAAGGGTGCTGACACCAGAAGATTTGGCTTTTCTTCTGCCGGGGATTTTTTTTTATTGCAGGGGAGCTGCTGGACTGGAGGGAAGCCCCTTTGTTCTATTTTGCAATTTGGGAGGAGCAGGTTACTAACTTGTACAGGCTTGCAGGCAATGTGAGGAGGAGGAATCCTACCACAGTCCCGGGAAAAACACAGATTAAGTGAGATTACATCAAAGCACTGACAAAGTCTGACACGAATTGGGTAGGAGTGAGAAAAGAGGAAAACGACCACTCACTCACAGTACATAGATTTTTGGGTTTCGGATGAGAGCTTTCCACCTCCTGGCTAGAAGACAAAAATTTATGTTCTGTTTGCAATGGGACATCAGATCTTAAATGGGTGATGATGTCAGGAGGAACTAATTAATTAGAAATTCATCATTTATTCACTTCATATGCATGGACCAAGGCTCCCCATGTCAATATAAGAGAAATTAGGAGACTGGTCAATTTTCAAGGGTTACTATCCAGAAGCTCTGGCATCTTGTGGCTGTTCTCTCTTTGCTGTGACTCTTTAGGTAGGGCTGTAGTGCTGCTCCCAGAGGAGCAGAAGAAGGAAAGAGGGAACAGGATGAGAAAAATGTACTCTGGAGATGGAAAGACCTATTGCCACAGTTGACTGTCAGAGGCTGGGGGTTTTTTTAACTGTGAGAAAGATCAGTATCTGTGACTTCTTTTTGAAGTCATTACAGGAAGAACAAGAGCACAAGGCAGTTGGGCAGCAGTCTGCCTTTGCACAGACCTATTTTCACCCAGTTTTACCATGTTCTTGCTGCTCGACTGGGTAGTTTCAGAGCTCAGCAAGAGGCACATTTGTCCCACACTTGTCTTACCACAAGGTCAGTGTCCTGCAACTGACAAAAACCAGTGAAATTTCTATTTTGTCAGCATAATTGGCTTCTCCTTTTGTTCTGCTACAGACTGTAATTCTTTCAGTTTCTCTGGCCATAAGAGAAAAGTTGTTTCAATACATCTCTAAATGAGACTGGACTAGAAAAGCAATAAAGCATGACCAGTAACAGAAGTGGAGCACAGTAGAAGCAGCAAACCTATTCAGTAATATCTCTCCCCAGCTCAGAGGCAGTAGTGTGGCTTCTTAGAAATCCACCAGGAATTCACAGTCTACACACTTGGGCTGGTTTATATCTCTGGCTATGAACAGTCCACCCTCACCAGACTGCTCCCTGAAACCTGTCAAGTGTGCCCCACAGCACACAGCCACGGGGCCAGGACATCATGTGGCCCATCTCTAAGTAGAGCTGAGCCCTCAGGGGACAGGGGGCTGCAGAGCAGCTCTCAATGGGCTCCTCTGCACAGCCCCATCACAGACTTGGCTGTGAGATGTGCAGCTGTGTCCTAAAGCAACACCACCAGGACAAGCTGACCAGGAAGTCTGAGCACAGACAGGAAGCACAAAGAGGAATACAGGCTCTGAACTGGTCCGGATGCTTCCCAGTTGGACATCCCCACACTCTCACTATGTCACACAATGCTGATGAAGACAATATTGCTCCTTTTACCTCCACAGCTCCCAACTTGTTACAAGACCCTGTTTCTCACAATCCAGCACATTCTACTAGGTTTAAGGTCATTTTAGCTTGCCACTTCCCTCAGAGATTTTTGGAGGTCATGAAGCAAGTCCAGCAATCCTGTCAGGAGGCGAAATAAATCCCATGATCCAGCACAAAAGTAATCAACCATTCCCTCTTTCACCCATCAGCTGCTCTTTTTTTATATTCAGGCGGCGCACACATCATCGTAGTGTGAAATGAGTCAAAATCCATCCAGGTGCCTACAGAAGTGGTTGTCACTGCACCGGGTGAACACCTCCTGCCACCAGTTTGCTCCTGCTTGTTCTTCCAGGCACCAGGGTTCATTCTGCCAACCACATAACCACAAGCATTAATGTCACTAGTCATAAGCAACCAGCCCTATTGGGAAGTCTGATAACAAGAATGTATAATGTAAAACGGAGCCATCTTAGGAGCAAGAAGGCTCACGCAAAATGACACACAGTTGTTTTCAAGTGGGTTAACTGAAGAATCATTTCCTTGGTTCGTGGAGAATAAATCTAGTTGAAAACGTGTTGTTACAAACATTTTCCTCATCTTTCTTTTTTACCTAATACTTCAACACAGTACGAATTTGTCCCTGGGATAGGAGAAATTTCTAATTTTTTAAATATTGTCCTGATCCCATATTCGATGGATCAATGCAAACACTACCTTTCACTTCAGTGCTTGCTAGAACAAAACCTGCTTGAGGTAGAGAAGTGTGAATCAAGTATTTACAAACAGTTACCAGATGCTGAGACTCCTAAAAACATCCTGCTTCATTCTGATTTCCGCACAAATGCACAACAGAATGACATAAGGTATATTTATCAAATGCATCTGCTTTGAAGCAATAATAAAAGCCTTTTAGAACCTCTGACCGCATAAGGCTCTGCTTATTTTCCAGTGAGACAATGCTGACAGGTGGGAGGAAACAGAGGCTTCTATTCCTGCTTTCCTTCTGTAAATGTTTAGAATTAACTTGATGTGCAGAACAAACTATTTAAATATGTGTTTATCATTCAAGAAATCAAAAAGGAAAACTGGGAAAGGGCGTAATTCAAAAGCCCAAGGTCTGGGAATGTTCATTTGCATTCCCAACTCCGAGAAAACTGAGGTGAAGGGAACAGACAAGTGCTTCTGCAAAGTACATTTAATGAGTTCCAAGAGAAGGAAAACACCTCTGCTTAATCTTGGATGCAAATTTCTGCTGGCACAGCAGAAGCCTCAAGCCAAGCTCCTGTCTGCCCCGAAGCACAGAGCACTGTCCCTGCTCAGCCGAGCACGTTCAGACACTGCCATTAAACAAAAGAACAAACATTTATAGTTAACCTTTTCAATGTCAGCAGGGCTGGAGAATTTCTTAAAGGCTTAAGTTCTTGCACTGAGATTGTAAGATATTCCACCATTAATACCTTTAAATCCTCTGAGAGAAATCTCTTGGACAGACTGCTACAAACAATGCTGTGGGGTTGCTAGGTTTAGACACTTCAAAACACGCTTGCATTTAAAGTAGTATCAAAATATGTTCAACTCGAGTGTTGCTTTCTTTTTACCATGTCTTTAGAAAGTTGGTTTTGAAGTGAAAAATACAGAAAAAGAGCCAGAAGCAGAGCAAACAGCTGTAAAACTCCAATGATCTCCTGGGTCTCACTACCACAAATGTGCAGGTTTTTTCACTTTCTTTAGAAGTGTCCATAAAGCAACACGCTCAATTTCTGAACATCACATGAAACATCATGTTTTGTCAGCCACATGTGTCACCGCACAAAAGAAAGGGTACAAGGAAATGTATAATATAAAGAGTTTATGTCTAGTTCTATCAAGCATCCAGACTGCCCACTCCTCATTAGGAATGTGCCAGGCTGCCTTCTGGGAGAGAAAACTCCTGTTAAAACATTTTGGCTTGATTGTTATTTCCTGCTTTGAAGGGGAAAGGCTGTCATGAGATGCAAGACATAAGAAATGAGCTTAACTGCACAGGATGTAAGAACAAGACAGGAAAGATGAAAAGAAAAAACCAAGGAGCAGACACTACCCAGACATCATTCAGCGTCTTCACGGGAATAGGAGGAAACAGACTCCAGACTAAAGCACTGAAACCCTTCCTGAAAATGACAGATCGTCACTGCAGCAGTGCCCAGTAACAAAACCACAACTTCACACAAAATCTCGTCATAGTGTGTGCACCCCTCTTTCGAAAGACAGGAATCCAGGCTGCCCATAACCCCACACAGTGCCAGAAATGAAGCCACAGTATTTTTTTTTCCCCTGTATTTTGCCTACACTGCCTGCCTGGTCCCACTGCAGTAGTTATCTGATGGGAGAGCAATATCCATTAACCCCGCATTGCTACCCTTATCACCAGCCTCCTGACAGCAATAACCGTGGCCAAGGTTTTCTGTGCAGCTGCATTAGTACATTTCTTCTTTTACAAAACATCTTTGGTCTGAGTCATCCCTATAAACCCATAAAGGACTGTGCAGGTAAGCAGGGGGAACACAGAGGCAGCGGTTATCTCCCAGAAACAAGCTTCAATTCCACCATCACAACACTGGCAGTAAAAAAGGAATAGTCATGCAGGAGTCAGAGCTTCACCGGGTACAAAAAAGTCCCTACCTAACCTTATTGCACTTGTTTTCACTTCTACTGTACCCTTCTAATGACCCAATAAAATCAGTCACAACTTAGTGTAATTATTAACATATTTGACCTTACCAGTAAATATGAAAAGAACTAAGACCGCATTGCCCCAAATGTTACCGAGATTAATCCCAAATAATTTGGAAATATTCTTCCTCTCGTTGTGTAAACAACATTTTCAAAATAATAGCCACTGTGAAACCCTAGGTATGGTTATCTGTGCTTAGAAAACCCATTCACCTGGTCCCATCCTCATCAGTGAACAACCAGCAGAAAATCCATTTCTAAAAACTGTGTGGAAGAAAAAAAAAAGAAAGGACCTGTTCACATTATCCAAAAGTAAAACACAGATGAGAGACTGACTTTGTACATTGGTGCAAGGACAGCACTGCCTGTTGCTGTGCCTCACAAGTGAAGGCACAGACTCTCAAAGGCTGATTCAAAGTTCATTTTAACTAAATACAGAAACATAGCTCCCTGAAAATCTAATGATACAAAGATCATTATCATTAAAAAGTAGAATTCAGGGTTGCTAAGCAATTGATGGCATCTTCAGTGCAAATGCTAAGCTTGAAACAGGAGAAAGACATGATTTTTAGGATGTAATTAGCCAGGAACAAGTAATTAGTGAATGCCATTACATTCAGCCATTTTCTCGTGTGCACATGGCATTGATACATCTTCATAGGATGTCCTACCACAGGACAGGTTGAGAAACAGAGGCCTGAGAAAAGAACTTGTGATGAGTAAAACTTGTCAGAACTTCACCTCTGTTTAAATCATACAGAACTAGTTGAATAATTGATTCCCCTTTTGGGTGACAACTCCACACAGGCAGCATTCATTAGTTTGTTCTATACATCTCTCTGCTTTTGTACTCCAACTTTGGGCTGGCTTTGCTGCCACTGCCTGATCTGCACTGGTAATCAGAACCTGCTAATTCATTGCATTCAATGGAGTGAGTCTCAAAATGTGATAGGAATCTGTTTGTTAAACTGATTTCCTACTGGTCTTGCATCCAAAGTGAAGCCATTTTCAGTTATTGCTTTTCTTCTTGCACACCCCCCCCACCCCAAAAATCAGATACAGAGTGTGTATTTCACTCTTTGATTCTTCAGCATACTTGCTTATAGAGCATGTCTCATACTCCCTCCTATATCAAACACATTCCAGGCATTGTATCACACTCAGAAAAATTGTAAGATACAAAAACTGCACAGAAAGAGAAAAAGTACTTCCCCTGTACCCTGGCACTGTGATTTACAGAAAAACAGTGCATTAATTTAAAATGGATTAATGTTGAATGGATGATCATTACTCCCTAAAAGCATTTTTATGGAAGACTTGCTGGCCCTTAAGATATGAGCATCTCTGCTCAACAAAAAAACAGTTGCAAAAGATGCTAACATCTTCATATGTGAAAAAGTATAAAGAAATAAATAAATGAGTTCTATTTCTATGGCAAGAATACGCAAGTCAGGCTCCTTTCTATCACACCAGTTATTTCCCTGACTTTCCCACATCTGGAGCACGGCACACATTAATGCCCAGATCAATCACACCTGTCACCATTAGAGGTGACAAACAACACACAGTAATTGCAGTATTTTCCTTTTTGTGCCCCAGAATTAGTCTCTCCTGTGAGTGCTTCTCAGTTCCGTCCCAACACGAGTAAAAAGCAAACTGCACGGATCATGCAAACCACACACCAACTTGCAGGCTGCCAGCATAAAGCAACCATTAATTCTTCACTGTGGGAAAATATTGCAAAGGTTAATGCACGGCTGGTCGAACCATAGGTATTAAACAACTTTCAGCAGCAACCCAGCAGGTTTGGAAGTTGTCACTCTGCAACTTAATGATGGTGACTTGCTGTAATTCTCTGCAAAGATGTCACTGGGTTGTCACAGGCCGGAAAGCATAAAATGCAGCACTAGGTAGAACAAACACTACCAAAGGAGGGATTGCAGTTTTCGGACAACTTAAAACATGCTCACATTAGTAAGATCATTGCAATAATATGCTTTGCTAAATTCGACAGATTTACTTAGGTATGAAGACAGCAAAGCAGCAAACATCCACACTGCCGTAAAGCAACCTTTTGATTTCAAGGCTAATCACTGATTATTTTTTCTCCTGCAATATGAGTTTTACCATCAAAACCAGTTAGATGTGTCATTCCCTAGCACTCTGTAGCAGCAGGCACTTTTAGACCTGTAAGAGAAAAGGGAAGGACGCAATACTCAGTACAGCATATGCTGCAGGAACGAGGTGACTATCGAACAACAGATGCATGTACTGAACTTACCAACTGGACCCTGAAAGTCTCAGTATTTACCTAGAAACAAAATGCACGGCATAGATTAGATTTATTATAACCAAGTTTCATAGCTGAGTGTCAGCAAGCCCCTGAGGGAATATGCTTCATCTGAGTTTTCCAGCTGGAACCTCTGCTTGAGTAAAGGTTTGCTCAGAGCTCTGTGCAGATCATTTACCAAGGTAGCCTCACCTCATTAGGAGTAATGGAGTCATTTCTAAGTATGATCAGGTTTTGTGCACTCTGCCCACTTTGTCCTGTCAGATGCCTCTCAGTCACCACTGCAGAGGGACCAGTAGTTCCTGTTGGGCCACAGGTATTGTAAAACATGAAAGTGTCACTTCCTGATCCTGCCGTCAGGCAAGCCTTATAGCAGTAGGTCTTGGTGAGAGACCCATTGCCCCTCACTTCAATGAAATGGGGCTGTACTTTTAAACCTTGGGGCAATCTAGCATCAATGTTGTTGTTGGCCTGCTTGTACAGTTCAGCAGGGCTCCGTTCTCTGACTGTACAGCACCCTGCACAGCAGGAGCTCCCATACAGACTGTATCTGTAGCACTTGATAATAGTGAGCCCAATGATTGTGAAAAGGAAAACGAAGGAGATGGCGCTCAAAGCGATAATGAGATAAAGAGTGACCTCTGAGTAATTGCTTGGACTTTTAAAGTGTCTTCTTCTATCGGGGATGATTTTGGAAACTCTGTCCACCACAGCAATAGTGATGGCTACCGATGAGGACATCGATGGCTCTCCATTGTCTCTCACCTCCACCGTCAGGTTGAAAGTAGGTGTGCTGTCCTCCCCCAGTTTGCGAGTAGTCCTAATCTCCCCGGTATGGAGCTCTATCCTGAACAAACCCGGATCTGAGGTTTGCACCAGGTAGAAGAACAACCAGGCATTTTGTCCTGAGTCCCCATCAATGGCTATAATTTTGGTTACCAAATATCCAGCATATGCCGAGCGTGGGATCATCTCCAGGGCTGCTGAAGTGTTGGTTGAGGTAGGATACAGAATCTGTGGAGCGTGGTCATTCTCATCTACCACGTAGATGTAGACAGTGACAGTGCTGCTCAGTGGTGGGATCCCAGCATCCTGAGCCTGGACAACCACCTGGAACTCCCTCAGTGTCTCATAGTCAAAGGACCTGACAGCATACATGTTGCCACTATCAGATTTAATGGAGACATAGGAAGCAACCGGTAGCCCTTCGATCTCTCCATCTACTAGAGAATAGGACACATAGGCATTTTTGGCAACATCTGGGTCGGTGGCTTTAATAGTGCACAGGAAGGCTCCAAGGGGGTTGTTCTCAGGGATGTAAACTGAGTACACGGGTTCCTCAAAGCGTGGAGGATTGTCATTGATGTCGGAGATCTCCACATGGATCACCTTCTGGGAGGACAGAGGGGGGCTCCCAGAATCAGTAGCAGTAACTGTGATGTTGTAGGCTGCTGCTTTCTCGTGGTCCAGTTTGCCCTGGGTGACCAAGGTGTAGGAGTTCTTGAAGGAGTTGAGAGTGAAGGGGAGGCCAGGGGGAATGCGCAGGCTCACCTGCTTGTTCAGCCCCGAGTCCTGGTCCGTGACACTCATCAGGGCCACCACAGTTCCTGACCTTGCATCCTCTGGCACTGGGCTGTACAGGGAGGTCAGCTCCACTTCGGGAACATTATCATTGGCATCCACAATGTTGACCAGCACCTTGCAGTGCCCAGCCATAGAGACAGGGCCCTGATCGGTGGCTTGTACATAGATCTCATAGGAGGATGCCTCCTCATAGTCCAAAGTGCCATTAACCCGCACCTCCCCTGAATGTGGGTCCACGCTAAAGAGCTGTCTCACCTTCTGGGGGGTGTAGCTGCCGAAGGAATAGATCACATCCCCATTAGAGCCCTCATCGGGGTCTGAGGCATTGAGTTTGACCACTAGCGTGCCAGGCAGGGAGTTCTCCAGAAGGCTCACGGTGTAGGTGGAGCGGTCAAAGGCAGGTGGGTTGTCATTGGTATCCACAACTCGCACAGAGATCTGGGCAGTCCCGGACTTGGGGGGATCCCCACCATCCACAGCAGTCAGCACCAGCTGCTGCAGGGCACTCTGCTCCCGGTCCAGTGGCTGCTGCAGCACGAGCTCCAGGAGTTTGCTGCCACTCTGGAAGCCTTTCAGGTCCAGGGCAAAGTGGCGACTGGGGCTGAGCAGATAGTTCTGCACAGAGTTGGTGCCCACATCGGGGTCCTGGGCACTCTCGATGTGGAAACGGGCCCCGGGCACGGCAGACTCACTGATCTCCAGCCGGTAATCCTGGCGGGGGAACCGCGGCGCGTTGTCATTGATGTCCAACACCTCCACCTCCACGTTGTGCACCTCGATGGGCTGCTCGATGACCAGCTCCAGGCTGAGGAAGCAGGAGGGGCTCAGCTCGCAGAGCGCCTCGCGGTCCATACGCTCCCGCACTAGCAGCGCCCCGCGGCCCAGCTCCAACTCCAGGTACTGCCGGCCGCTGCCCGAGGTGATCCGCGCTCCCCTCGCCGCCAGCCGCCGCGGATCCACGCCCAGGTCGCTCGCCACGCTGCCCACGAAGGCGCCGTGCGGCAGCTCCTCCCGCACCGAGTAGCGGAGCG
>VZTA01027630.1:74694-100559 GCA_013398855.1 Mohoua ochrocephala
GTGTTGCGGCCCCGCGGAGCTCCGGGACCCTCGGCGCCGGTGGCCGCGGGCTCTGGCCGCCGAGGCTGGAGGGGCGCGGCTCCCGTGCCGTCCCCGCCGCTCCTCGTCTCCGCCCTGGCTTCGCTGCTGAAGCTTTGGGGGCGCGGGGAGGCGGCTGGGGGGAGCTGACAACTGCATTCACTTGTGGACCTGCTGCAGCAGCGCTAAAGTACATCCGCTTGAGAGGGTTAAATCAGCGCAGAGCTCCGAAAAAAATGGGCTTCCAGCCAGGTCTTGTGCCGTTTGTGTGTTGCTGCAGTGGGTTTGACGACCTCCTTCTTGGAGACCTGCCCCTCTGCTCCCTCGGAGATTCATCCTTGCTGCAGCATCATCCCCCTGCCCAACCTCTATGGGCACCCCTGCGCTGCTTCCACCCACCTCCGCTCGGCTGAGAGAATTCTGCAAGTCACACCCATGAGTTACAAGCATTTAAGGTGAGCCTCAGTTTCTCATCCAATGCAACACACAGGCTCAAGGTGATCAGGTGCAGCTGCAGAGAAGGTGGAACATGATCTGTTTTCCAGTTACAGTTTTTTCCTCTACCCTTGTGACAGAGGACTGACAAAAAACGGTCATGAAATTGAACAAACTCAGCAGTGGGGGTGAGGACGCTGCACCTGCAATGAGTTTTACCCCAATGTCACAAGTCCCAGCAAAGACAATAAACTTAAGCTCTCATTCATACACCACCTAAGTCACTAAGGTGAGAGATTTAACGAGACAAACCACAGGCTACAGTCCTCCAGGTGTGCAACTGTGTTGTACCTACTACCCAACGCAGAAACTGTTTCTCTACAAGTGTTTCTTTCCCTGTTGGGTTTTTTTCCCCTTTCTTCCCCCACAAAGTCTTTTGGAACATCCAAAAAATCCTCTCTGGATTGGGCTGGTCTACCAAAGGGAGGGGGTGACCCCAACATTCAGCCAACACCTCTTTCATTGCCCTTTGTTGGCCTGGGCACCCCTCACCATGTTGGTTGATTTTTGCAAACACTATAAATCTCTAAAATTTTTGCTCTAACGTATCTGATGCACAAAGCCTGGAGCACAACTGCCCTCATTCTGACTCAGCACCACTAAAAACTACTACCAATCTATCGACTTTTATCTATGGCCACCTCTACAAAAAGAGACAATATTACCCCATTTTGGCTGACGGTTCCTTTATTCTCCACGCATTTTTGTGGACCAAATATTTCCCCTTACATTTATTCTAATATGCCCAGTATCCCAGTCTCTGCAATTACTGCTGTCAAACCAACCAGCCCTGTTTATATTTTTAAGTAGGATAAATGTAGGTCTGTGCAGACCAACAAGAGCAGATAGACATGCCAAGTGCCTAGAACACCTGGAAAATTGCCCATTTCAACCAGTTGCCAGGAGCCAAACACTTAAGAAAAAATTAACTTCAATTTTTTGGCTAGGTACCCACCTTCAAGATCACAATATTCACAGTTTCAGAACAAAATACCTTGACAGACTTACAAAAAAAAAATCAATCCTGCTGTCAAAAAAACTCACAAAAACCTAACCAACAAAACAAAAAATGAAAACCCCACCCATCAAAGATCCCAATACCCAGCTGAATGCAATGAAAATAAAAGTTATAGCAGCACTAACGTACATGGACTATACAGCCATGTGTCAAACCAACTTGCAGCCATCATGTAGGACAGAAGCCTGAAGAGAGAGACACCCTCGGTTTTCCAAAAATCACACGGTGATTTCACCAGACAGTCCATGGATCATCTCTGCCCCACACCTCCAGGTGCATACCCACAAAGTCCTCTCACAAACATACAAAACAACATTAAAAGGCCAAAAAGCCCCAGCAACACTGGCAACCCCTAAGGCCCTGCCTTAAAGAACATGTTAATGGAGACTCTCCAGGAAACGGACAATGCCCATGGGTAGGGGGTGGTGGGAAGATAAAACTCGTCTCTGTAGGCAACGGCTTTCTAGCCACAAGTTGATTTTACTCTGTGTGAATGAAACACACCCATCACACATCCAGAGGGGTTTAATACCAGCAAGGAATCTTTCACACTGTTTCTGGACCTCAGTGAGTTATTTCTGATAGACATTCAGGCTCTGCTCTGGTGTATCTCAACAAGGAAGGGCTGATGAACCCTCAAATCCTCACCCACCTCACCCACTATTGACACATTACCTCAACTGATCTTCCCTCACACCCTTTCTCTCAGTGGACAGCTAAGACTGTGCACAGCCAAAGTTTTGCAAAACACCACAGAACATGAAACGGAGCAGAGACAATATACACACATTCCATAACATTTTCATTCCCATCACAGATGTCTCTAAACCTCAAGTTCTTAGAAAATTTTTCTCCTGTTTCCAGAATTGTAAGAGCTAGGATTGTCTGGCTTCTTGCCTTTTTTGTACGTTTTATGGCGCCAATAAAATATTACACTGATAATCATTGTATAAATTAATACTATAGCTTGGCTTATTTACAGTAACACTGCACAAATGTCACGGTCTTTCTCAAAATGCTTGCTTTATGAAGTTAATGGTGACTACAGAGTGGATAAGTGATACACCAAAATGTGTTCTGTTCTGATTAAATGTTCCCCAAGTCCTTTAAAATCTATATGAAATTCATCAATGGTCATAATAATTTTAGTTATTTCCATCAGCTTCAGTGTTAATGCTGAGTCAGTCCTGCAGACCATGATTTTTAATTCAGGAAAAACTTCAATTGAGAAAACACTTCAGGATCTGGTCTGTAGTAATATCGATTTTTCTAGTAATAGACAAAAATTGAAACACAGAAAAATGTAATTTCAGTTTCAGTTGAATCGAGGCTTAGGGGCTTCCTAGTTTTCTTTTTTTCCAGAGTTTTCCTTTTCAGTAATTCCTTGAAATTTCATCTAAGCACTAAAATTTTGAAACACCTTCAAATCTCACCAAAGAAAAATGCACCCACTGAGTTCAGAACAATGCACACGAGCAAGAGAATCAGAATTCATCCCTGCAGCAAAACCAGCTGATAAACCTGATAACCCCTGGAGTGAATGGATACTGTCTGTGTGCAGGATCTATAGACACAGGCCTCTGGCATTTGCTGACACACAAAAACTGCACCGCTTTAATTAGCTCGGCTAAATTAAATGGTACAAGTACAAACACACAGGTGGAGTAAAGAACACCGATTTTATCAAGTCCTGCACAAGAAAATCAAGTCTGTTTCAAGATGGTTATACATGGATGCATATCTACCCCAGCAGCCACAGCCATATAACTATTTTAGCATGGAAAATCCTCACGTTTCCCTGCAAGTCTTCCTTGAAACAGTTCCACATATAGAAATGCCTGAATTAGGAGCAGCCTGATGCAGTGCCACAGAAACATGTCTGTGCAGATTTTTCTCTTGGTAATGATACAATTATACTCAGATACATTTCTGTAGGTATTTAGGCCCTTGAAAAGTTCATGCATTTCAAATCACACCTACACAAGCAATTTTTTTCTATAAAGTTGTAACAAGGTTCCCATAAACTTGCTTGGGCAGCAATAAATTTGTGTTCAGTTTCCTTCACTGCAGAACACTACGCAAAGTCCCTCCTCTGGCTACTTCTGAGTCTCATACAGCAAAAGGAGAGAGAAAGACACATTAGAAACCGGAAAGATGTGAAAGTACAACATGTAAACTGACGAACTCCAAGGTGTTTTGACATCTGAAAAGACATTTTACTTCTTTGTAAATAATTTCACTTTCAATAACTCATATCCCTTAAACATTAGGTTCAGTGACTCAGTGTCATGATGTAGCTCTTTTCTAAACTGGTGGGACGACACCAGCTCCAAGCACTGGACTCCAGATTTCTGCATGTACTTCGCAGAACATAGATTTTTAGTAGCAATGAGATTGCTTGAATACTGTATAAAAACAGACACGGTTTCAGCCTACTGATACAACTGTGTGCAAAAAAATAGGGAGACAAGTCCACAAAATCCATAGTTTAGCCATTAACAAACAGGTAAGTGGTGTCATTCTCTAGAAAAAACTGGATTTTCTCTATGTGCCTGCTTGTATTTGGTGCCTGCAATTTGTCTGCCTTACTTAGAATTAAATCAAGTCCAGAGAAAGGAACATCCATCAGTCCTAGGCCAGATTACATCAACCAAAGCGGAAAACAATACCAATAAATTGTAAGGGAATGATGAGTTTGTGCAGTTTCTTATACACTGTTTTTCCCTGTGAGATGGGCGACCAGCACCATCTTCTAGTCCATGGGTACTTATGAGGTCATGGAAAAAACCATTCTGGTATTTTAAGGAGGCACTCACACTGCTTATTCAGTGCAACCCCATTTTTCACTCCATGTTCTTAGGATTCCTGCAATCTTCTGCAACCTTCCTCACTTCAGTGAGGTCCTCCCTCCACTGTTCTCTGAAGGAGACCACACAGGGTTTCTTCTGGTGGCTTCCTGTGCCTCAAGGACAATCTGAGCAGGAAGACACTGCCTAGAGATATGGCAACATACAGGCAGGTTACGGCCTGCATTCTGTATGGAATTTCTTGGGGATGTGGGATTCCCACTCTTCCTAAAAATGCTGCAAAACGCCTCCCTGAGGTAATGAGAACTACTTATTTCTACACTTCTTTGTGCCTATGTCCCAGTCATCTTCCACACTTGAATTACTTGTTGACAAGTCATCTTTTCATTTGGAACCTGCCTCTCCCATGTTTGAAATAGACAGGTTCCGTGCCAAATTGCTCAGTTGGATTGGCTCCGTTCTTTTGTGTCTTTCCTTAAATCCATTTTCCCATTGGTAGGAATCTAACTGGCGAGAATTTCTTTTCGTATCACAAGGATCTGCAGCCAGGCTATTTAAAACATTGCTGTTATGGGAACCAAGGCTGCTAAACAGCCAGGAAAAATCCTGTTTGTATTTAGGTCACAATTTCTTTGCAGTAATGTACTTGCTTGTTCTAGAAAATGGCATGTAAAGAAATTGGGGTTGGGTATGGAGAGGGATTGGTGTTATAAATATCAATGGAGATAAACCACAAAGATACACAGAAAAAAAATTCTTTTCTTCCCCTGATCGCCAGAGTACATTAGATTACTTCTCACTTCCAGCCTAACTTTTAAGGATGGATATGTCTGACTCATTCTGTCTCCTGCTATATTTTTCTGATGACTTAGAAACGCTTTCGTAATTTATTGCGCATATATCACATACTCTGCCACTCTGAATGGAAGCACATTAACAACTTGGACACCAACAAAATAACTTTCACTTTTCTAAAGTCACCACCAAGCCTCTAAGTGTTACTTCTAATGCCAAATATCTTCTTGAAGGCTTTTGTTGGTGTCTTTTCCCTTACCACCATTGTCTCTCTTTAGAGACACAGTCTTTACCACTCTTCCATGCAGGCTGTGATTCTCCAGCTCAAGCAATCACCACTAAATTTCAGCTCAGTGAACTGGCCGTGAGACACACTCCAGTCAAACAAGTTTCTTCCAGGTGATCATAATTTAATTTGTTTCTCAGCTCTGGCTGTTGCCTTACTCCATACTTATATTCACAAGTGTTGCACGCCCCTCTTTAGAGTTTGAGAACTGGGATAAGGTTACAGGGTAACTCTGACCCTCCCGAAACTGTCTGAATGTTTAACCAAATATGCACATATGAATTCATGAATGAGTAAGCAATTGCCTGGAAACTGAAGACTCAGTTTAGCTTTCTGCTTTAAGGAGTTCCAACTTCTGTGCTCAATTCCCTAAGAAGTGCCTTCATCATAAGCCACAGGATGTCCACTCACTTTCTCCCTTTGCGTTGATTTTCCGTATTCCTCTCTCCTCAGCCTCCTAGGAGCTTTGCATTTGTCCTTGTGGCTACACAAGAAATACACAGTGTTCCAAAATGATGCTGATAAGGTATGCTGATGTCTCCTTTTCCCTTCATTTTTGTCTACACAATTCAGACAAAGTAGGAAGCTAAGCACCAAGCAGTGGCACAGAACCAATGGAAATGGAGAACTGGGTATAAAAATAGAGGGCAAGAATCAAAAGTACAGGCAAGGAGTAATATGAGGAACAGTCACCTTCTTCACTGCTGAGAAAGACCAAAGGCATTTTCTTTGGAGCCTGTCAGTGCCTCTCTTTAACAGGGAAAAGAGATCAGGTTTGTATTATTAAAGACTATACAAGTACTCGAGTACTGTGGATTCCCTCTCTTGAAAACACACGCTGAGTTACATCTATTAGCTTTGTTTATACTCCCTGCTTACTCCTAAGTGTCTCTTAGAAGTTGACGACCTGAACCTGAATCTGCCTGGTTTGGATCTAGCAAGGAACTGGCAATCCTGCAGGTTTGAAATCACATTGTTTTAATGATGACCTGAGTTTGCCTTTGAGGCTGTTAGAAGTATTGACTGTCAATGCCTTAATTGTAACCTGCACACCCTGTGCTGGATCAGATTTTGCTTTTTGGGAGGTTGGTGTTTTCTCCTCCTTCATTTGCACTTTTCTTTCTTGCTCTCCTGCTCACTAATGACTTTCCCAGGTTTGTTGCATTTCCTAATAACATCTCCACGAATTCTCTTAATCCATGAAAGTACATCAAGCAACAGAATGATAAACTCGAGTCACAGAAGCGTATTTTAAGTTTTGATTTCACTGCTTAATTTATCGAGCCCTGTATTTGGGCAATCATATTCAGTTCACAGCCACAAAACAACAACGTGAAAATCTCCTTTCCTCAGCAGCTGCCCTGCTAAGGTACTAACAGGATTACCCCTTGTACTGAACAGTTAACTCATGCTTTTGTTATTCACAGATACTTTCACTGCAACTTCCTTTTACAAGCCTGCCTAATCCATCCTTAACACTTCTTCTAAAATGTTGCAGACCTTTCACTGAGAGGGGGAGAGAGAAGCCAGCCCAGACTCACCAGTCTCACACCTGCTACCACTCTGCTTCCTGGTATTTTCAAAGCACCGGCTGAAGCAGGCATTAACCTATTAACCTATTACCAGGCTGTAATATCAGGTGCATTCTCTCCCCAAAGCAGACCTACCTGCAACTTCAGTCCCGCGTGACAATTTAAATGTGACTAAAGTGTTTTGTGCGTATTCCCTAGACAGGAATGCCTTTCAATATACATTCACTGCAGCCACTCCAGGCAGCCCAAGACACAAGTAGAAGTCTAAGATGCACAACTGGAAGATGGTTGGATCATGCAGTGGATACACCCAAGCTATGTTCATGTTGCTCAAAATTTTTTCCAGCAGCTGAGTCACAGTTCTTTCTTTCTCTGTGACACTTAGAGTGGTTTGGGTTGGAAGGTGCCTTAAAGCTCATCTCATTCCAGCCCCTGCCATGGGCAGGGCCACCTTCCACTATCCCACGTTGCTTCAAGCCCCATCCACCCTGGCCTTGGACACTTCCAGGGATGAGGCAGCCACAGCTTCTCCGGGCAAACTGTGCCAGGGCCTCCCCACCCTCACAGAGAAGAATTTCTTCCTACTCTCTCCACATCTCTACTCCAAAGCTGGATGGGAGGTTAGCTCTGAACTACATGGGTTTCAAACCACCAAGATATTCTTACACAGCACCAAGCTGCAACTTGCTCCTGAAGTTAAATATGCAAAGCAGTACAGAAGTGATGGACAGATTTTCTCAATCTAAAATCAGACCTAAAATGCTCTTATACTACGTTGTGCAGAGCTGCCCTAAATTTCTCAAATTAATAGAACAAGTTCTACTTAATCAGACTTAAAAGTGTAGTGATGACTTTCCCTTTCAAGGTTATATTTTAGAATTAACTGCTTGATTGCTCTTTTCTTGATGTTGGACAAAGTCAATGTCAACTTTGCCAGGAAATTAAATCATTACAGCTATGCTTTTTAAAACACAGAAGTGAAGCAAATCATGACCTCTACCTCTGGCTGGCGCAGTCAGACAGAAGTCCCGAGCTTTCTGCAGCCAGAGGCTCAGCCAAGCCAGAAAAGGAAATGTATCATGGAAATTCCTTGCTGTAGAATGGATGAGCAACCAAAGGAACAATGAAGGTGGTGCTCTGGACTTCTGGAGTTCAACACCACAAACACAGGCTGGGTGCAGGTTGTATTCACCACACCTGCCACGACAGACAAGGCAGATACGGTGTGGAGTGAACCTCTGCACGTCTGGCTCCAGCCTTTCATGGTGGGCTCATTGTTTAGTCATTGTTTAGATTTGCAATTAATTCTCTGTGTGGTGGGAAGGAAGAAACTTGACCCCGAGGACAAATAGAATCACAGAATATCCTGAGCTGGAAGGGACCCACAAGGATCACTGAAGTCTAACTCCTGGCCCTGAACAGGACACCCCAACAATCCCACCCTGTGCCTGAGAGCGTTGTCCAAACGCCTCTTGAATTCTGCCAGGTTTGGTGCCGTGACCATTCCCTGGAGCCTGTTCAGTGCCCCACAACTCCCTCTGTGAAGAACCTTTTCCTAAACCTGCCCTCCTGTCACTGGTCACCAGAGAACAAAGAACAGTGCCTGCCCCCCATGAGGAAAATGTAGACTGCTATGAGCTCTGCCCTCAGTCTCCTCTTCCCCTCTTTCCTCTTCTTGAGGAAAATCTCCATCACAGAATCCACACAGCTTTTAGCACAAATGGGAAAGGCTTTGCTGGGCAACCCAAGAACCCTCTGCTCTTACCTCCCATGCAGCTGCACTTTCAGCTGCAGGTCTTTGCCCACGGTTCTGAAACACGTGCCACATCTCGTGTAGCCAGATAGAAAATTAAACCCCTTCAATTATTTTAAAGAGCAGCTGAGAGCCATAAAGGAGGCAGGAAGGGGATTGAAGCACAGACCCCATAAAACATACTGAATATGTGAGGATTTTTTAATAAGACCAGTATTCTGCTCCCCAGCTTTCTGTGTTTCATGTGTCTGCACAGGAATGGCTAAGCAAGGAAAGTAGGGCAGGAAAATATTTCATTTTGTTTGCTAATTCTCAGCAGGCATTTCTGAGCTTAGAAGATTTTTACTTCAAATCCTATTACAAAAATCCTTCTGCCCAAACTGTGCTGTTCTTGGACTATTTATAACCTATAGCCATGTATATGATGGGCAAAATGTTAATACTGCAGATTCTGCTGATATTATCCGACCTCAGGACACGTCCCATTGATTTCCTTACTCAGCAGAACCAGGAGCAGCATTTGACCCTGACTTACACTCTCTGCTAAATGATTTTGGTTTCTATTTGTGTTTCTCTGCAGGGTGCTGGCACACAGTGGGATTCCACACCCTCCTTGCTCCCAACCCTCTCCTAAATAGACACGCAAAAGCTTGGGTTTTTTCCTCTGTTGACTTGGAATCTACATTCCAGCCATTTTATGCCCTCTGCTGTACTTCACAATCTCAGTCACATTTTAATAAGGTTATCAGAACAGCACAGAGAATTGGATTCCAACTGTGCGCTTCCAAGTAGTACCCGATAGCAGACCAAAATAACAGGATAATAATTCTATGCCAGAAAAGCCCCAGCAACAATTTAGCTTCCTCATTTCTTGTGAACACTTCATCAATACTTTGAGTTCATTACCTGTAACTAATCTGAAGTTTTCCTGTCTGTAACCCGTGGTATTTGACTTGCACCCATTTATTTTCTTTCCTTTTGCATGCAGAGGTTTGCAAGAAAATACGTATTTAGGATTAGTATAAAGGCAGTATGGCTCTAAGTGTGTGCAAATGTGCAAGCACACAAAGAAAATATAAAATAAGGAATAACAGGAAAATAATGGATTAATTGCTACAGAGGACCCTACAAAAGGTTTTATTCCAAATGAATGAAGAGGAGGGAAATGACCTAAAATAAGGTGCCAAGAAGATGGGGAAGAGAACTGGAGCCTTAAGATGCACAGTGGGAGTACAAGAGAGCCGTGAAATTAAAGAATTTTACTTAAGACTATAAAAGGTGAAATGAAATGATGCAAAAGATCCCAAAAGACACCCATTGCTAACGGGCATCAATGACCAGTCCCAGATCAGTCTCTTGTCACAAGTGAATGAGACTGTGAGCCATGACAGCCAATGTCCCTTGTCCCAAAGCATTGCACACAAGTGATCCCGGTCACCAGTGACCATCAGGCACTGATGCTTGGGAGTATGTGGGTGTGAGTGTACAAAATCTAGTAAGAAAATGAGTGAGAGTGGGCAACTTCAGAGATTTTGAAGAAGAAAATCACTTTTCCCTGACACAAGATCTTACGCTCACTTCTGTAATCCTGATTTTCTACATAATAGTTCCAGATTCTTCTGTGCGAGACTGACTTTGCACACAAGGTCAGACCCTGAGAGGGGTAAGAGTTCAATCTGAAAGGATGAGACTGCAATAGCCAGAAGATGCTGTGAGCAACCAAGTTAAAACAAAAACCACAGACAACACGGCGTGGAGGGGCCCAGAGAAGAAAAAGCAATAATGGTTTTTACAACCCAGAGAGACTTTAAGAAAGGGATGAGGCACAGTTGTATGAGGTCTCTGCTCCAAGTCCACTTCTCTATCTACATACAGGCACCAGCACCAGCTCCTGCATCCTTCTCCTGCATCCTTCTTCCTGGTTCCTCAGCCTCTAGCACTCACTGCTGCTGTTGCTGCTGGAGAACAGCACTAGCTCCAGGCAGCTGGAAGGGTTGCAAGGAGCAGAGGAGGAGGGAGATGAGATAGGAGCAGTCAGCCACATCTCTCAACTCATTCCCTGGATGGGTACAGCGGCAGAGAACGAGGTAGTGGTGAAAGGACTTTAGGAAATATAAGAACTGCAATGTTGCACACAGTATTAAAAAAGGATTTGGCAGCACGGCATGAAAAATATCCTGTGTTGTACAGGCTGATAGGCACATCTCGGGGTGAAACAGTGGCCAAGGTATTAAGATGATGATGAGAAGCCACTGATCACAGCTGTCCAGTTCAGGACCTGCACGCCCAGCTTCAACACTGCTGTGATAGCCCTGTCAGATTCCCCAGTGCAACAAGTTCACCTCTGATTTATGGCATCTGAGAGTACTTGGAAGGGGAAGCAAAGAAAGAGGGAGATGAAAGGTATGAGGTGGGGCAAATTGTGATCGGAAGCCCAGAGGAAGGCCTGAGAAGCAGTGGCACTCATGCAGTAACAAGAAGGGGAAAAAAGTACCCTGGAGCTAAACTGGGCCTTTAGAAATCAGGACAAGACAAAAGCGAGATGGAGGCAGAAGCAGTTGATCACATGCCATAAAAGCAGGAAGTCGGGGGAGCTGGGTTCTGTTCACTGTTACATCAGGGACTTCATGATTTTTGGCAAGTATCTTAATTGGTTCCTAAGATGTCAGCAATATATGGGCTTGAATGGCCACAGCAGGGTTTAAAGCACTACTGGAAAGGATACTTGGGTCGTCTCAAGCAATAAGGTACATATGCACATGTATAATTTATCGTTTGCACTAGGTGCTGAAGGGAGATAAGCGTTTGGGGATTTCTAAGTAAACATTAAGCAAATCTGTTTTCAAACTTCCCTTTGGAATTCTTAAAACCTCAGTGACACAAAATATTTATGGTTTGAATGTAGTAAGAGTTCGGTATTTGTTTCCTTGAGCACAAGAGTTCTTACTGAATAGATCGGCGTGATTGACCTAATGAAATATTCCTTTAAAAGCTGGACTACATCCGGTGTTTGGTGTGAGTTAGTGCTGTAGCATTAATGCAGAATTACCTTATGCATTCTGCATGGATCACACATGTGGCAAAACCAAAAGATTTTTGTGTGCTGAGGGAAACCCACACTGTTTGTACCTGTTCCTGCAACAGCAGGCAGTGGCTGTGGGATGCAGAGGACAGGGTACCCTGCCTGGTCCTCAGCTGCTCCTTCCAGAAGGGCACAGATCTCCCAAGCTCACAGAATACATCTGCCAGCCCTGGAACACCTCAAATGACACCAGGCTTCCAGCTTTTAACAACTCAGCTGAGCTCAGCGTATTTCTTCCATGGTTGAACAGAGAAACCACAGCAGGGCATGTGAGACTCTGAGTGATAAGCAGGGATGATGATATCAAATGTACCCACTGAAATCAATCCCCTCTCCTTGTACTAATCAAAACATTGTCCTCCACAGCCAGATAAACCTGCAGTGTCTCAGCATGATTCTTTGCATTTGATACTCCTTGCAAAGTGAGCTCTTTGGAGACAGATTTTCGGATTGCACGTTTGGAATATAAATGATTACTGGTCACATGGTTAGGAAAAAATTAAAACAATGTCCAGCACCACCAGTGCAGCTCCTGGGCTTCTTTATCACTCTGAATAGTGGTTAAAGACAAAGTGTAGAGGCCTTCAAATCCAGTTCACTGAGAAGGACATATCCCCCAAGGCATCACCACAGTGGTCAGGGGAGGCATTTCTATGGAAACAGAGCCCGTCAAAGTCAGGGTTCATAAAGAACACAAAAAGGAGTGTGGTTCTGTCTGCTGGTTCCACAAGAACAGGAGACTGGGTCTGGTCCCACTCTGAGGGGTTTATGTATTTTAAATCAGAGTGAAATCTGAAAACATTTCTGAGAATAGGAACTAGACCTCAGGGGAAGGTAAGGAAAAAGGGACAAGCATAGGGCAGGACAAAATAAAAGCAGAGAGAGAGAAAAAGAGGTTTTGAAAGACAAGGAGGTACAAACCAATCCATATTGCTTTTATTTGGGTACTTGATCCTTTAACCATGAACACCACAGCTATCTTTCTGCTGTACAAACACTGGGAGCAATCTTGACATTGTATTTTCACCAAAGACTTTCAGTTCTCCTTTAATCCTTCATTCAAGAATTCTGGCACTTAAATTCACCCACAATGGGAACTCTGCCAAATTTTAACACTGATGAGTTATTTTCTGGGTTTTTTTATACTACTGCAATACAAAAGCCTGTACAATCTTCAGCCTTGCTAGAATCTCTCTGAAACAAACCATCTTTACTACAGGTAAAAGCATGAGAAGAAAAAAGCTATTAGATTGCTGAGGAATCAGATATTTTATCTATTCTCTTCCAATGTGAGACTTCTGTTTAATTGCTATACTGTTGCATCATGCAGTTAGTTAAGCTGTCTATTTATGCTCATCTTTGACACTTATTTGTTCACCTCTCTTAGTTTCTTACACTCCTGGAATATGGTTTTAGTGGCATTGTGAAACAAGCTGCCACAGACAAGGTGCTGCCTTCAACGCCACCCATGTACAGGACTCACATTCCTAAACCTTCTGTGCTGAAATCAGGGACCCTCCTCTTCCCTACACCCTGGTCCAAGGCTGGGCACTGTGTTCATTGGTTGGTTTTTAACTCCCAATCCTCTGTCCTCAGTTCCAGCCCCAGCCTCAATTTTGGTCTGGGCCACAATCATACAATTGCAATTATCAGAAGGTCCTGCCAGCTCTTGGCTGGGTCAGGGCTCTCTGCTGGCAGGACTCAGAGGGAACTGAGCTTTCCAGCTCCTGCGATTATCTACCAAGTAGAGTGAACAATAATTTCTCAAAAGCTTGTAACTCAGCCAAACTTAGCAGCTCTTAATGGCTATCAAGCACGACACAAAGACCACTTTGCAACAAATACCAGGTCCTTTTTCCAAAACATACTTCAGCGAGATATTTAAAGGAAAGATCAGACACATTCCACATCAACAGCAGCATGGGCAGCAGGTCAAAGGAGGGGATTCTGCCTCTCTTCTCGGCTCTGGTGACACCCCACCTGAAGAGCTGCCTCCAGCCCTCGGGTCCCCAGCACAGGAAGGTCAAGGACCTGTTGGAGTGAGTCCAGAGGAGGCCACTGAGTTATCAGAGGGATGGAGCACCTCTCCTATGAGGAAAGGCTGAGAGAATTCGCATTGTTCAGCCTGGAGAAGAGAAGCTTCAGGGTGACCTAATTGCGGCCTTCTGGTACCTGAAGGGAGTCTAAAAGGAAGATGGAGAGAGACAATTTGCAAGAGTCTGGAGTTACAGAACAAGAGGGAATGGCTTCCCACTGCCAGAGGGCAGGGCTAGATGGGATGTTAGGAAGAAATTCTTCCCCATGAGGGTGGTAAAGCCATGGAACAGATTGCCCAGAGAAGCTGTGACTGCCCCTGATCCCTGGAAGTGCTCAAGGCCAGTTGGATGGGGCTTGGAGCAACGTGGGACAGTGGAAGGTGCCCCTGCCAATGGCAGAAGGGTTCAGACTGGATGATCTTTAAGGTCCCTTCCAATCCAGGCCATTCTATGATACAATTCTGTGGCACTTTTATTATAAGCAAAAAGAGTGTTTTCCCTCAGTGTGAGAAATGACCAAACTGTTCAATTAAACTTGTCTAACAGGTAATTCCCAGCTCACACCCATCACTACCCTGAGCCACCTGAGGGTTTCTATGATGACAGGGTTTTTAAGCATCAGACCATTTTTGTAGTAAGTAACGGTACGAACACAGCCTAAAATGCTGAAAAGGTTTTGTTCATTCAGTAGTGGACAGAGCTGAAAATACAGAAGTCTATGGCTCCAAGGCCACCAATCACAATTGTTTTCACTAAATAAAATAGAACAATTTAAAAGTTGCTCACACTGTTGAACTGCCTTTCATCTCTTACTGAGGTGGGAGTTCTCTTCAGATGCCACATTAACCCATCCTTTGGATTAAGCAAAATAACTTCCTATAAAAAATACAGATTTGGTCCTGGAAGCAAATTAAGGTTGGATCTTTGGATACAAGATGTTCCTGTTGGCAGTAATTGCTGCCAGTCCATTTTTTCTCTGTTAAAGTATTTTGAAAAACAATCCTTTTGGAAGAATTATTACTACATTAAAAATGCATGATATTAAGTGACTCAACACTACTTATAATAGTAACTAAAAATTGTATTTCAGGCAGAACACTTTTATATATAAAATTCTACCAGCTTTATTGGAAGCAAACCAGGCTTGAGCATTAGCAGTAGCCAAATAAAGACTCGGAACAGTCTAAATATACAGCATTATGGTGGATAAATAGAATAATTCTGCTACCTTTGAGGTGACTGGAAACCCTGGGCACAGAGATGTAATAAGTTATGAGATAATGCAATCTACATTTGTTTGAGATTGTTAATGTGTTTGAAATGGCCACAAATTATGGAGATTTTCCAGACTGCACACATAAAACGCTTAGGCCAAGACTATGATTAATTTAGAGCCAATATATTTTGTGATAAAGGAGAAAAAAAATGTGTCAGTGTTTTCAGGGGGGAAAAACCTACAACAAAATCGTAGCTATTGTAACTCCATCCTTCTGCTGCTTCTGTTTTAACACGATCTCTGTTCTCCAGAAACAGTTAGGAGGGAGTAGGGACATTTAAAGTCATCTTTGGCTTTTTAAATGTTTTGCACAGCCACTATGATTCATTTTTTTTCACCCAACCAAGTTAAATCAAATACTGTCAGTTTTACAAGTTTTCCAGGAACCTCAGTTACCTACATTATCCACATTTGCCCCATGTCTTTGATGAGAATACAAACGAAACAGAAGAGAAACACTTGGGGATGAAGTATTAATTCATAGAATGGTGACAGCTTGACAGTTTGGGATTTTATTCAAAAACATCTGGCTCCTCCTTTGAGCGGGTTGAGTGAAGAAAACCTTTTTCATAAAACATGACATGACAATGGCAAAGGGCCCCACCAGACTAGGAGCTCCAAAGTGATAATATTTTTCAGTGCACATTTGTATTCTGCTGCTCTGTTCTGACCACGATCAAGCTGGCACCTTTCCATGTTCTGTATTAGCTCGGGTTAATTTTTCCTGTAGTTTTTTTTAAATAAGGTGAGAGGCATTAAAGAGGTGAAATGCCTTGTAGAGAAGCACAGTGCTGTAAAAGAGAACACAGGAGCTTGCTAATTCTAATCCCTCGACAAATACATAATAAGATTAAAACAAAGATGAAAGTGCAAATAGCAGTCCTAAACCAACAACCCCAGATCCTTTGAAGCTATTCCAGCTGGCAACTTGGGCTACACAAGTCATTTGCTAGGGTGATTTTACTTCATCAGCCCCAAAAAGGTGAAATAAGGCAGCAGTTACATCTCCTCTGACTGGAGGGAAGAAATCCCTTCCTTTTTCCAGTAAATCTCCTTCCTACCAACATGATATTGAAAACAAATAGCTTTAGAGTTTGATTATCTTTAAGGTATTCATGATTGTTCAATAAAAACCAAAACCAAACACAGACAACAGTAAAGCCAATCCAAACAAGTGAAGGATTCACTTGGAGGAATATATGCAGATAATAGAATTGACATAGGCCATATTCCACAAGATCAGTATTCTACAAAGAAGAAAACTGAGTCGACTTCTCCAATAAGGACAACACAAAATAACAGACTGGCTGAGGTTGGAAGGGATCTCTGGAGACTGTCTCTTGTCCAACCCTACCACCTAAGCAAGGTCAAGTGAAGCAAGTTGTCTGGGACCATGTCCAGGTGGCTTTTGAATCTCTGCAAGGATGGAGACTTCACAATCTCCTCGGGCAACCTGTGCCAGTGCTCAGCATCCTCACAGTGGAAAGAACCCCAATCAACAAAACAAACAAATTACTTAAGCTTACACAGAGCCTCCTCCTCTCTTCCTCTCACTGGGCACCCCTGAAAAGGGCCTGGATCTATTTTGCTACATTAATAAGATCCCCCCCAACCTCACAGTCTTCTCTTTTATGGGCTAAAAAGTCCTGGCTCTCTGTCTTTCCGCATATGAGAGATGCTTCAATCCCTTAGTTATCTTAAGGGCCCATAATTGGCCTGTCTCCAGTAGCTCCACATCCGTCTCTTATTGAAATCATAAAGTTGGAAGACTGAATCCAGGCTTACACTGAAATGTCTTCATGTCTTCATACTACAGCTATGATCACAATCCTGTGGATTTAATATCATGTAAGGAAAACTGCTTTAACCATAAGGACATTGCACCGATCTCCATGTAACTATTGGCTACAAAGCAGAACCTAAAAGCTGTCTGAAACACGTTCCCAAGACACAGAGCAAAGAGCTGTGCAGTTCAAAAGATGAAGGGCCCACTCAGCTGGAAGACTTCCCTGCTCCCTTGCTTCTGACCCCAACAAAGGAATTGGAAAAGGTTGAGAAGTAACACCACAGGACCTTTTGGAATCAATACCTTCAGGTTTTGTGAGGGAACATCATAAACTTTGATTTCGCAGGCCGGTGGTGCAAAGGTGTTTGACTTTTGCAGAGTGAGAAAGAAGTAAAAAGCCCCTAAACACGGTGTCAAGACCCATCGGACTGGGACCAGCCGTGGGGGAGATGGAAGAACTAACAGATCAAAATATAAAAATCATTCCTTTAGAGAAGAAAGAACCCAAAGAACAAAAACGTGCTCATTTTCCTTAGAGAGACTGCTCAAAGACTAGAGGCTACAAACCTCTTGGTTTTTTAATGTACCTTCTTTCTCTGATATTTAACTTCCACTTGCCTTATTAGTCAAATTCGCTTTTATTCTCCAAATGCCTCTGATAGCACCAAATCTTTGAGCTATTGCCCTGCCTGGTTCTTTGCCTTACAAATTCTCAACTAAATACCTTCATTCCCATGTGCCTGCTTCCCCCCTTTTGAGTTCGGATGCTGGATTTTGTTGCCATTCTTTTGGTTAATTGCGATTTTAAATAAACTTCAGTAAGTCACAGCTCCTTTTGTTATTTTGAAGCGAGCCAGCTGTAATCCCAGGAATACACAGCATTGGCACAGTTCTATTGAGCCACACTAAAATCCAGCAGCTTCTCTCCAGTGGGAAGCAGAGGATGCACAGGTCATCGGTACAAAACCATGGCACACATGAACCAACGATCCCCTAGAGCCACCATCCCATTTTGTGACAATTAATCTCTATTTTCCCCTGTTTTCAGTATCTTGAGTGTGACATTGAATAGGTGACAAATTGCTCAAGGGAACGGAAATTGCCGTCACCAAGCAAGAACCAAAACGCTGAGAGTTAAATATCCTCAATTCCCCACTCCCTGATTTCCATCACAGATTTCTAAAAGAACTGATAAATAAAAGCATAGGACTGAAGAGAATTTGTTTTGGCTCAGTTTTTTGGGCTTTTTTTTTTATTATAAACCTGTCAAGTCTGAAGTAGAATAATCTCATTGAAGAAAAACAACTGCAGACAGTAATTTAAAATGGTGAAATCCAGTCTGTGTGACCACAAGCCCATTACCCTGTCAGTTTGGATACAAATTGGGAGGAAGGACTAAAAGAGAAATGAAGGTACACTGAAAAGAAAGGAAAATAGTCATAGATTTAGCAAAGACAACCATTTGCCAGACTGGTTTTCAATTCTCCTCAGTAGAAACAAACTGAAATTCATCTCATCTATTCTGATTTTAGTAAAACATTAAATACAGTGCAGCATTGAAAAGTTTAAGACACAAGAAGTTGGGCTATTCTAACAACAGTTGCAGAAGACAATCACATGGAATCATTCATTTCAAAATCTTGGTATCTATGAAGATAAAAGTCATTCATTTGCTCTCAGTGCTGTCTGTAGACTTTGTCTACACTCATATAACAAAGATGAACAGGATGATTTGTTCTGAGCAGGTGACTAAGACTTTTTGACATCTAAGGCTCAAACATCAAGCATTTAGCTGGATGAATTTGGGCAGAAGAACCATCTTGGGAATTAACCTTTACCCAGCCACCTCTACCCTCACAGAAGTTCTGCAATAATACTTCTGTTACTGATTAATCAACTTATTAAAACTATGGAGAAGATATTTGGCCTCCCAAGAAGAATCAGGTGATGTATTCCCTGTGACCTGGGCAAGGAAGTATTCCTATCTACATAGGAAATCCTTTCTCTGGTCACATATTTGCAAGAAATGCAAAAAATATATATCCAAAAATTAAAAACTGATGCTGAGAAGGGAAAGCAGCATAATCAGATAAGTCCAGAGGTGACCATAGGAAAAAAGACTGAAAGAGATTGACTTGTTTAGCTTGGTCAAACAAAGGCCAGGAAAGGATGTGGTTGCTTTCTAAGCCATGGACAAAGCAAGATGCAAAGAGGGAAAGAACTACTCATACTAAAAGGGAATGGCTGGCACAAAACCAAAAGTCCACAAATTCATAGCAAAGAACTGTTGGCAGGATGTCAGAACAGCATTTCAAAGCCTTAGAGGAAAACCTTTCCAATAGGAATAATGGGCACAGCCTAGTGAATTTTGTAATTAAAACTATTATTTTTACAATTAAAATATAAATCTTTGAATTTCAATATTTAAGATTAAATGGTGAATTATATAGGAAAGGACTGGACTTGATCTAAATTCCATTTTCTTGTGTTATGCTTTCATACAAGGATTACCCTTCCTCAGCCCACATCACCTCACCCCTCCCTTCACCTTATCCATCTCCAAATACAATCGTATCACTCTCCACATCCCCTCAAGCCCTTTGTCTCAACCAAGTCCTCCTGTCGCTCTCCCTTCTCCTACACCTAAAAATAACACTCCAAGGCAGGCATCAGACAAGCAAAGTTTCAGCCCAGGCATTTGCAGCCTTTACAGGACTCAATGTTCTTCTGCTGAACACATCCTCCTTTGTGAAAGGGAATTGGAGTGGTCAGAGGGAGGCACTTCCCTTCGCTGAATTTTCTTTGGTCATCGCTCCTCCTAGGATTTTCTTGGCTGGACCCCAAGAGTAACTTTCGCAGCCAAGAAATCTTCCTAAAAACTGAATTCTTGTGATGTGGACCTAAGACTGCTGGTTCTAGGCAGGTTGTTGTTAGCACTGACAGAAAGGATTGGCAAGGTGCTTCACTCTTACATTTGACTGTGTTTTTCCCATCAGAATGAGACACAGGGAGGGCTTGCACACACAGCTGGTCTTCACTTGTGTGAGGACGCCACTGATGCTTAGCCCGCAGCAGTTCAGCCTCTATTGCCAGCCTGTCTCAATGCAAGTGGATCCATTTTTGTCACAGGAAATGCATGCCATGTTGTGCAAAATTATTCCACTCCCATTACAGTTTAGCGAGAAATACTCTCCATTGCAAGGCTTGCATCTATTTTTGGGTGCAACCTAAATATTGAACGCCAAGTCACAGGGAGGTCGCTGCGCTCTGAATGTGGAAATATCTCACAGGCCTTTTGTGTAGCACAATGGCCAACACGAGCAAACAAAAGAGCTGCAGCAATCCATGGCCACATCACAATCCCAGAAATCAGCCAGTGAACCACTGCTTACTTTAGTAACCACTCGTGCCTTTGTCCCTCATACAGCACGGCAGCGTACCCTGCTTTTCACTCAGCTGCCACTTATGCCACGCTGCAGAAAGACACAACAAAATGCTGAAAGAGATACAATTACAATTTACCCTACTGCTGTTATGGCCATACACAGAGCTATTTATAGCTCTAACCCAAATAGAAAATATGAAAGCACAAATGGGTCTCATGTGCCTGCATATGTAAACACATCCAAGCCTGTTGTTGAATTCGGCAGCAAAAGCAGAACAAGAGTAAAGAAATCAACCTAAATTTTGAAAACACATCTCATTTCTGGAAATTCAATTAATTTTTCAAATATGCAGACCTTTTTCTATCCTATATGTACTGAAAATTGTAATCACCTCCTCAATTAAAAAAAAAACCAAAAAAAAAAAAATCAGGTATATTTAAGTTCTGCTAAAATTGTAATTTTTAAAATACTTTTCAGTGCTTTGAATGATAACTATGAGGTTGCTCCTAGTGCCTTTTAAATATTTGTTACTTTCTTTTTGCTGCAGTTATATTCTTAGGGAGCAATACAACCACCCCTCCTCCAAAGCTCAAAGGGTCATGTAGGTTTATATTTTTAACTCCAAACTAATCACTCTGAAAGCACTTACAGACTACATTTAGTCAACATCCAAAATTAAATTTTAAAATTTTTAGCAGAAATTTCTATAGGTAAATGTGTATATATATAAATATATATATATATGAGCACCACTGGAATGATCAGCACCAAATTAATAATAAGCAGAATAATTTTGATTTCAAGGGTAGATGGATTTTTACAGTCCTTGCCTCTGCTCCCCTACTCAGCTCAATTACGCAAAGCCTTTGGACTTTCCATACAAGCCACATCTATGGTTGCCCACCTCTGAGTATTAGGAGCCAAGGAAATGAAATTGCCAAAGATGACATCTGGGATTTATTCTGCCCACTACCAAAGCTCCAAAAAAGGTGTCTCATGTTACAAGTTTAAAAATTCACCTGAATGACTGAAATACAATGAGATGTAATGAGACACATTTTAGTTGTTCTGATTATGGAGATTAGGGATTCTTTTCAGTTTTCTTATTGTTTGGTTCTTTAATGTGTTGATAACCTGAGTTTCCAGATCTTGCTCAACTGGAACAAAGAAATGAGTTGTGACAGTTTTTTTAGGCTTTTTGTTTGGGTTTTGTTGTAATTGTTGTTATACATACGTCATCATTATTATAAGTTTTGCAATTATGAACTACTCTCTAGCCAAAGTTACACCAGACACTGTCAGGGTTCTTGCAGACACCTTCTGAGTTAAGATATTGCCAAAAAGTCTTTTAACTCCCCGTTACAAAGGTTCTAACTCAACTTTTTTGTTTTTCAGATCCTCAAATAACCAATGATATTCCCAAAGTATCCAATGCATTAGGAACAGATTCTTCTTTACGTACTGCCAACTGCCTTTCTCCTAAACTCTACAGTTTCTCATGGAAGGACTCCAATTCTTTTCCTTTTACAGGACCTAGGTATTCCACACACCCCTCTTTGAACAGTGAGAAACCCTCAACATTGTGCAACCATCTGCTGCTCCAGAGATCAGAATTTAAAACTGATTATGACTTTGATTAAATGCTAGGAAAATCATCATGTGTAAATCAAATCTGGTCAATACACAAATAAAGGAAGGTGTGATGAACTAATTCCATAGTGAAGAGCAAATTGGAACCTTCCTAGAAGGGAATATTTACAAAAACCCACTACTTGGAAATTCAAGATTTATAAACCAAAGTGTTGTGTGGCTGAATGTACATTTGATTATCCAAAGAAGTTATTGAAGCTACCCTTACATCAAGGTTCAAAAAGAAGCTGGGCTTTTACATATATTTAAAGGTACAACAAAGATTTCAAAGGTGAAAATAAACTTAATGGCTGCAGATTTAAGACAGCCTCTAATAATCGTAAACTAGAATAGAAAACAACAGCAGGCAGCAGATTACACCATGTCTGTCTAACCTGAGTTCTTACATTTCCCTCAGAAACATCTGGAGTAGCTCTTACCAGACACAGAGCACTGGCCTGGACAGCACCAACAGTGGTTAGTTACTGCTATGCACACCAAGGAATTTGACAGTGCAGGCAAAACATCTCAAAACTTCATGAAAATATAAAGATGACTCACAGGACCTATTAAAAATACATATAAGAGTACTGAATCTTGGACAAGTAATGCAGCAGCACCCAGCAGAGTAGGCCTGCAGACATAGCCCACCTTGTAGCCCTACACTGTGATCACAGGAAGATATTTTCTCCTGCAAAATCACTCATCACACTACTGAGAAGAAATCAGCTTGGTCAGAGGCTCAGAAGAGAATTATTTTAGATTCACAAAACCTATGGATTGCTTGGAAAATGAGAGGAACACTACAAATCACATTTCCTAAAGAGGTGCTGGATACTGAATTACAGCTATTCCACCACAGACTTACCTTGGGCATTGCAAACCAGCGTCTTGGCTCAATGAACTACTCCCCCTCAATGAAAAAAAGCTCAGGAATGTCAAGGTGAGGATAAAAAAAAAATTAAAAAATAAAATCATAGACTCTACGCAGTGTTATCTTAGAACCACCCATTGATTAGAAACATGCATGGACTCTTATCATGCCCCTACTTAGCTCTCTGAAGACAATGGCTTGGCTTACAAGGTATTTAGATTTTGCTTACACTTTTACCTTCAGTTATATCTGAAGGTCCTTAACGTTTGCAGCAGAAAAAAAAATTAAATTCTTTTGCCATCCCATGACAATATTTCAGCCAAAGAGATTCTTGGCTTTAGGAAATATATAAAAGAAACGGAAATTTCCTCCAGGTGCCATGAACTGACACCTGGTTTCCTGCAAACGCCCTCAGTATGTTCTGCACTGAGCAACCTAGTACAGACACAAGGCCATGTGCCTGGGAGAAAAAAAGTGAAAGGAAGAAGTACTTACCACGAGGACAGCACTCAACCGGTCACTTTGGACCTGCTGCACTTGGATGCAGGGCCCTGGCACCTGTAACCTTGAGCCACTAGGAACATTCCCAGCATCACCATTTGGGATGCTGCTGTTGCTAGGCCCAAGACCTACAGATGCCCTGTACAAGTAGGTGTGAGTGAGTTTACCCACACCGGTGACCTCCAGCATGTCCGGCGGCAGGTGGGAGCTGGGCAGCATGTGCACACTGTAGCAATACTTTTTATAGTCATCAGCTGGGCAGCAGCAGCCATTGCAGCAGCAAGTCCGGCACCGGCACAGCCGGATAATGGCAAGGAAGAAGATGAACGCCGCAAAGATGAACGAGACGCAGGCAAGGGAAACGATCAAGTAGATGTTTGTGGCGTTGAGCAGGGGTGGTGGCTCCCCGCTGTCGTCAAAGTCTGGCAGTGCCTGGGGCAGGGTGTCAGCCAGCAGGATGCCCACCGTCACGGTGGAGGAGAGCGGCGGATCCCCGTGGTCCCGCACCACCACAACCACCTTGTGCTTGAGGAAGTCGGTGGAGCGCATGGAGCGCGTGGTGCGCAGCTCACCGGTGTGCGGCGACAACTGGAACAGGGTAGAGTCCGAGGAATGGGCAAGGTGATAGGAAAGCCAGGCATTCTGTGCATTGTCCTCATCATCTGCCACCACTTTGGTCACCAGGTAGTCCTCGTCAGCCAGGCGGGGCACAACTTCCACAGCGACTGAGCCATTCTGGCTGGTGGGGTACAGGATGGCTGGGGCATTGTCATTCTGGTCTGAGATGTAAACATTCACTCTTATGGCAGCACTCAAGGCTGGTGACCCGTTGTCCTTGGCTTCCACTTGGAAATAGAAGCTCCTAAGCTGCTCAAAATCAAAGGCACGTTTTGCATAGATGCTCCCATTGGCCAAGTTCATAGACAAAAAGCTGGTCAGGGCACTGCCTGCAACTGTGGAATTCCTGAGCGTGTAAGAGACCCGTCCGTTCTCCCCTATATCAGGGTCAGATGCTGAGACCTGGTAGAGAAAAGCACCGAGTGGATTGTTCTCCTCCACAAACACATCAAATGTGTCAGCACTGAAGACAGGGGGGTTATCATTCACATCAGAGATCTGCACCCAAACAGTCTTCTGCGTGGTGATAGGAGGAGAACCCAAGTCTGTGGCAGTAATGGTGATGTTGTACTCACTGATCAGCTCTCGGTCCAGAAGTTCACTGGTGACAAGGCTGTAGTAGTTTTGAAGGGAAGGCTTTAACTGGAAGGGAAGGTTTTCAGAGATCTGGCAGGTTACTTTCCCATTCTCCCCAGGGTCCTTATCCAAAATGCTCAGCAGAGCTATCACCGTGCCAGGAACGGCATCCTCAGGAATGGGACTGGAAAGGGATGTAATTGTAATCTCTGGGCCATGATTGTTCACGTCAGTGATTTCCACCAGCAGCTTAGCTGTGCTGGACATGCCAAATGCCCCATTATCCCTTGCCTCAATGAGCATCTCGAGAAGGGGTCTCTGAACAGCTAAAACGCCATTGACTGTCACCTCCCCAGTGTGCGGGTGAATCGAGAACATTCGCTGTAAGTCAGCAGAAGTTGTATTGCTAAAGGAATACCTGACCTCTCCATTCGGACCTTCATCCAAGTCCGTGGCGTGCACTTGGATTACCAAAGTGCCACTGGGGGAGTTTTCCAAGATACTCGCCCTGTAGACCGAGTGCTCAAATTCTGGTGCATTGTCATTGGTATCCAGCACAGTCACAATTACCGGGACATCACCAGACTTTGGAGGATTCCCACCATCTTTGGCTGTAAGCACAAGTCTGTGAGTGGCTTGCTGCTCCCTGTCTAAGGCTTTCTTCAGCACCAATTCAGGATATTTACTCCCATCCCCGCGTATCTGCATTTCCAAATAGAAATGTTCATCGGGGCTCAGAGTATAATTCTGGACACTGTTAGCACCTTCGTCAAGATCTTGGGCGTTGGGGAGTGTAAACCGTGCCCCAGGTGACAGGAACTCAGGCATGTTTATATGATATTCACTTAAGGGAAAGCTGGGGGAGTTGTCATTTATGTCCAAGACTTTGAATTCCATCCTATAAAGCTCTAGAGGGTTTTCTAACACGAGTTCATAATTCAGAAGACAGACAGACTTTAATTCGCACAGCTGTTCTCTGTCTATGGGCTCGTTAACAGACAAAGCCCCCGTGCTGGCATTTATATTAAAGTATTGCTTACTTGAACCGGTGATCATGCGAAATTTCCGAGCTGAAAGTGTAGCTGCATCTATTCCTAAATCCTTTGCTATGTTCCCAACAGACGCTCCCCGCTCTGTTTCCTCGGCGATGGAATACACTATTTGCCCGTCCGCGGTGCAGCAAATAAGGCAGAAGACCATTAAATAGCCCCGCATGCTTCCTCCCCTGGCTCAGCTCCCCGCAGACCGGCTCAGCAGGAACATAATCCAGAATTTCAGCAAACACCCCAAGTTCCCGGCGCGAACGGAACGGGCACCGGGGCGCACCGGCGGCAAGGCCAGAAGTTCGGTGCAGGCGCGGGAGGCTCCGCGGCGGCTCCGCTCCCCCCGCGCCGTGC
>VZTA01027632.1:0-23634 GCA_013398855.1 Mohoua ochrocephala
CCCCTGGGCACCCCTGGGCTCATCCCCAGCAATGCAGGCACAGAACATTCCCCAGGCGGCTCCCTGGGCAGAAACACTCAGGGAGAAGAGCTCAAAGAGCTGCAATTGCTTCAGGAATGCACCGAGGGAGAGATGAGAGAACTGAAGAAGAATAGGTGGAAATTAATTCAATTATAGGAGACACCTGATGCAGCTTGAAAGCAAATGAAGTGCAAATACCTCCAGAGTGCAGTTTCCTGTCGTAGGAAGAGGATTGGTTTGGTTCCCGACAATGAGGCTCAAATTAAAAACTAAAATTGAACTTCTTTGTGGCAAAAAAAAGAGCAAAAAAATTTTTAAAAGCACCGAAGAAAAACCTGCAAAGAACTGGCCAAGGGACAAAAGAGGATCCAGGCAATTCCATCTCAGCCCTGTCTGAGCTCCCAGCACTTCGGAAGATGTCACAAACAAATGGCATCTGCATCCCTGAAGTCAGAGAAAGCCTTCATCTCTCCCTAGGACTGCCTCAACCACGGCAGCCTGCAGCAGCCTGAAGCAGCCTGGAGCAGCCTGGAGCAGCCTGGAGAAGCCTTCCCGAAACTCCAGAAGGCTCCTGACCAACCCCCACGAGGTGTTTTCAAATAAAGGACACAAAAAGAGCAGAAAACTCGTTAAAGTTAATTGGCCACCTGGAAAGTCGTCTCTCTCTGCCAGGCGTTGCTTTTTCATTTTATTTCCCAAGGAATGTTTGTCAGGAATCTTTGAGGAGAACTCTGCAGACAGCTCGGATTTCTGGAGCTGGATGGCATCGAGCGAGGTGTTGAGTTGGAGTGAAATCAACAGGGGAAGCAAAGTGGACCCAGGTTCTCCCCCAGATCCAAGGAATAATCAATGTCATGGAAATAAAACCTCAAATCCTCGACAGGAGGGTCCAGTTCTGGCTCCTGCAGGAGAGCCCTGGAGGGGCTGGAGCGTGTCCAGGGCAGGGAACGGAGCTGGGGAAGGGGCTGGAGCCCCAGGAGCGGCTGAGGGAGCTGGGAAAGGGGCTCAGCCTGGAGCAAAGGAGGCTCAGGGGGGACCTTGTGGCTCTGCACAAGTCCCTGACAGGAGGGGGCAGCCGGGGGGGGTCGGGCTCTGCTTCCAGGGAACAGGGACAGGAGGAGAGGGAACGGCCTCAGGCTGGGCCAGGGGAGGCTCGGCTTGGACACCAGGAGCAATTTCCTCCTGGAAAGGGAGCTCAGGCCTTGGCAAGAGCTGCCCAGGGAGGTTTGGAGTGCCCATCCCTGGAGGTGTCCAAGGAAGGCCTGGCCGTGGCACTCAGTGCTCTGGGCTGGGGACAAGGTGGGCATCGGGCACAGCTTGGCCTGGCTGGGCTGGGAGGGCTTTTCCAGCCTCAGGGATCCTGGGATTCTGTGAAAACAAAGCATTGCACGTGTGAGCAGGAACGAGGCACCTTGGTGAACCCCCGGACTCGATTTCATCCTCCCAAAAATCCCTCAGCAAATACTTTTGGTCAACCCCTGTGCCATGGGACTGCGGCTGGTCCGTGTGGTTTGGCCACACTTGCCATTGAAAGAACCCATAACATTTCTGTGGATTCTCACATGAGGAACACCACTATTGTCCTCTCCTAAATGCCAACGTTTAGGGACTGCATAATTCCCACCAGAATAACCCCGGGAGGGGGCTCGTGCTCCTCACAGTGCAATTAAGGAGGGGTTTTAGACCACAGCTGTTTTTAGAGCTCCCCGAGGTCGGCAGGAATGTCCCGGGCAGCAGGGATTGGGATGTTGGGATTTACAACCCTCTCCCAAGTCACTCGGATTACTCAGAGCCAGTGGAGGCTGAGGAGCAGAAAATCCTACACAGGGAGAAATGTTGGATTTCTCAGCAGTGATTCACCCTCCCAGCACGGAGAAATCGGCACCTAAAGGGCTCCAGGAGAGCTGGAGAGGGACTGGGGACAAGGCATGGAGGGACAGGAGCCAGGGAATGGCTTCCCAGTGCCAGAGGGCAGGGCTGGGGGGGATCTTGGGCAGGAATTGTTCCCTGGGAGGGTGGGCAGGCCCTGGCACAGGGTGCCCAGAGCAGCTGGGGCTGCCCCTGGATCCCTGGCAGTGCCCAAGGCCAGGTTGGCCATTGGGGCTTGGAGCAGCCTGGGACAGTGGGAGGTGTCCCTGCCCAGGGCAGGGGTGGCACTGGGTGGGCTTTGAGGTCCCTCCCAGCCCAAACCAGTCTGGGATTCTGGGATTCTGTAATTCCAAGTGATGGCTCCCAGCACACAGAGCTCGGGGCAGAGCTCTGGATTAGTCCCAGCACCAGGAATTTTCTCACATCACAAACCAGGGTTACAGAGCCCAGAGAAGTGAGAACCTTCAGCCCTCAGTGGGGACAAACAGGGAACGACCACAGCCAGGGAGGCGTCACCTCGAGCAGGTCTGGGAACACCGCAGCTCTGAGAGCAAATAAATCCCCGTTGTGACCAGAGACTGTGAAATTGATGCAGAAAATGTTCCAGTGGAATCTGTTTTAACCCATTCTAGTCAGAATTTTGGGGTATTTCCAGCGGTGCCAGTGACAGGACAAGGAGCAGTGGCCATGAAACTGAAACACAACAAATTCCACCCCAAAAGGAGGAAGAACCTCTTTCCACGGAGCCCTGGAACAGCTGCCCAGGGAGGTGATGGATTCTCCCTCCCTGGAGACATCCCAAACCCACCTGGATGTGTTCCTGTGTCACCTGCTCCAGCTGACCCTGCCTGGGCAGGGGGTTGGCCTGGGTGATCTCCAGAGGGCCCTTCCAACCATAATAATTCTGGGATTCTGGGATTCTGGGATTCTGGGATCTCAACCCTTGGAGCACCACACTGGGCACCAAAAAGGCCCTCGTGGTTTAACCTGGCAGCCAAAGCCCACCCAGACACAGGGGCACTCCCTCCCTGCCAGGGCACGGGGACACAACCAGAGAGAAGGGAAAACTCATGGGCAGGGATGGAGACAGGTTAATAGGACACAAAAGTAAGGGAAAGCCATGGAATCATGGAATGGTTTGGGCTGGAAGGGACCTTGAACTCACCTTGTTCCACCCCTGCCACGGGCAGGGACACCTTCCACTGTCCCAGGGTGCTCCAAGCTCCATCCAAGCTGGCCTGGGACACTGCCAGGGATGAGGAGCTGATGTGACCCAACTCCCACCTCCAGCTCTGCCCGTGCCCTGCCTAACAAACAAAGCCTTGGGCTTCAGAGTTTCTTTGGAAAACTCCTTTTCCAGCCCCAGATTCCGCAGCTTTGCTTTCCTGATGATGATCCTGCTTCCCCTGGCAGCAATCCCAAACTCTCCCAATGCAGCTGGGGGGAATCTGAGCAGCACCAGGTGCACCAGGTCACTTTTGGTTTCGTTTCTCTTCCCCCTTTGGGCTGGGTGCAGCTCTTCTGGAATTGTTTTCCTCAGTAGAAGGGAGGGAATTATTTATAGAGGATTCCAGGGATTTTCCAAAGCAAACTGTTCTTTCCAGTGGCTGGGACAATGGGGAATATCCTCCCCTCAGAGCGAGCAACTTGGAGGATCCTTCATGCCCGTGCCAGGAGCACTCCTAAGGTCCCCCTCATCCTTAATATCTAAGGAATGGGAGTGTTTCATTCCCGACATTCCCTGAGGAGAAGAGTGGGAATGCTGCCTGTGCATCTTCAGGGCAATGAGCATCCTGCTCCCGGGGAGGGCAAATCCAATGGAAAGCCTTTTCCTCCCTACCTGTGACCTTCACACCAGTCCTCAGCACAAAACTGAGCTGAGCTCAGCTCGTCCTCACAGGCAGCAGCCCTGGAGAGCCCTGCAGGTGCTGGATGTTCCCCAGGGGATGTTGGACATGTCTCCACCAGACCCTGCACAGAAGCTTCCTGTGAGTCTTCGCCGGCAGAATTCCCAACTCTGAATCCCTGCTGAGGTGGCCGAGGGATTCCCCTTGGGAGAAAGTGCATTGTGCTGCCTGGAAAAATATGGAATTATGGAATGGTTTGGGTTGGGGGGGAATTTAAATCATCCCATCCCATCCCCGACACCTTCCACTACCCCAGGCTGCTGCAAGCCCCGTCCAGCCTGGCCTCGGACACTGCCAGGGAGCAGCCCCAGCTTCCCTGGGCATCCACAACTCCTCTGTTCCTACAGAGCTCGGCCAGGGGCCTCTCAGAGATTCAGTGGGATCTCACCATCCCACCCATCTCCCCTCAGGATTCTCCTCAGCCGGATTCCCTCCGTGCCAGCAGCACCCTCCACACGGGCCTGCCTTGGCAGCCCAAGCACAACCCAACCCCAGCAGGGATTAAAGCCCTCCCAGTTCCCAGCATCCATCCCCTCCCAGTCAAACGTCCTGGGACACTTGGGGAGTGGGATCTGTCAGTGCCAAGCTCCCCCTCTCCTCACACGAGCAGTGCCTCTTGATCCAGCATCTCCTTTGCTGGAGTTTGTGTTTTTCCAAGGGCTCTTCAGTGGGATTTTGCAGGAAAATCCTGCCAGCACCCAAGCTGGAGAGAAGTGAATCATAAAACCTCCAAGGCCGATTAAAACCCCTCGTATTTTAAACAATCCTGATGATTTTTAAGCCTGTGCTTCCAGGCCAGGAGTTGAAAATATCTGGGAGTGGGGGGGGTTGTCTTAAAATTGCAGCTTTCCAGAACCTGACAAGTGGAGAGGGACCTTTAATAACAGCATGGAGTGCCAGGACAAGGGGAAGGGATTCAAACTGTCAGAGAGGAGATTTAGATGGGATCTTGGGCAGGAATTGTTCCCTGGGAGGGTGGGCAGGCCCTGGCACAGGGTGCCCAGAGCAGCTGTGGCTGCCCCTGGATCCCTGGCAGTGCCCAAGGCCAGGCTGGACATTGGGGCTTGGAGCAGCCTGGGACAATGGGAGGTGTCCCTGCTGGAGATCCTGGCAGTGCTGGACAGATCCTGGGAGTCTCTTTGGGCAGAAATAACGTGGCCACATCCTGGGAGGAATTCCTGACTCCAGCAGCCCTGGTTTACATCCCAAAGTCCTCCTTCCTTGGCAACGACTCAGCCAACGGAGCTGATCCCACCAAGGGACAGGGATGAGTTTCAGGGCTCAAAGCCCAGCTCCAGCTGCAGGAGCCCATGAGCCAGGCTGACTTTTGCCATTCCAATCCCTCCCTGGATCCCTTCCCAAGCAATGCATCCCTGGGTGCTGGAGCCCGGCTCCTCCTGCAGCTCCAGGCGGGAGAGGATTTCCAGAGTGACACTGGGAGGGAAGATCCCGAAATTCTTCACCCTCACAGTGCCAACAAAGGGGATTTTGGTGCACTCTGGATTCAGGGGGCAAATCCCTGCATGCTCAGACTTCCTGGGGTCAGGGCAGTGGCCACATGAGCACTCTCCAAGTGGAATTCTTTGGTGGTGCAGTGCCCTCAGTGTGCTGGAGAAACCTCCAGAGCACAACATTCCCCCTCGGAGGAGAAAAGATCAGGAGAAGGGAAGGATTGAGGACATTCCCAAGGTATTTTTTTGGCTGAACAAACCTCTCCAAGCCAGAGCTGCCAGCTGTTATTGGAATCCTTTTCCCAAGGCTCTGTACCCCCAAAATCCACAAACAAGGAATCCAGAGGATTTAGGAGCAGAAAACTCCTCACTTTCTACCCTCAGAAACATCACCTGAGGAAGGGCTGAGGAGCTCCACTGTTGGATTCTTTGGGGAAAAAATTCCAGTCCTGGCATTCCAACTGCTCAGGCCTTTGGGGATGCCCACAGAACGGGACATTTTGGGCCATGGTTTGGCTGCACAGCTCCTCTGGCTCTCCAGTGCCCTGAAATTTTACCCTTGGAGACTCAGAGCCTCTCAGAGCCCATGGGACAAACGGGGTTTGGACAACGGAAAAGGCTCGGGACACATCCCGAGGTTTCCCTTCCTCCACAGGGATTTATGATCCCTCAGGGCACAAATATCCCCTTTTTTTTCCCCTGGCACAACTGTTTGCTCAGCCCCAGGACTGCTCCAGATCGATCCCCTCTCCTCCATTCCAGTGTTGGCTGTTACTGGCTTCCCAAAATATCCAACTCCCAGGCTGGGAGCTGACTGGGCTCAACAAATTGCAACCTCCCACCCTGCTCCACCTCCTGTTAAAACACCACATTTGTAAAAGTTCATATAAGAAATGATCAGTTATGAGGAAAATAATACCTGCAGCTGTGGAGAGGTTTATAAATAATTCCTGCTGCTGAGACAGCTCCAGAGCTGGGACAGCCACGCTCCAGTCCGGCCCCCAAAGTTGGGATGAAGTAAAAATGGATCCCTCAGAAAAGAGGGACGTGAGCGGTGCTGATTCCCACCAAATCATGGCACGTATTCCAGAGTGAGCTGATGGGCTCGTCCCCAAAGGGCATCCAGGATTTTCCTGCTGGATGCAGGAGAGCCCTGGAGGGGCTGGAGCGTGTCCAGGGCAGGGAACGGAGCTGGGGAAGGGGCTGGAGCCCCAGGAGCGGCTGAGGGAGCTGGGAAAGGGGCTCAGCCTGGAGCAAAGGAGGCTCAGGGGGGACCTTGTGGCTCTGCACAAGGCCCTGACAGGAGGGGGCAGCCGGGGGGGGTCGGGCTCTGCTCCCAGGGAACAGGGACAGGAGGAGAGGGAACGGCCTCAGGCTGGGCCAGGGGAGGCTCGGCTTGGACACCAGGAGCAATTTCCTCCTGGAAAGGGAGCTCAGGCCTTGGCAAGAGCTGCCCAGGGAGGATTGGAGTGCCCATCCCTGGAGGGGTCCAAGGAAGGCCTGGCCGTGGCACTCAGTGCTCTGGGCTGGGGACAAGGTGGCCATCGGGCACAGCTTGGCCTCCATGGGCTGGGAGGGCTTTTCCAGCCTCAGGGATCCTGGGATCAACCTTGAAATCAGGACAAATTAAATGCAAAATGTAAAACTGCACCGAAGGAAATTGAACCAAGGCAAACAAAGAACATTTATACATTTACAGCCTCTGCTGAGCTTCAGGCAGTGGAGTTGGAGGCTGAGATATTCTCCTTCCTACTCAATCCAAATCCAGGCCCAGATTCCAGGCTGGAGGGAAAACCCCTTTAACCCCCAGGCTTTCTGTCCACGTTCTACTCAAGAAAACCTTTGGAGAGAACTTTGAGTAAGACACATTCTTGGCACTTTCTACACCAAAAAGGTGAATTTTTCAGTAGCAAGGGCAGCTCAGGGAGCCAAACTTTTGGATTCCCAAATCCACGGCTCCTCCCAGCTCAGCTCATCCCTGGATTTGGGAGGAAGGGCTGTCCCACAAGGAGAAATCATGGATAAGGAGCCTGGAGCAGGCAGCAACTACAATAAAAGCACCTCTAATACAGATTCAGCTTCAGGGAGTGTGCAGTGCATTCCCCCTATAACTCCAATGATTATTCTGGGAAAAAAGAGACTTAAAAGAAAAAAAAGAAAGTCAAATTTAATTAAAAAATAAAAAAAACCTCACAATAAAAATACCCCCAAACAAGCCAACCCCAAAAATCCAGACATTCATAACTCTTAGAGAAAGAAAATGTTATTCTTTTTTTTTTCAGATGCATTTAAAAAAAAGAGAAGATGTTCAGAAGAACTGGTTTCTTTTCCTCCCCAAAATTCCACATCCAAGGGAAAAAAGGAGCACAAAACTCCCTCAGGAATGATCCAGCTCCTGGATTTACATCAGAGAGCAGGAGGTCTTTACACATAACAGCAGTGTCACTGATTTTCCTCCTTTTTTGAGCAAAAAGAAGACAAAAAAGACACACCAACACTTTAATCCCGATGTTTTTCCCAGTTTGGAATGTCCACCTGATGGCAAAACAAAGCATCTTTGATTCTCCTGCTCCTACAAAAGCTTGGGGAGTCTCTAATTCCCATCTGGAATTTCCTGGCCTCACCTAAAGAGGATTTTTTTACCTGTGCTTCGAACATCATTTACCTTGAGGACCATGAGGTGGCTCTTGGTAGTGAAAGTTTTTTCCATTTTTTTTTTTGAACTTTTGGACAAAAGGTTTTTTTCCATATTTTTTTCCCACTTAAAAACCAAAACCAGTCAGTTTTGATTTTTAACCACACTTTTATTGCCTTATTTCGCCCCAAAACAAAGCACCCCACCAAATCCCATCCTCGATTTCTCTATTTACACTGCAGACTTCTCCAATCTCTTCCGTAAATATCCATATTCTGGGAGTAATCTCTGGAGAAAAAACCCTGCTATTTATAGTGTCCTGCTGCTGGAGAAATCTTCGTTATCAACGCGACGCTGGGAGAGAAAAGCAAATCAATTTGCAGAGTTGTCAAACAGCAAGATAAGCACCCAGATTCAAACGATTCCAATTATTTGAAAACAAAAAGAAACCTCAGTTGTTAACAATAATGAGGATTCTGGGCCAGGCCACACACACGTCCCGTGGGCAGATTTTTGGATGGATGGGAATGATCTCAATTCTTTTCCACGGCGGCAATAAAAAAAAAGAAATGGGTTAAAAAAAAGGTTTGAAATATTTGGGATTTTCAGTTTTTCCTGGCTGTGAGTTTCTCTTCAGGGCTGGCTGGGATGATGCCACTGCATTCTTCTGCCTTGGCCACGGGGTGTTTGATGAAAGCCCTTCTGATGACATCAATGTCCCGTCCCAAATGATCCATCATGGGGGACACGATGGAGGGTGGGGCCTCCAGGTCTATCAAAAAATACCTGCGAGGAGAAACACACACACACACAAAAAAAAATAACCCCAAATTCTTGGGTTGGAACAGCTGCAAATCAAGGAATTCTTCTGGGGCATTTCTGAAATGGGAATTAAGTTTTTTCTGCTCCTGTGGGGTTTTTTCAATGAGAGTTGCTAAGTGTTTTTTCACGTTTTGGTACCTGGATTGTTTGAAATAAAAAGCTCCATATTGGTTGATTTCAGTTATGAAAAGGTCAGTTCTGTTGGAATCAGGGAATATCCTGAGCTGGAGGGGACCCACAGGATCATCCAGTGCAACTCCAGGCCCTGCCCAGACCCCCCAACAACCCCACCCTGTCCCTGGGAACGTTGTCCCACCACTCCTGGAGCTCTGTCCAGCACTGCTGACCCCAGGAGGCTCCAGACTCTGCTCGTTCCTCATCCATCCATTCCCACATCCTGACCTGAACCATTTTTAAGACAAGGTAGGGTGGCAGGAGCAGCTCCTTCCTCCAATTCCTGACGTGTTTTTGGGGAGCAGATGCCAGGGGGAAACATCTCCGAGCCCATTCTCACACACACACACACAGAGAGATTCCTTCCTGCAAAGCTCTGCCTCGGAGCTGAATGGAAATGTAAAAAATTAAAAAAAAAAAAAAAAAGGCAAAGAGATGGATTTATCCCAAATCACACCTTGGATGTGAACATGGCTTAAATCTCCAAGCTGCTGGGGCTTGATGAGCTCCCAGCAGTGCTGACCTTGGTGGGACTGAATCAGGGAATATCCTGAGTGGGAATAAACCCACAGGGATCATCCAGTCCCATTCCTGGCCCTGCCCAGACCCCCCAACAACCCCACCCTGGGCATCCCTGGCAGCGCTGCCCAAACGCTCCTGGAGCTCTGGCAGCCTCGGGGCCGTGCCCATTCCCTGGGGAGCCTGGGCAGTGCCAGCACCCTCTGGGGGAAGAACCTTTCCCTAAAATCCAACCTAACCCTCCCCTGGCCCAGCTCCAGCCGCTCTCTGGGTGCTGTCCCTGTCACCAGGTCTCAGAGCCCCAGGGAACCCCTTGGTGTCCCCACAGCTCTCCCGACATCCCCAAGGACACAGCCACCACCCCCCTGCAGGAAGCAGAACGTGGCTCCCCACTGATACCTCAATAACCAAAGTTATTTCTGCAATAAATCCCTTTGCTGAAGAACTGCAGCTTCTTCAGGAGCTCAGCTGGAGTTTTCCAGGTTTTTCCAGCTCCAGCACACCCGAGAGAGAGCAAAGGGTGGGATTCTGGGCAGGAATTGTTCCCTGGGAGGGTGGGGAGGCTGAGTTTTCCCAGAGCAGCTGTGGCTGCCCCTGGATCCCTGGCAGTGCCCAAGGCCAGGCTGGACACTGGGGCTTGGAGCAGCCTGGGACAGTGGGAGGTGTCCCTGCCCATGGCAGGGGTGGCACTGGATGGGCTTTGAGGTCCCTCCAACCCAAACCATTCCAGGATCCCACAGTTCTCTAAGCCCACCTCCCCATGATGCCTTAGGGTTGAACTTTTCTATTTCCCAAGCCCTGCCCTGCCTGGTGTGTGACTCTGCAGTTCCCTGTGCCCTGGGAGCTGCTGTTCTCTCCTGCTGCTCACACACAACAAACCTCTGCAGGTTCCCACTCCAAGGACACCGGGCCCCAAATGTGTCAACTCAAAGCCTCTCAAGGGGGGCAAACTCGGGGTGATTCCATCATGGACTGAGGGGATCACTGGGGAATGAACCCTGAGATGCAAATGAACCAAACTGATCAAAGGGTGAAGAACCCGTGAGCCAGGGTCCATCTGGGGTGGAGCCTCTGCACTGCCCAGGGTGAGCCTTTGAAGGCCTTCAAATAAACACCTCCTTTTATTCTCTTATTCTTGTCTGGTCTCTGTGTTTTAGGTGCCCACTTCAGGCATCACCCATGGAGCACCCCACAACCCCAAAGTGACATCCCTAAAATGAGGGCACGGTGTCCACACAGGATCCAACGTCCAGGTTTCATTTCAAAACTGCCCCACACAGAGAGGACTTTGCTCTGCAGGAAGTTTGGATTCTTCCTAAGTCACCTACAGGAGCAGCATCCCACGTTCCCAAAGGTGATCCTGGAGGGAAAGTCCCCAAGACCAGAAGGGAACTGGGAATGTGAAGGGGAAATGCAGGAGGTGGGGTTGTGAACAAGCCCCGCTCGAGTCCTTCAGGCTGCACTGGGTTCATTTTTTTGTGTCACGTCCCAAATATTGCACCCCAAGAGCCCCGTGGGGCCAGGAATGACTCAGGCAGCGCTGCTGGAGCGTGGAATCCACCCCTGGAAAACATGGGAACAACACTTTTCCTCAGCCATCGCCCTGATGTCACAGCAGCATCCACGTAACAGCCCCCAAATCCTTTCCAGAAAGTCCAGAATTCTTTATGGGAGGGGCAGGATGGTAAAAACCCCTCCCTGCAGCCCATCCTGAGGGAAGGGGCCCTCCAGGAGAGGTGCCCAGCTGGAATGGGCTGTGCCTGGGTGTCCCTGAGCCCAAGGGAGCAGTGCCAGCTCTGCGTTCCGGGGTGCTGAGCCCCAGGAATCGCTCGTCCCAAGGGTTGGGAGGAGCTCTGGTGGGCTCGTTCCTCCTCGCAAATCCCCACAGGGACAAAATTTGGCTTTTGGGAAACTCTGTGGGCTGCTCTTGGTTCAGAGTTTAGGGACAGGAACCATTTCTCAGCCTGGACAATTTGTTGGAAGTGCAGCCCAGCAGGATCTGAAGGATCCCTGGGAACGTGGGATTCTCTGGTAAAGCCATTAAATCCCACTGCGATTTTTAGCAGATGCCACTTGAACCCTCCTCCTTGGGAAGCAGCCTCCCGAATCCTCTCACCCACCAGGAAAGGAGGAATTCCAGCTGGTGATTCCTGCCCCCTTCCCTTCCCACCGATCCCATCGCCATCCCCGCTCTTCCCTCCAGAATTTAATTCCCTTTCTGCCTCTCCTCTGCTGCTTTTCCTCGCGCTCCTCGAACGGCGAGAGGGGTTGGTTTTTGGTGGTGTTTTTTTTTTCCTTTCCCTTCCCCTCCAAAGGCTGCTTTGCAACTTTGTGCTTTCTCTGCCATTAGCAAAGGGTGGAAATTTCCACTGACGCACTGTTGATAAGCCAAGGAGAAGGGGGGGAAGGGAGGATGAGCTGTTTCCAGCAGATCTTTCTGACTCCTCGCAGGAAAGGTATTTTATCAGAGCACACACAACTGCAGGCACGGGGAACAATGTGGGGTTTCAAAAAAAAAAAACAAAAAACAACCACCTCTCTCCAACGTGAGCAACCACAAAAAAAAAAGAGAGAGAGAAAAGGGAAAAAGAACCGGCGTTAAAAACAAAACAAAACAAAACAACAAACCAAAAAAAAAAAACTGGATTTCATCAGGAAAGAAAAGAAGGGCTGGGAAAACAATGAGCAACACAATGGACAATGAAATCCCCCGAGGAGATCTGAACCCCTTCCCCTCAAATCTCCACATTGAAATCAGCTGCCACGAGGCCACGGGGGTTTTTAAACCCTCAAACCTTCGTTGCACGCAGTGATCTATGACCCCACCACGCTGCTGTTTGTGGAGCAAACAACCCCAAATCCCAGCGGGACAAAGGCAGGGAAAAATACAGGAATGCAGCAGGGAAAGCACCTCATTCTTGCAAAGAGAAATGCAAAAAGCATTTGTGCTCTCTAGGAGTCACCAGGGGAGAAATGCAGGAAAATTCCACTGATTCACGATGAGCCCACGGTTATTTTTGTCCTCCTGCTTGACTGCAAACACAAGGATGATTTAAATGCAGGGGAGCAGAGTGGAACGCACGAAAACAATGCATTAACTCCGAAAAAAATTAAAATACGAGATGGTCTCAAATAAAAGGAGGAGATCAAAATAAAGAGAAAAAAAAAAAAGAGCCAGGTTTCATTTCTCAATTTTACCACATTCAAGCCAGAAATTGTTCGAACCTCGAGTCCTAAGGATGCTCAAATCTGTTGCTTTCAGATGGCCAAGGTGGGACCCTCAAGGCACCTGGATGAAAATTCCCTTTGAAATCCTACTGGAACACAACTCTGAGCCAAGGGGAACAGTGAAGATGCGATGGGCTGGGAAGAGGCTGTGTGATCCCATGGTTTTGGCCCCAAAATGTCTCCCTGTGTGCAGCTGGAAGATCCAAGGGAGAGAAAACGCTCTGAGGAACGGGCAGAGGTGGAAGGAGCAGGAATCACCTGGAGGAAACCACAGCTGGTGCTGGAGCAGCTCCACATTGCCCTCTTTAAGGTAATTCCATAAAAATAAAGGGGTTTTTTTTGCTTCCTGAATGTTCATTTTATCTTTAGGACCACGGAAATGGGGGGATTTGCTTTGCTTTTCAACCCAGCCTTCCTCAGCTGGGCGAGTTCGTGCTCAGGACTGTCAGAAGGACCAGGACAAGTGTTGCCTTTACTTTTTAAAAATATGGCAGTGGAAGTTCTTCGAGAATCTGGGAAGGCCCAGATCAAACCCAAAAGCTGGGCTTGAGGCACCAAACTGTGCCACAGCAACAACGGGAACGATCCACAAAGAGCTTGGGGGGAAATACACCCAGAGCCCTAGGAATGGCATTTCCCAAAGTCCATCCCCAGGCACCTGTTGTGCAGCCAATTAAATCATGGAAAGATGTTTTCATGGAATCTCTGAGGCTGGAAAAGCCCTCCCAGCCCAGCCAGGCCAAGCTGGGCCCGATGGCCACCTTGTCCCCAGCCCAGAGCACTGAGTGCCACGGCCAGGCCTTCCTTGGACGCCTCCAGGGATGGGCACTCCAAACCTCCCTGGGCAGCTCTTGCCAAGGCCTGAGCTCCCTTTCCAGGAGGAAATTGCTCCTGGTGTCCAAGCCGAGCCTCCCCTGGCCCAGCCTGAGGCCGTTCCCTCTCCTCCTGTCCCTGTTCCCTGCGAGCAGAGCCCGACCCCCCCTGGCTGCCCCCTCCTGTCAGGGACTTGTGCAGAGCCACAAGGTCCCCCCGGAGCCTCCTTTGCTCCAGGCTGAGCCCCTTTCCCAGCTCCCTCAGCCGCTCCTGGGGCTCCAGCCCCTTCCCCAGCTCCGTTCCCTGCCCTGGACACGCTCCAGCCCCTCCAGGGCTCTCCTGCAGGAGCCAGAACTGGGCACAGCCCTCGAGGGGCCTCTCCGTGCCCAGCACAGAGGGACAATCCCTGCCCTGCTCCTGCTGGACACACAATTCCTCATCCAGGCCAGGTGCCAGTGGCCTCTTGCCCCCCTGGGCACCCCTGGGCTCGTGTCCAGCCCCTGTCACCAGCACCCCCAGGGCCTTTCCCACTGGGCCCTTTCCCAGCCCCTTTGCCCTCGGTCTGTAGCACTCCACGGTACTAAAAACCAATTAAATTTAAAAATTTAAAATAAATTAATAAGAATTAAGAAAATAAAAGGTTTAAATTAAAATCAACCCCCCCCCCAATAGTGGCTGGTTCCCACCCCACCAAGCCCAGTGGCCACCACACTCAATCAAGGAGCCTGCACCAGGATTTGGTGGATTTTGGGGCCTCCACATCACCGGCTGTGCTCAGGGCCTCTAAAAAGCACCCCAAAAATTCCAAAGTGCACTTCCACGGGCAAGGTGGAAAGGAAAAAAACATCCCAAATCATTTCAGGGCTTTGCTCCTTGAGGCACAATCCACTCTTGCATGGGGAAAAGAATTTGAAGGCAAAGTAATGGTTCAACTCATCAATGAAGAAAGCCCCATCTAGTGGAAGAAGACAATCAAATGAGCAGAAAACACTTCAAATGTGCAGAAATCCACCAATATTCCAGCTGCTTTTGTTCCCATCCAAGTGCACTGTGGAGCCAGGACACCTTTTTACCCAAACAGCTCAAGGTGTTCTAAAATCCAAGCAGCAACAAGAAGCTGGGTTGGGCATTAAGGTTAAATTTCTTTTAGGGGGATTAAGAAAGGGAAAATTTGTTTTTGTTTTCCCCTCTTTGGTCTCCAAGAGCCACGAAAAGCATCAAGAGGCTCGACTTGAGCGAGGCCAAACATGTCTGGAGAATAAAGTCCTTCAACTCAGCGATAATTTCTGCTCAATAAAGGGTGGGGAGAGGATTGTTGGAACCTGTGAACGCTCCAGAGAACGATCCTGACAGGTAACCGTGATTTCAGTCACATAAATCGAGGCAATCAAATTGTTTCCAGGTGGTGGGGACGATCAGAGGGCATTTCCAACCTCTCCTGGCCACGTGGGAAATTTCACCCAGCCACGAGCAGAAGGTTTGAAAAGGGAATTGTGCGAGTCCCTGAGCTCGGCTGCTTTGTGGGAAGAGGCAAAGCCTGAAGGTGGGACAGAATTTAGGTGGAAATGTTCCCACGAGAGTCAAATGACTTAAACAGGGTGTCCAGAGAGGTGGTGGATTCCTCATCCCTGCACGTGTCCAGGTTGGATGGGGCTTGGAGAAATCCGGGAGAGTGGAAAGTGCAGGGTTGGAATGGAAGGATCTTCAAGATCCCTTCCAACCCAACCCATTCCATGATTCCATGGTCAATTATCGAATTCTTCCTCTCAGTAACCATCCATTCCTGCTGTTTTAGGGCCTGGAAACAAGAGCCTTTCCTGGGCAGGTGCTTTGGCAAAGCCACCTGGAATTTCTGCCTCCTGACCCCCGTGGATGTTGTTGGGTATCCCTTGTTCCTCAGGAACCCTGGAATTCACCTCCCACAGAAAATCCCCCGGGCACGTGTGAAGATCAACTCCCAAAATGGAATTCCAGGATGATAATTCCTGATAAAATCCCCCAAAATGCAATTCCTGGCTAATAATTCCTGATAAAATCCCAAAAAGAAATTCCTGATGAACTCCCAAAATGCAATTCCTGGCTGATAATTCCTGATAAAATCCCAAAATGCAATTCCAGAATGATAATTCCTGATGAACTCCCAAAATGCAATTCCTGGATGATAACTCCCGATAAAATCCCAAAATGCAATTCCTGATGAGCTCCCCAAATGCAGTTCCAGGATGATAATTCCTGATAAAATCCCAAAATGCAATTCCAGAATGATAATTCCCAATGAGTTCCCAAAATGCAATTCCTGCATGATAATTCCTAAAGAACTCCCAAAATGCAGTTCCTTGATGATAATTCCCAATGAGCTCCCAAAATGCAATTCCAGGATGATAATTCCCAATGAGCTCCCAAAAAGCATTCCTGAATGATAACTCCTGATGAACTCCCAAAATGCAATTCCTGATGAACTCCCAAAATGCAATTCCTGGATGATAATTCCTCAAGAACTCCCAAAATGCAATTCCAGGATGATAATTCCTCAAGAACTCCCAAAATGCAATTCCAGGATGATAATTCCTCAAGAACTCCCAAAATGCAATTCCTGGCTGATAATTCCTCAAGAAATCCCCAAATACAATTCCTGGATGATAATTCCTAAAGAACTCCCCAAATGCAGTTCCTTGATGATAATTCCCAATGAGCTCCCAAAAAGCAATTCCTGAATGATAACTCCTGATAAAATCCCAAAATGCAATTCCTGATGAACTCCCCAAAATGCAATTCCTGGCTGATTATTCCCAATAAACTCCCAAAATGCAGTTCCTGGCTGATAATTCCTCAAGAACTCCCAAAATGCAGTTCAGCAAGAACAAAAGCAAGCCCTGAGTTTGCTATTTCGGAGAACACGGGGGCTGAGGAGACAACTGGGAGTGAAGAGCAAAACAAAAAGATGAAGAGGCAAAGCAAGCAAATAACAAAAGAAAATTGCCATCTCTTCAAAATCACATTTGAAAGGGGGAAAGAAAAACAACCAGGCAATGAAAAACTGGCAACTAGAACATGGAAACTGTTAGGAATAATCAGAGTTTGGCTGGAGGACTCATAAATCATGGAATGGTTTGGGTTGGAAGGGAACTTGAAATCCTCCAGTGCCACCCCTGCCATGGCAGGGTCACCTTCCACTGTCCCAGGCTGCTCCAAGCCCCAGTGTCCAACCTGGCCTGGGACAATTCCATAGAAATACATGTGCAACTCAATAAAATAAAGTGAATGAAATGATAAAAATGGGGGGAGAAAGGTGCAAAGCATTCCTGTGTTTACCAGAGAGAATCCCAACCAAGGAGAAGGAAAGGCCCTGGTGCTCCATCAATTCCCAAACCCTGAGCAGGCTGAGCTCCATCACCTTTGCTCCAGAGACCAAAAATAAGGATGGAAACAACATCGGAGGGAGGCTAAAAACCACTAAAACCTCTCCAATTCCAACCCTCAGCATTCCAAGTTCCACCTGGGTGCTTCCCTCTCCTCCAGTCCCCTGTCCCAGCTCCTGCACTTCCACAGATTCCCGATCTGCAAAGCCTTGGAGCCGTTACCTTCCCGAAGGAATGTGTGAATCCTGTTTTATTTTTCTCCCAGCTCTGTTTTGGAGCTGCCTTTGGATCATCTCTCTCCCGTGCAGTGAAATTCTCCCCCAAAGCACCCCCTCAGCACTGCCCCGAGCCAGGGAGAGGCACAAGGCTGGGACTGAGGCAGGGCCAAAGCAAACAGGCAAACAGGGAACCACAAAGTGCAACCCCCAGTGTGCTACTATCACTTTACAACCAGTTGGAATCTGCTCCAGCTCAGCCCTGACCAAAATCTGCTCTGCTGTCCTCAGCCAGCCCCAGCCTGGAGAGGGATTGGAGGAGGATTCAGTGGTTCTGGAGCATCCCAAACAGCAAACAAAGCCAGAGTTGAACATTCCTTCGACTCAAAGGCTGGCACACACCTTATTTAAATCAGTTTGGTTTTGTTTGTGCCAGGCAGAAACACCTCTGGGACCAGAACAGCACAAAGAAATTGAAATGCAGCTCATTAATAACAAGCAGTGGCGAGTCAAATAAATATTTGGCACCAATCCGTTGCCCAGCAGGAGAGAAAGGTTGGGAATGAATCTTTATTTAAACACATTCTTCCCCTGCTTTTTCACAGCCAGGGCCATGGGCAAGTCAGGCTCCAAGTCTCACCTGAATTTCCATACCTGGAGCCTGGTCCTTGTCACATTTTATTCCCCCACAAGGTGAAGAACTGTTGCAATTTTGCTGCTCAAATCGTTCTCTGAAATACTTAAACCCCAAAATATTCATGTCCTACTACGAATAAAATGAATGTGAACGAGTGGCTAATTCAGTTTAAAGATCAGGAAATCAGGAATTGAAGAGTTTGATTCTAGAGCTGGATCCACACAATCCCCAAACCTCTGTTTCCATAATGACCTAAAGGAAAAACTGTCAATATTATCAAAAAAAAAAACCCCAAAACAACCAGAACAAAAGGAGGAGGATGCCCAAAGAGATGCATTGAAGAGAAAAACCTACATTTGAACACCCTCTCAGTGAACAGAATTTCCTGAGAAGGAATAACCCCGTTGTTTGTAGGATCTGAGGTCTTCAGGAGAGTGAAACTGCTCCTGCCAGCGACAGCTGAGGGCTGCAATCCCTCATGGCAGGCTCGGGAAAATCTCTTTGACACAGCACTTGGCAGAAAATTCCCTTTCTCTGTGAAGTCTCTTGGAGATTGTTAGGTTTGTAAGGTGCCTGTAATGCACTTTATCCCCTGTATCCTCTGTATCCCAGATGCTGCTGGAGCACTGCAGAACTCAGGGAAAAAAAGTCCTTTTTTAAGGCCAAACCACCCCTCCCTGCTGATTTGTGAATTTGGATTTTCCAGTTTAGCTCTTTCCTCATCTCTGAAATCACCACCAAAACCTGCACAAGCTTTGCCCTGAAAATCATGGAATGGTTTGGGTTGGGAGGGAAGTGAAAGATCATTCCACGGGCAGGGAACTTTCCACCAGCCCAGCTTAGTCCAAGCCCCATTCCAATAATTTTTATATAATTGTATTAGATTAATTTTCATATAAAATTGCCAGGAGGTGCAAGGAAATAATGGATTGAGGGTACATCCCAAACCTCCAACATGCTGTAGGAAAATCAATCAGTTAAAGCTCTAAGAGTCAGAAAAATGTAAGAAAACATAAATTTCAAAAATATTAAAACCCCCAAACGAGCAAAAAATTAACAAGTTTTGGAAGATTCCAGACTCTCTTCCCACCAGACACTCATTTGAATTCTCACAGAAGCATCTTAAGTTAATTCAGAATAATAAGGAAAAGTGAAATATTCTGGATTATCCAATGTCCCACTCCACACCAACCTACTTAAAAAGGGACAGAGGAGAATTAGAAATTGGCTGGGAGGGAGAAAAGATTCCAGGATTTCGTGGTGAGCCCAGGAGCTCAGGGAGGTATCTGGAAAAGTTGTTTATTTGCTTTTTAATTTTGGCCTATTGAAAAAAAAAAAAAGATTATATTTTACAGCTGCTGTGAAGTAGAACTGGCTGATTTTATGAGGTGGATCAAGAGCTGACTTTTCACTTCCTATTGATGGATAATGTTTGATATCCTGCCTGGTTTATTCTCCGCTATAAAATCCCGGATGCTCCCCCAGGAATCCACCCCGCCTGCCCCACGGAGCTGCAAATTCCCCAGGAAAAGCTCCAGGAATAGGTTCCTGTGGAATTCCCCAGGAAAAGCTCCAGGAATAGGTTCCTGTGGAATTCCCAGGTACTGCCACTGCTTCCCCCTGTGGGATCCCGTGGCTCTGGAATCTGAGATCCCAAAGAAACGCACACAAACCATTTCCTGCGGCACCTCTCTGAATCCCTTCTCCCTTTGAAGAAGCCGGGAAAGCTGGGGGAGGTTCCTGTCACATCCGAGGACAGAAATCCACGTGCAGGGCAGGGAGAGGGACTGAGGAACATTTGGGGACACCTGACCCGGGAGGGGGAGGAGGAGCGGAGGAGGAGGCTTTAATCTGATGGTTTCCTGCTTGAAGGTTGCAACGATTTCTTAATAAAACCTTGCTCCACTGAGAACACAAAAGACGCCTGCTCTGAGGGCTCTGCTCAAAGATTCCTGGGAGGATCTGGGGAGAATTGGTGGGGGAGAGCTGGATCTGCCCCAGCCCAGAGCCCCCCGTGCCCTGGGCTGAGCCCCAGCGTGGGCAGCAGGAAAGGGATTGGGATGGTGCCCCTGTGCCCCTGTGCTCAGGTGAGACCCCACCTGCAGAGCTGCCCCAGCCCTGGGGCCCAGCACAGGGAGGACGTGGAGCTGCTGGAGAGAGCCCAGAGGAGGCAGCAGGATGAGCAGAGGGATGGAGCAGCTCTGCTGGGAGGAAAGGCTGCGAGAGCTGGGATTGTTCAGCCTGGAGAGGAGAAGCTCTGGGGTGAGCTCAGTGTGGCCTTGCAGGGCCTGAAGGAGCCCACAGGAACCATGGAGAGAGACAATTTCCAAGGGCTGCAGGGCCAGGAGCCAGGGAATGGCTTCCCAGTGCCAGAGGGCAGGGCTGGGTGGGATCTTGGGCAGGAATTGTTCCCTGGGAGGGTGGGGAGGCCCTGGCACAGGGTGCCCAGAGCAGCTGTGGCTGCCCCTGGATCCCTGGCAGTGTCCCAGGCCAGGTTGGACATTGGGGCTTGGAGCAGCCTGGGACAGTGGGAGGTGTCCCTGCCCATGGCAGGGGTGGCACTGGAGGATTTTAAGGTCCCTTCCAGCCCAACCCATTCCATGGCTCCCCTTCAGGCACTGCCATTGTGCCCGTGCCTGTCTCGCTCTCCTGCTCTGTGGGGTTTTTTTTTGTCAAAACACAGCTTGACCCTGCCAGTTTTGCAATGTAGGATGAAATCCTGTTGCATGCCCCTGGGAGCTGAGAAATTCTTGTCTCAAGACAGAATTAGTGATTACCTCATCCTGCTGTTGGAACAGAAGCATTTCATAAACATTAAAGCCTTTTCCAAGGGCAGAACAAGGAGCTGGTGTCACTCCCCTTGTTCCAGTGGGGAGCTAAGGCAGAGGGATGAAATTCCAGCGATTTTGGGTGCTGAGGTGGAGAGTTTGGATGACAGCTTTTGGCTTGGGTGGCAGCACTTCTGCAGGCCACATTTTGGGTTCTTGGACAGGCAAAGAGAAGACAGGAAACAGCATCTCCAGAGCTATGGAGCAGAGGTGAAGAGAAGCCATTTCTCCGGGGGATCTGTGCCTGGGCCTCATCACCTCCACAAGCAGGAATTCCTCCCCAGTATCCCACCTAACCCTGCCCTCTGGCACTGGGAACCCATTCCCCCTGTCTCTCACTGCAGATTCTTAGAGAAAGTCCCCTTTGCTCCTTTTTATAGGGTCCCTTAAGGCTCTGAAAGGGCTCTGAGGTCTCCCTGAAGTTTCTCTTCCCCGGGCTGATGGCACAGGAACGTGGTGGAGATTCCCCCTTCCCCTGGCAGCTCTCACCACTCCCACCCTGCAGGAGCACCACAGGGACCTCAGGAGAGGGACTGGAACCAGGAGTCACCCCTGGGGAGACGATCCAAGAAGGACTTGGCAGCTCTGGAGCCCCCTCAGCCTCCCCAGAGCCCCTGGAGGAAGAGCAGGGCTGGCCAAGCTCCCGTTGCACACGGAGGCATCGCCGCAGGATGGCGAGGAGCTCGTTAATTGTTATTTGGATGAGGCAGCCCCAGCAGTGGGGGTTGCTTAGCAACATCTCCCAGGCCTTGGGAGAGGCAGCAGCCATTTCAGAGGTGGCCTCAAGGAGCAAGAACCAACCTGGGCAGGGGATGGAAGCCACACAGCACCTCCCTCTGCGCTGTGGGGTGGCCCAGTGCTAATTGTGTGTCCATAAAACACGGGGTTACCTGGAACATCCTTCAGTGAGGGGCTGGGAGAGCTGGGGGTGCTCACCTGGAGAGGAGAAGGATCCAGGGAGAGCTCAGAGCCCCTTGCAGGGCTCAAAGGGGCTCCAGGAGAGCTGGAGAGGGACTGGGGACAAGGCATGGAGGGCCAGGAGCCAGGGAATGGCTTCCCAGTGCCAGAGGGCAGGGCTGGGTGGGATCTTGGGCAGGAATTGTTCCCTGGGAGGGTGGGCAGGCCCTGGCACAGGGTGCCCAGAGCAGCTGTGGCTGCCCCTGGATCCCTGGCAGTGCCCAAGGCCAGGTTGGACATTGGGGCTTGGAGCAGCCTGGGACAGTGGGAGGCGTTTTTGGAAGGAGCCAAAAACTGTATCAGAAACACAACCGAGTCCTACAGGGCACCTACAGCTGATAATGAACACTGGAGCAAAAGAACCCATCCTGCCAACCAGCAAATTAAAGTTCAACTTTTATCAGTAAACAGCCTAAAAATAGTCATTTAAAAAAATAATAATAATATTGTTTATGTTGGGGAAAGTCCTGCAGGCCTGGGGCTCCAAAAACACGACTGAAAACTGACACAAACCTGACACCGCTCAGAATAAAACACCCAAACCACTCCAAGCAGGACACACACACACACTCCCCAACAACCACAGAGCACCTTGCTGAGACCTCCCAGGTCCCACCTGCACCCCTAAAAAGCACAAGGAAGACCAAAGGGTTGTTCCTGACGTTCCGTTTTCCAGGAGCAGCACTGAAAGGATTTTAGGAAAAGGCATCACCACGTACCCGCCTCTCTTGTGGCGCTCCTTGTGCTTGGAGATTTTGTAAGGCAGGGACCTTTCCCCCAGGTTCTCCAGGTTCCTCACGATGGCTCCTCTCTCCATCAGAGCCTCGACGGTGCGTTTGAGCACGGCGGCTGTCTCGGGCTTGAAAAGAGAGAGAGGAAAGTGAGAAATCCATGGAAATGTGGTTATTTTACGGGGTGGAAGGGACACACTGCACGGCTCAGCACTCGGAGAGGTGCTGTTGCAACCCAAGAAGACAAAGTGGGAAGCATTAAGGGAGGGAATTTTTAGGAACAGGCAATTCCTCAGCAAAATTTCCTGCCGTTTCCAAGTCAGGCCCCAGCAAAAAGGAAATGGTTCCTGGATTTAACTCACCTGGAATCGCTGAGCCTTGCACAAGGAAATGATCCTAGCAAGGGAAAATGATGGATTGGCAGCAGTCTGGGGCTCCTTGGGCCGCTGTTGTTCGTTAATATTTAAAGTGAAGAGTGTGGGGAAAGCATAAATCCATGGCTTGATATGGAGACAACAATTAGCACAATGACAATTACATTGTCATTTACACCGCACATGTGTAACACCTGGAGAATTATGGAATATCCTGAGCAAGAAGGGACCCACAGGGATCATTGCTCCAACTCCTGGCCCTGCACAGACACCCCAACAATCCCATTGTGTCCCTGGGAGTGGTGTCCAAAGGCTCCTGGAGCTCTGGCAGCCTCGGGGCTGTGCCCATCCCACAACCTCATTTCAGTGAGGTCCCCCCTGACACACCCTTCTTAACCTCCATGCAGATTTAAATTATATTAAATTAAATTAAATATTGTTGGGTAAACTCCCTGCCCTCCATGCCTCACCCCCCCAAAATGACACAGAAGCTTTTTTGTCTCTTTTCCACTCAGCACATTCCCCGAGTGGCTGCAAGGCCGACGTGAGGTGCAGTTTCTAAACACAACGAGGCCAAAGATTCGAGCCCCGTGTATTTGAAAAACAAAACCGGAGAGAAAGAACAAGAAAAGAAAGCCACAGATTTCTACATTCAGGATTGTAAAATTTGCAACCTTCCCCACTTGCGGCCATACTCCGAAAACATCAACTAATTGTTGGGTTGGAAAGCTTGTCGCTGTAATCCCTCTCATTCTCCCTCTCCCAAAAATGCCATGGTTTGTCCTGGCTTTCCTAAAGCCATCACCCAAACTAAAAATAGGCTGAACTCTGCTAACCAAGAGATCCACAGACACAGGTTCCTTGGTTTGCCTCAGAGCCAGCCCACTTGGGGCCAGAGGAAATGGGCCTGCCTGGCTCCCAACTCGGGAGCCACAACATTTTTTCCTCAACAGCCCAGCACTAATTCCAGCCCCACAGCCCAGCTCTGACTCCAGCCCCACAGCCCAGCTCTAATTCCAGCCCCACAGCCCAGCTCTAACTCCAGCCCCACAGCCCAGCTCTAATTCCAGTCCCACAGCCCAGCTCTGACTCCA
>VZTA01027632.1:24225-52985 GCA_013398855.1 Mohoua ochrocephala
TCCAGCCCCACAGCCCAGCTCTAATTCCAGTCCCACAGCCCAGCTCTAATTCCAGTCCCACAGCCCAGCTCTAATCCCAGCCCCACAGCCCAGCCCCAATTCCAGCCCCACGGCCGTGGGGAGGGAAAAGGAGACAATGGGAGCTGCTGCTCCAGAGGGGAGAAGGAAGAGCTGGCGAGAGCACGGCCTGGTTTGTAATTCCAGCTCTGGATCCCCCTCCTGCCCCCACCAGAGCCATTCCCAGCTGCTTTCACCCTCGGTGACCTTTGGCAGTGACCTTGGGCCACATCCGTCGGTCACAAGTCGTTACCTTGTTCTAGAAAGCGCCGGAATCCTGGGATGGGCCAGGCTGGAAGGGCCCACAGGGGTCACTGCTCCCACCTGGGATCATCCCAGAGCACAGGGCACGGGATTGTGGAGATTCTGGAATAGCCCCAGGGAGGAGACCCCAGCCCCTCTCTGGGCTCTGTTCCAGCTCGGGCCCTGCCCAGGGCAGAAGTTCTGCCTCCTGCCCAGGGGGAATTGCTGGGCTCAGTCCCTGCCCGTGGCTCTGGGGCCATTGCTGGGCCCTGGAGCAGAGCCCGGGCCCTGCTCGGAGCCCTCCCTGCAGCCAGGGACACCCAGGGCTGAGGGCCCCTGGAAGAAGTGACCAAAGGACTTTTGTCTACAGATACAAACTCCCCACTCCTCTACCCCTATTCTAAATTTAGAGCTACCCAGAAGAAACCTGTTAACTCCACAGTGCCCACCAAGTCAAACGCAGCCCCAGGTGTCACATCAGCCACACCCTGAACACTTTGTCCCCACCTCTGGTTGGCCCCACCTCGAGCCCTGTGCCCAGCTCTGGCTCCTGCAGGAGAGCCCTGGAGGGGCTGGAGCGTGTCCAGGGCAGGGAACGGAGCTGGGGAAGGGGCTGGAGCCCCAGGAGCGGCTGAGGGAGCTGGGAAAGGGGCTCAGCCTGGAGCAAAGGAGGCTCCGGGGGGACCTTGTGGCTCTGCACAAGTCCCTGACAGGAGGGGGCAGCCGGGGGGGGTCGGGCTCTGCTCGCAGGGAACAGGGACAGGAGGAGAGGGAACGGCCTCAGGCTGGGCCAGGGGAGGCTCGGCTTGGACACCAGGAGCAATTTCCTCCTGGAAAGGGAGCTCAGGCCTTGGCAAGAGCTGCCCAGGGAGGTTTGGAGTGCCCATCCCTGGAGGTGTCCCAGAAATGTGGGGTTGTGGCCCCTGAGGACGTGGATTAAAGGTGAGCACACCCTGCTGCTGGTCCATGGTTGGACAGGATCATCTTAAAGCTCTTCTCCAACCTCAACAATTCTGTGATTCTGGCCTCTCCCTCTCTTCTCACCAGCCTGTCAGCTCAGCACGATCCCACCCAAGAGCAGGAAGCTCTTCTGTGCACAGCTGGGGGTGCCCCATCCATTCCCCCCGGGATTAAAGCCACAAATGTCCCATGAGAACCACCAAAGCAGCGCCAACCACCTCGTCCTGAGGGAATGTTGTGTATCAGGGGGAATAAAAATGCTACCATGGGGTTCTGTCAGTCCCACAGGACTCATGTGGCAACCAGGAAGTGCATAAAGACACAGGAACTGGGAAAAAAATGGGAATATTCTGGTGGCAAAGAGGCTTCAGGCATGAGTGTCAGCCACAAAGCTCAAAGAAGAGCTTGGAGACAAACCCAACGTGGAAAGAAAGCCTTTGGAATGCTGATGCCTCCTAAAAAAATGAGGAGCCACCCACCTGGAACCAGAGCCACGTGAAAGGAGTTGGCTCCATTTTCCACCTCATTTCCTCAAGAAAAGTGCAAGGGATGGAAAATCCAGCACTGGCTACAAAAAAAAAACTTTGTCAACCACCAAAAACTCCTCCAAGAAGAGTCTTTGGAGAGAGGAAAGGAAGCAAACACCAAATCCTCAATAGTTTTAGGTCTAGGACAGTTGTCAAGTTCTTCTGGCCGCTTGCTGAGTCCAACAGGAAACATTTAAAGTCAGTGGGCACATCCCAAATTATAAACAGGAATAACTCCATCCCAATGACTTGATTATCCCTTCAATGCAGCAACAGCAGGATGAAATTACGGCTTTTTTTGGGTTGCTCAGCAGTTACAAAAGGTTGGTCTGGGATTATTTACTGAGGTGGGAATCAAAGAAGGCAAAAATCCACGTCTAGAAGGAAGCTGCAATTCCAAGCAGCAGAACTAAGGGGGGAAAAAACCAATTCCTTGCTGTCATTTACTACTTAACAAAACATTAGAAATTATTAGTGAAAATGATTAAAAACACTGCAATTACTGGAAAAAGCATCAGCAACACAGAGCAGCAGCCCCAGGTGAGGTACAATGACTCAGGGCAGGCAGGAAAGATCAAAATCCAGATGAATGAAGCATTCCAAGGAAACAGGAGATGTGGGAGCCGTGCTGAACCCCTGGGAAAAACGGGCTGAGCTGGACCAGGCTGGCTGGAAATTGAGCAGTGGAAATGGGAGGACTCTGGGAGTTCAGGGCTGGGGAGGGATCATGGAATGGTTTGGGTTGGAGGGACCTCAAAGCCAATCCCATCCCACCCTGCCATGGGCAGGGACACCTCCCACTGTCCCAGGCTGCTCCAAGCCCCAATGTCCAGCCTGGCCTGGGACACTGCCAGGGATCCAGGGGCAGCCCCAGCTGCTCTGGGCACCCTGTGCCAGGGCCTGCCCACCCTCCCAGGGAACAATTCCTGCCCAAGATCCCACCCAGCCCTGCCCTCTGGCACTGGGAAGCCATTCCCTGGCTCCTGTCCCTCCATGCCTTGTCCCCAGTCCCTCTCCAGCTCTCCTGGAGCCCCTTTAGGCCCTGCAAGGGGCTCTGAGCTCTCCCTGGAGCCTTCTCCTCTCCAGGTGAGCACCCCCAGCTCTCCCAGCCTGGCTCCAGAGGGGCTCCAGCCCTGGAGCAGCTCCGTGGCCTCCTCTGGACCCATTCCAACATTCCCACACCTTCCCTGTGTTGCAGCCCCAGACCTGGATCAGTTTAGGGACAGCTGGACGCAGGGACAGAGGTTTCAGTAACTACAACAGGACAATTTTCCCAAGACAGAATAAAAGACAAATGGGAAAACCCCAGGTGCTCCTGACCATGAGAACCTTTCCACGTTCCCATCCCGCACTGAGAGAACAGGAGGGGCTAATCCAGAAATGGATTTGGCAAAGAGAAGTTACAGCAGGCACATCACCAAAAATAACTTGGGGGGGGGAAGTGATCAAAATTACCTCTGAATTAAAATTAACACCCCGTCCTCGAAGCAGATCTTTAATTAGCATTGAAACGCTGTGTAAGCCAAAGAACCAGATGTGAATACCAAGCCCAGGGACCTGGATGCAGAGGAAGCAGCAACTTTTGAACTTAAAAGTGATGCCTGAACTCTTCCGTTCCAAAATCCACCTTTCTTCTCCGAAGAATCTAAATTCTATGATGGATCTTTTTAATTTTTAACTCAATATTTAAGATCAAAGGAAATTAAGAGAAGAAATTAAACTAGAATCCAAGGAATACAAGTACTCTATAAATACCAAGTCACAGCTAAATTAAAATTCAGTCCCAACACTGAATTTAATTCATTTTAGAGAGCTGAGAGTCTTGAGAGTCTCTAAAAAGAAGCCTAAAAGGTATCTTTTAAATCTGAAATAACCAGCAGCCAAATCCTCCATGATTTAGGGTCATTTCAATGGTTTATTATAAGAAACAGTTGAAGTAAGAATTGGCCACACCATCACAGAAGGGTTTGGGTTGGAAGGAGTTTTAAGGATCATCCAGTCCCAGCCATGCCAGGGACACCTTCCACCATCCCAGGTTGCTCCAAGCCCCATCCAAGCTGGCCTTGGGCACTTCCAGGAATGAGGAATCCTCAACATTCCAGGCAGAATCAATTCAGAATCAATTAAACCTCAGAATTAATTAAACACCTTCCTTAAAACTCCAGTTAGAAACTCTCACTCTTCTTCCAACCGCAATAAATTCTAAGAAGGGTTTCAAATTAACACTGCAAAATTCTACTGATCAGGAACTTGCTGAGAAAGAGCTCCCCAGGAACTCCAAGTTGTGTTCCTGCCATAATTGAGGTGAATGCACTTCATCAAGTTTACCTTGTATGTTCATTAAGCCTAAATAATTAAGAGTGGGAAGGAAAAATAATGAAACCCAAACGAAAAAGACATGGAGGGAACATCCCCCCTTCTTTCTGCTCCTTACCCAGTTCTATAGACAGAGCACGACACCACAGGGGCTGGGATGTTCCCCGGTCAGTTGGGCTCCCTGTCCCAGCTCTGGAAAGAGCTGGAGTGGCAACTCAGCCAATTTCCCAGAATTAGAGAGTCTCGGAATCCCTGAGGCTGGAAAAGCCCTCCCAGCCCATGGAGGCCAAGCTGTGCCCGATGGCCACCTTGTCCCCAGCCCAGAGCACTGAGTGTCACGGCCAGGCCTTCCTTGGACACCTCCAGGGATGGGCACTCCAAACCTCCCTGGGCAGCTCTTGCCAAGGCCTGAGCTCCCTTTCCAGGAGGAAATTGCTCCTGGTGTCCAAGCCGAGCCTCCCCTGGCCCAGCCTGAGGCCGTTCCCTCTCCTCCTGTCCCTGTTCCCTGCGAGCAGAGCCCGACCCCCCCCGGCTGCCCCCTCCTGTCAGGGACTTGTGCAGAGCCACAAGGTCCCCCCTGAGCCTCCTTTGCTCCAGGCTGAGCCCCTTTCCCAGCTCCCTCAGCCGCTCCTGGGGCTCCAGCCCCTTCCCCAGCTCCGTTCCCTGCCCTGGACACGCTCCAGCCCCTCCAGGGCTCTCCTGCAGGAGCCAGAACTGGGCACAGCCCTCGAGGGGCCTCTCAGTGCCCGGCACAGAGGGACAATCCCTGCCCTGCTCCTGCTGGACACACAATTCCTCATCCAGGCCAGGTGCCAGTGGCCTCTTGTCCCTCTAAGCCACCTCCACCTTCTGTGAGAGGAATTTTTCTGGATCAGGGATCCAGCAGCTCCCACACCCATCCTGCACACCCCTCACTGCTGCCCAAGGAAAAGGAGTCAGGACAAAGACAAAGCTGAACGCGGTGAGTAAAAAACTTTCCCCAGCACGTTTTGAGGAACGCAACCACAATTTTTAGATCCTCCCACTTTTGCAGAACACAACCATCCTCGGCTCTGGAGCAGAAGAAGGTTTTAAGGTGGAAGTCACAATGTTTTCACCAGGTAAAGAGGGAACCTTGCCAATTCCTCGCTCAAATTCTGCCAGATAAATCCTGGGACACGCAGAGCTACCTCACAAACCATTTTCAGGCAAATATTAAAAAAATCACTGCTGACAAAGAGTTATAAACATCACAAAGCTGAATTATCTTCTATCACCCCCATCAACACCTCAAAAACAAACCCCAAACCACCCAAAAAGCAAATCCCCGAGTACGACCTGATTAAAGCCAAGAGAGAGAGAAAGGCCCAGAGGTGAAACCTCCTGCCTTGTTCCCTTTCCCAGAACATCCACAGGGAAACTGGGACAGCCACATCCCAGGGGGGGAATTCCCTGCAGGAAAAAAAGGCCTCCTTGCCACCATCTCCGTGGGATTTTCCACATAAATCGGTGTTGCTGCAGCACTGGGTGAACCTGCCCAGAACCCACCTGAGCCCCACAAAGAGCAGGAAATTGGGGAGTGAGACTCAGCCAAGGCAAACAGAACCAGCTGGTGACAAAAAGGCTGCTTGAACCTCTTTGAGAATCGCTGACCTGGAAAGCTGCTCACTGAATAAACACCTAATAAACTAATTAGGGAACCAGTTAATTAATAGTTAACTCGTGAAAACGCTCCCTTCCTGGAAATCACGAATCCAAACCGAGTTTGCAGGCAGGAAAATGCTTATTTTCCATCCCAAATCCAAAGCTTCCTCTCCAAAAAATGTTTCTCTTTTGCCCCTTGAAACGAATAACGGCAAAACTTCTTTTTTTTTTCTTACAACACAGCAGCAAAAGAAGAGAATAAAGGAATAATTTTGATTTAATTTTCTCTGCAGCTGAAACTTTGGGTTCAGCAGCCTTGCCAGAGTTTTTGCCAACATCCCACCTCCAAAAAGAACAGAAATGCCCAATTTAACACCAGGCTCGCCCCTCTCCTTGCTGAACCACCAACACTGGACAAGGAAATCGTCATTCCCACCACGACTGCCAAGCTCATGACGTCCTTACGGGGGACAGGGATGAGGAGAAGGAAGGAGGAGATTCAGGCCTGGGCTCTGCTCACAGAACTGTGCTGATGTTTTAACTCCAGAACCAACAAGAAGGTGCTGGTCCCACTCAAGAACAGCTGAAGCAGCAGGTGAACGGGATATTTGAAGAGAAAACCAAAAAAAAATATGGAATTTTGCACAATATCCAAGCAGATTCCACGGGTCAAGGGGGGGGTTCACGCCTGGTTTGTGCCCTGAGCCCAGCCCAGTCCACCCCAGTCCCACCACCCCAACACCAGTGGCCAAACTCTCAGGATTTGGGATCCTGAAGTTCTCTCCTGAAGAACCCAAAAGGCTTTGCCTTCAGAATTACCAGGAAAAACGGGAATTCTCTTTACCTACAGGGACGCAGGGCTTACTGAAAGTAAAAATACTCCAAAACAGCTCCACAATTCTCTGTTCTGGTGGGTTGGTCAAGTTTGGGGTTTTGGTTTTTTTTTTTTGTTTTGTTTGTTTGTTTGTTTTTCTCTATTTTTATTGAAACTTTGTACAGAAGTTTGAAACATTTCCATACAATACTTTTGAGACAGGACAAAAAATGCCATGGTAAAGGAATGTAAACTGCAAGAAACACAGTCTGAAGTATCCAAATACTCTCTAATAAGAGGTTTTTTTTTTTTTTTAGTTTGAAGACTAATGCAGGAGGCAAAATAATATGCATACAGTATACAAAGAACAGTATACACAGGGCCAGCAATGCTAACTAGGAAAATTTTGCATCAGATTTACTTCAAAGATTGATAGCAATATGATAATTCTATACACTAGACCAAAATTAATTTATCATACATCGTTTCTATGACAAAAAGCTTGTCATTAAGGACAGTAGCAACTTACAATATAATTAAGCTGTATTAATCTCATTAACACTTCTAAATCTATATTCCTACTACAGTAAAGGTTTTTTTTTTTTTTTTGTTTTCAGTATATTGTCTTAGAAGATCTTAACAGACCTTTAAATAACACTTTACCAAAAGAGACCTGGATCCATTATAGTGATCTTATCTACATGCCCATTTGGCTTTATTTCCAAAAAAACAACCAAGGGACAAGGAAAAAAGGCAGGTTTCAAATGCTATATATGATATCATTTGGTTTTGGTCTGAAATGTATTTTAGAGAGTTTTTTTTTTAAAAAAAAAACCCAACAGAAAAAAGGCAGTTCATTAACTGGTTATTTTATATAAAATCTGCAGAAAAATACAACAGCAACGAAACCCAAAAATACTTCACAGATATCTAAAAAAACATTTTTTTTTCCTCAGAGATACAAGGTAAAGCAGCATCACTTTGACACTGTGCTTTTAAAAAAGAAGATGATGGATGAAGAGACTGCTCGAGTGAGATTAGAAAATTTCGCTTTCTTCTTGAAGAAGACTACTAACATTTTGCACAGCAACTATTTTTATAACCACCTCATTTTAAAAACGTGTATTCCTAGACACAGAATTGTCGTTTCACCGCCAGTTTTGCTCAAAGTGTCTGACTTTACACAGTGGAACTGAGAATGCCAAGTGTCACCAGATGTCACTATACCATGAGTTCAAGGTTGGAACAGAATGAAGCAAATGCCTTGAAACCAACACCAGGAAAGAAATGAAAGAGAAAGTGTTTTGTAAACAAAACAAAACCACTTTGCCAAAAAAAAAAAACAAACCAAAAAAGAAAACCACCCCAAAACCCAAAAAAACCAAGAGTTCAGAGATCTCACAGTGAAATCAGAAATTCTAATTATATATGTTTTACATTCTAGGACTACTCTTTACCTTAGGCCAATTAAAGCACATTAAACCATTTAATTATATACAAACATTTTCTTTAAAAAAACAACAACAACCAAAAAAAAAAAATTAAAACATTGCACAGAAGTCTGCTTTTAACATCACATAACAAGGTTAGTTTTATTTTCAAAACAATTACATTTAAGGGCACAGAACATACAGAATACCAAATTAACAGATGAGTAATTTTGCTTCTCTGTACATGCTAAATCCAAAGATTTCCTCGAGAAAGCTGGAGCTTGGCAACTCCAGCTTCTTCCACGTCTCCTGTTCTCTGAAAGGGAGCAATTCCCAACACCTCCTCTATCTCAGGATTTAAAAAAATAGATATATAAAAAAAATAAAGCTGTTTTAAAGTTGTAAGCATCTTCTAAGTGCTGGCAGAGCTCCCTGGGTGGGCTCTGCCCCCTCCACTGTAACCTCGTGGAAATGAATCCTTTTCTCTCCTCGGTTACAGGGCTCATGACTCTCATCAGAAGTCTCATCCTGGCCCTTCTGGGATCAGGGAACACACAAGTGGAGAAGTAAAAAATACACAATATAAGGAATATACTGAAGGCCATTTTTATTTCTTACAATCTCGCACCGTTTTCCTTTCCCTAAAAGCTAAACAGGAAAAATTATTTAAAAAAAGAAACAAAAACAAACCAACAAAAAATCTCTAAACTTTGGCAGAGAATAGCATCAAATCGCCATTAAAAAAAACTTAAATAAAAACTCTCCCAAAATGTATTAAACTCTCAAGAAGCCTCTTCTTTTTCATTTTTTAAATTTTTTTTCTTTTTTTTTTTTCTTTTTCTTTTTTAAATAAAAGGCTTCTACCATTTCCAGGAGCAAAATTCAAACACCTTACCAGAAAAATAAGTTAAGGGAAATAACAAGAAGAAAAAAAAAAAAAAAGCTGTCATTCCAAACTCAGTTTTCCAAGACTTGTCATCCTAAGCTCAAGGCAATAATAAATAAACCCATTGCTGCAAGACAGAAGCACAACCAGCCCCACCCAGGGCGAGGAGGCCAGGCAACAAAATCTGTGGAGCTGATTGTCCATCGTGGGAAACACTTTGTGGTTCTGCTGGACCAAAAAAAATGGGTATTTAACCCCAAAGTCATCGACTTCCTCCCCCTCAGCAAAGGCTTGTTTACGCTATAAAAAAAAATCCCTTCTCCTACACAAGGTCCTTCTCAGCAGCAGGCAGCTCGCTTGGAACCTTAGAAATATCTCTATTTAATAAGAAAGGCCTTTTATGAAGTGGTTTTATGCAGCAAAGAACATCAGCAACTTCCAGGACCTCTACGACAACAACGAGGCTGAAGAGGAGCACACAAAAACACCTCGGAAACGCCTGAAGAGAAAAAAAGCACTGGAGAAAAAAAATTTGCTCAAAAGCTTCACGATACCAGCTCCAAAGATGGGGTGGGGAGAGGCAGATTGATAATTGATGATGATCCTGCCTGCCAATTATCGGTGTGATTAATGTGGCAGCTCGTTAGGGTGGCAAAAAGGGAGAATAAATGAAGTGGGAGATGGAGCATCTCGGGCTCCACGGTGCATTCGTGAAGGACTTGACTCCCTTCCACAGCCAAGGATGATTTCCCCACGGATCTGACCGAGCAGGACACTGGAATCCTGCCTGTCAACTCTTTCCCAAGCGTCCTCTTCGAGGAGCAAAGACTCGGGGAGGGGCGGAGGGATGGAAGGAGCAGGGAGAAGCCATTGGAAGCACCTCCTCGAGCCGTGCCTTCAGCTGCCCGCCCACGTAAGGCACCCTGGGGAACAGCACAGGGGGGCGATGGAGCCAAGCCAAAGGGTCCCTGAGCTGACCTGGCTTCCCAGGTGGTGGCAAAGCGCTGGACATTGAGGGCAAGGAGGAGCAGCCTGGAAAAATCCCAGTGCCAGCCGCTGCTCCGGGGTCGGGCCGAGTGCCGAAGGGACACGAGTCTCCTTCCCTGGGCCAAATCAGGCATCTGAGCCACATCCCAGCTTTCTTAAGAGGATTTGGTGGACTGAGAATGATCTTTACCCTCTGCGAGTTGTTATTTTTCATCCCTCTACGATCAAACATTGCCCTCAATTATTTTATCCTGCATGGAAACAATTCCCCGCGTTGGACACCAAACCATCCTTCAGAGCTCAGCCCACTCATGAAGCAACTTGAGATGCCATTCTTTCACACAGATTTCACCCTTAAAAAGGATTTGAAATATTTTCCCAAACCAAGCTGTGGCCGCACAAATCCTAAAGAAAAACGTGTCTTGTCCCATTGGTAGCAACATCAACACCAGGTACGGTGACTCCTCTCTACAAACACTGCAACAACATTCCAAGTCTTCCACTTTGGAGTAGTTCTACTTCCCAGCAGCAACAACTAAACCAAGTGGAGAAAGTGGGGCAGCTCAGCCTCTGGTCAAAATTTTGGAATGAATGAGATTCGATTGATTTAAAAAAAACACCACCAAAACAAAACAAAAACACCCCAAAATTAGAAGTGAATCCTTTTATCTGAAAATATGTATCGTAAATTAGCTACTGAAAAGCCATGGGGATGGCACCACTGGAAAAGCAAACTTTCTCCAGCAGGCAAAGGCAGGATTGACCCAAATTTCATCTCTGTAAAATGGTTTTGCCCCCACGGGAATTGGTTCTTGTTTATGTGCCAAGGAAATGTTGCTGGACCCCTGAAGTGGTTTTGGTGAACTCTCACAATGGTCCCTCAGCCCGATTTTGGCCCAGTTTGTGCTCTCCTGAGACGAGCTCGGGAGCAAAGAGGACTGGAGGAATTATTTCCATGGAAAGCCTGGATATGAGCGCTCTGTCCTGGAGAGGGAAGGAGTTCAATACTGGAAATGCAGCCACACCAGGCTCTGCTCCCAAAACCAGGGTGAGAGCAAAAACCTGCTCCACACACCCCCCTCCACACCTGGGAGCTGCTGATCCCTGCCTGGGCACCCAGGGTGAGAGCAAAAACCTGCTCCACACCCCCCTCCACACCTGGGAACTGCTCATCCCTGCCTGGGCACCCAGGGTGAGAGCAAAAACCTGCTGCACACACCTTCCACACCTGGGAACAGCTCATCCCTGCCTGGTCACCCAGGGTGAGAGCAAAAACCTGCTCCACACACCCTCCACACCTGGGAACTGCTCATCCCTGCCTGGACACCCATCCTTCAGGAGAAAAGATCCTCTGGATCTGGAGACCCACAAATAGCTGTGAGTGCCTGGGAGGAATTGATGTTTTTGGAAAAGTCCTGAGGTCAGGACAGACCTCGATTGGTGACACAGATTGTGGCTGCACGTGCTCCCCACCTCTCCCGGCACCGAATCCCTCCGGATCCTCCTGAGGAGGGAGGGGATTTCTCCCCAGAAAGGTCACTCACGGGAAGGGGCTGCCCAGTACCCCCATCCCTGGAGGTCTCCGAGGGATGTGGCACCCTGGGTTGGGTGAGAAGGTGGGGACTGGGCACGGCTTGAACTCAATGACCTGGGAGAGCTTTTCCGAGCTCAGGGATTCTGGGATTCCTCAAAAAAAACCCAAAAAGGTTTGACAGGGTGAAAGGGGAAGTGGGAGAAGACGTGAGGCAAAAGGACTCTGGAAAACAAGGAGCACTTTCACCTCTCTCCCCCATCTCCCCTTCCTTGCCTTCCCAGTTGGTCTCCTCTCACAGAATTGGGGCTGCAGGGATTCCTCCCAGACACAGCAGAGGAAAACCCTTCTGCAGGGTGAAAAACAGTTTCTTGAGACACGCAAAGCCTCATGTTTCTCTTTTCCCCATGTGGCAGAACCTACAAACAGATGTTTCCCCCTAAAAAGAAGCTAATCCTAACAACGTCCTAAAGGTTTGGAGAGGCTGAATGAATCTTTTTGGCCATTTACTGAAACTCAGGAAGTTCCACCCAAACCTGAGGAAAAATTTCTTTCCATGGGGGTGGCAGAGCCCTGGAACAGCTGCCCAGGGACATCCCAAACCCACCCCAAAAACTCTGGGATTCTTCAATTTCAATATACGACAAACCCCACCAAAAGACTATTTCTTTTTCCTCCTTCTCCATCGACAGTTCATCATCTCCAGGCTTATTTTTGATTTAGTTTTGGTTTTTTTCCTCTTTTTTCTTTTTTTTTAAATACAGAAACTTTTCAGTAATGGAATTTACAGTGGATAAAAAAATCAAAAGACGAACATTTCCTTACAAAGAATTAAAAAAAAAAAGGCAGAAAGCTGCTAAGAGCTATCATGTTTTAAGTGCTATAAAATGAGACAAAACAGCTTCCTGTTGTTGCCAGAAGAGAAATGAGAAACTGAAAAAAAACCCCCCAAAAAAAAGCAGTGAGCGTAATTAAAAAAGTGCTAAGTTGGCCAAGGTAATACAGTTATTTTATAAATGTGCATCACAGCTCTGCATTTAAACATCTTTTGACACAGCTTTAATCGCTCAGATTTCACACGCTGGTAACTGATTACCTGTTATCTTCACTGAATGCTGACTGAGCTGTAACTTGCCTGACTTCAAACACAGCCACCTGCCTGCCTTTGGTATATTTATACACAGAAAAACAAAAGGTTAGTGCTGCAAATGGAAAAAAAAAAAAAAAAACAGAAAAAACGAACAAAAAAAGAAACAACACAAAGGGGAAAAAAGAAAAAGCCACCACAGGACAGGTTCTGCTTTCAGCAGAGGGAGGACAACACATCTCAAATGGTCTCGAAATAGGCTAAAGCTGAGTTGATCTTACAATTATAGCGTAAACAATGCCTGGGTTGTGGTTATGTTGTTTGAAAAGAAAAGAAAAACCAAAAAAATCTCCAGAGACCTGTATCAACTTCTGTATGTTTAAGCCATACCCTTAAAAGTTCACTATTCACTCACAAAGAGAAGTAGACAAACATGAAGATTCCAAGCGAACAGACACAGACCAGTCCAGTATTTAGTAATAGTTTAACTTTTGGAGTCTCTTCCAGCATTTGTAAACAAACAGTCTCTTCCTCGACCTCCCGAACCACTCTCTTGTTTATGGTTTTACTTTTAAAGCCACAGAACCAATCTATGAATTTCAAACGTCTCTCCCTGGTGTCAGTCTCCTCCTCCTCCTCGTGCTTTTTCTCCCCCATCAGGGCCGCCTGTCCGTTGGAATAACAATCCACGGGCGTCTCCACCTCGGAGTGGCTCACCGAGATCACCGGGTTGCTGTCATCCCTGCACGTGACCAGGAGGTTGATGTCCTCCGGCTTCACGTTTTTAATGTTCTCCTCCGACTTCCCGTTGGGAATGATGTGGTTGGCGTTCTCGTTGCACTTGAGGACGCTCTTCTCCCGCGCCTGGTACAGCTCCCCTTTGCCGTCGCCCTCCGGCACGTTCCGCTTCATCAGGGCCCAGAACGTGGTGGTCCGGACCTGCTCCTTGGTGGGCGGCGGCGTGAGCAGGCTCACCACGACCGTCACGACCCCGGTGATCCAGAACAGGGCCGTGGCCACGTACATGTAATGGATGTTCTTGATGAAGCCGGGCCTGGTGTCCGGCTGGTCGCACTCGGGAGCGCGGTAGAAGAAGGCCAGGATCAGCCGGATGGCCCCCAAGACAAACCCGGCCATGCCGCCGTAGAAAGCGCCCTGCTCGTTGCAACGCTTCCAGAAGATGGCCATGAGGAACAGGGCGGCCACCGGCGGGGTCAGGTAGTCCGCGACCTCCTGGATGTACAGGTACATCTGCCCGCCCTGCATCTCCACGATGATGGGCACCCAGGCGATGCTGATCACCACCATGAAGGCCACGAAGACCCTGCCCACGACCATGAGCTCCCGGGAGGTCGCGCTCTTCCGGATGAGTTTGTAGACGTCGAGCGTGAAGATGGTGCTGGCGCTGTTGAAGATGGAGTCCAGGTCGCTCATCAGGGCGGCGATCATCACGGCCATCATGAGCCCGCGCAGCCCCACGGGCACCAGGTTCATCACCAGGCGCGGGTAGGCGATGTTGGAGCAGCCGGCCCTGCTCCCGCACACCTGGAAGCAGTGCTCCGGGTTGATGCAGGCGATGTCATCCACGAACAGGATGCGGGAGATCATCCCCGGCACCACGATGATGAACATGGGCAGCAGCTTCAAGAAGCCGGCCATGAGGGTGGAGCCTTTGGCGTGAGCGATGTTTTTGGCGGCCAGAACCCTCTGCACTATGACTTGGTCGGCGCACCAGTACCACACCGAGGCCGGGGTCTGTCCCAGCAGAAATCCGGGCCAGGGAATGTCTTCGTCCGTCGGCTCGCGCAGCATTTTAAGAGAGTCGGGCTTTGGGTTGACGTTGCAGGAGTTGGTGTTGGAGATGTTGTAGGTCAGGAGGATGGAGGTGATGTTCGGTGTCGCCAACATGTACCTCCTTTTCACTTCTTCGAACCCACCGACCTCCATGAGGCTTATGATCATGAGTGTGAGGGCCCCGATGATCATAAGCAGGGCTTGGAGGGTGTCCGTGTAGATGACGGCCACCAGCCCTCCGGTCACAGTCAGCAGCGCCGTCATTCCGATCAGCAGGATCACCGACAGGTAGAGGTTCCACCCTAGGGACTCTTGGATAAAAAGCGCCCCTGAATACAAGTCAACCGAGAGTTTGGTGAAGATATAAAGAAGTAGAGACAACGCTGCAAAATAGATTTGAATCCTATGCCCTCCGAACCGCTTGGACAAGTATTCGGGCATGGTGTACACTCCCGACCGGATGTAGACTGGCACGAAGACCCATCCCAAAAGCTGCAAAAGCATTAAGGCGTTGAACTCCCACGCGCCTACGGCGAATCCGCTCGCCGCTCCAGATCCTGCGAGCCCAATGAAATGTTCACTTCCAATATTGCTCACAAACAACGAGGCCCCGATAGCTACCCAGGTCATAGAACGCCCTGCCAAAAAGTAGCCACTCACGGTGCTCCGATTGTTTTTCCACATGGCAAAGAAACCTATGCACATTACAAGCACGAAGTACAGGGCCACAATGGCAATGTCTGCTGGCTCCAAAGCAGCCCTCATTTTGTAACCAAAAAAGCCTTCGCTGACGTCCACTTCTCGCCCCCCAGCCAACGTCTCTTAAGCACCACGTGAACCAGTTTTAACCAAAATCAACACAGCGGGTCAAATTCTTTGTCCCTTGGTTTGCTGTCCTGATGCTGGTGGCAGTGGTACATTTACTTTTCTCCGCTTCTCAAATTTGGGAACTTAGCACGCACTTTTAATCCACATTCCACAAGAGCATCAGCCTTAACTCAGTTGATGTAGGAGAAATTCTTAGTTGCAGCTAAGTTTAGTGAGGCCTACTGTACCAACCCTGCAAGGCAGCAAAGACAAAAGACAAAGATTGAATTAGAGAGGAATTTCATGAAGTAATGAGAAAAAATTTGAAGTGTAGTAAAACAAATCACTGAACACCACAGATTTTTCCCCCTTTATATTTCCTGCAATCCATAACAGACATCATTAAATATTTGTAGGGCTAGGTGGTAAAAGCCTTTTACGAGTCGACTTCAGCGGTTACAGGTACCTTCAGAGACGCAGCAATTCGGGAGGATTGAGTGACCCCAAATTCCCCAGAACACGGCAAGCAACAAAAACACATTTTCTTTTTCTTTACTCCGGTGTCTCGCAAGTCTCCTCCTCAAGCCACTACCCAGATCTTCCTCTTTCAAGCAATCTTAGGAAAATAAAATTAAAAGTAACTCGAATAACAACCGCTACGGAGCCCAAACCTGGCTCAGCATTTCCTGCACTGCACCCCCTCAAATCCTGGGAGATCCTGGCACCGCAGGATTGCACTTGAGACGCCAGCTGGCTGCTAGAAAAATCAAAGTGAGGTCACAGCGCTGTCAAAAAACCAACATCCATTTCAAATCAGCTGGAGAACCAAGGTTATTCCGCAGGTTTTGAGGCGAGTTTGCTCCTGTCTGGGGTACAGATAATCACAGGGTTATTTTTCACTTGGAAAGCTCTCCATACTCATCCACGTGATCCAAGGGGAGAAAACGTCCCGTTCCGGCAAGCGGCAGAAGCAAAACTCCGCCTGACATCCCATTTTAGGGCCAGTGCCTTTGGGTACCCACACCTGGGGTTTGGTGGGAGCACCAGAGACACGGGAGGGAACACTGGGTGGATTCTGGCAGCACTCACGGCTGGGAGGATGCCAGGAAACGTCGTTCCCAGCATCCATTCCCACCCCAGCATGGAGAGGTGGAAGGTATGGAGGCAAAGCTCTCCCTGACGCCCTCTTCCCGAATTCCCAATCCCGCCTCGCGGTCTCGCAAAGCACGTCAGGAAACAAAACTCGTTTTGGCAAGCAGGATTGAAGCGCTGGAAGTGGAGGGAAGGGGACAATAAAGACTTGGTGGCAGGGAGGTGGGAGAGGAAGGGGCTCTGAGGAGCTGCATGGGGCTCCCTCGTGGATTTGGGAAGTGCTCCCGTCTCCTGCTTACGCCTTGGGAGGTACCACAGCATCATGGAATGGTTTGGGATGGAGGGACCTTAAACACCATCCAATGCCACCCCTGCTACGGGGGCAGGGACACCTTCCACTGTCCCAGGTGGCTCCAAGCCCCAATGTCCAGCCTGGCCTTGGGCACTGCCAGGGATCCAGGGGCAGCCACAGCTTCTCTGGGCACCCTTCTCCCCACCCTCTACCAACCCAAAACCTTTTAATGGGTTTAGAGAGAGCTGGACATGGGGTTCTTCTATTTCCTACACCCCATGGCCATGGGAGGGGAAGACTAAAGCAAAGAACTTAGGTTTAGTCTAAAGGTCAGAACACAAACCTTCAGCAATAATGAGATGATTACAGGAGGTGAGGAACGGGGTCTGACTCCACTCCCCTTTCCCACCCACTGGTAAAGACACAAAAAACCCCAACACTGGGTCATTTTTTCTGACCATAAAGTCTCACAAGTCCTACAAGCATCAGCTCCAGGCATCCCCTTCCAGTTCATTCTCTGGCACAAGGCTGAAGCTCCCATTTCCCCATTAATTAATGATTAATGCAAACAGCCCGATAACACATTCTAATATTTGGTCGGTTTCTCGTTTAGCATCCCTGCCATATATTGGGTTTGTTTGGAGGGTCAATAAAACCATTTCAAATTCCAAGAGAGTTAAGGTTGAACGTGCACGTGTTGTGTTGAAGGCAGCAATGGTGCTGAGGTTAAAAACATGCAACTCCTCACAGATTTTAAAAATAGCTTCCAGCAAGCCACAACTTCAGCCTTAAGGAGAAATCCACCACCATGCCATTTGTATGATCCAGCTGGTTTTTATGATAATAATAACAATAAAAAAATAAAAATAAAAATAATAAGGGTTCCCCCCCCCCTCCCCAGCACCACAAACCCACTTGAGAATAGAGATATTCCTTCTGCTGGAATTACAGCCAATAATGAGAGACTAAGGAGCCATGGCACAAAACGGACTGATTACAGCACTGGGCTAAATTTATCATTCCTCAGAAGCCTCAAACCACAGATGTATTTTCAATTCTTCCAGAGAAGAATTCACATTTCTCCCCACCCGCAAATACAGGAGTAGTTAAATGGTCTAATAGCTTAATCCAACCCAAAATTATAAACACTTCACATCAGATGACGCAATCAGAGGCAAGTTTAATGGACTATTCTTAGTTTTAAGCACTTTGGAGCAACACTTTAATAGTGTTGTGTCTTTTGCTATATTCAGCTAAATTTTCAACTACGTTATGTTTATACCAAAACTATAAATATTTGAAGGGGAAAGGGAAGAAGAGATTTTACTGAGATATGACAAAAAGAAGAAAAACTACTATACAGAAAACCAGAAGAACAGCAAGATAAAGAAATGGTAATCATTAATATTTTCAAAGTTCTGTTGTCCTTCTCATTACCGAAAAAAGTTTGATTTGAACTCGAGTTCAAATCCAATCCCCCATTTGAACTTGAGTTCACCCTCCCCTCATCTTCCCTGTAGGTTCATCAGTGACCTGACAGAAGTATCCTACAGAAAAATAGGGAAAAATCACAAAAATTTCTGTTCAAACGAATTCTATTTGATACCAGAAGCATCCAGCTCAGAGTGTTCCTATACACAGGATGTTATCAGGGAAGCTGGGGCTGCCCCTGGATCCCTGGCAGTGCCCAAGGCCAGGTTGGACATTGGGGCTTGGAGCAGCCTGGGACGGTGGAAGGTGTCCCTGCCCTGGGGGTGACACTGGATGAGCTTTAAGGTCCCTGGGAATCCAAACCTTCTGCGATTCCAGGACCCAGACTCTCTGTCAAGTGTGTCAGTATTGGATGCAGCTGCCCTCAAATAAATTGTGACATTCCTCAATTAAGTCACTTCAACCTCCAAGGGGCTCATTCCAACCAAAATAAACAACATGTGAATTTCCTGGAGCGCTTTCCATAGGAAGATACGGCCAGACCGTGCACCCGGAATAATCAAATTCCAGAGAGCTGAACCCTGCCCTTTGCCACCAACACCTGAAGGGTTTTTTTTGCAGGGCTCAGTTCGCCTGAGCTGGAAGGTGGAAAGTTTTCAGCAGCCACCACAAATTTGCTGCACTGTCACTAAATTACGGCACTGAAGTAGCTTCTTGTACCAGTTTCTTAGACCTAATTCCAAAATAACCCTGGAACTTTTTCTTCATTAGGAAAATGAGACTCGTCCCTCTGAACTTTCAGCAAGTTCTGACCTCAAGTCTTACAAAGGACTTTGGAGATGCCCCATGTGAGTTTAATCCTGAGTTATTAGAACAGTGAACATTGTGGCACTAACAGAGGGGGGGGAAAAAAAAAATAAAATAAAAGAAGGCAGAAAGACAGTGCTGCTGCCAAGGACTGGGAATTTTCTTCCCTGAGGCTGTTTTCTGGCTGGATCGTATCAAAGACACAAAACAATGTGCTTCCCTCTTGTCTGGAGATAGAGGCTGCTGCTCTGCTGAAACAATGCATATGTCTCTCCAACACCCAGCCTGCTCCTTAAGGGGAATAAAAAAATCCCAAGCAAGTCCCCGAAGAGAAATTTCATAATGTGAAGCAGACCCAGGGTGGGATTCTGAGGAGAAATTTGTACAATTGTTCTAAAGGAAAACTTTCTCCGCGGTGCTTTTCTAATAAAATGGGTGTTTAAAAGATGCCAGGATCCAACTGCTCCAGCTCTGAAGCCGCTGTTTGTTCTCTGCTCCGTCGGCTTTTTGGCAGATGGGAAGTTTCTGAGCTGACTTTCCTTTTCTCCTCACCCATCCCGATGTTTTAAGGGTTAATTTGGGGGTGCAGATGCCCACCTATCCCACAGGAGGGTCCACTGGTAGCGAATTAAATACTTTGTTCACAGATTGAGATTATTTCTTGGAAATGACATTTTCCCTCTCCACCTTCGAGCGGGAGTATTTGAACTCAGACCTGCAGCACTTTCAGCTCTGTTGTGTGGAAGAAATCTGTCCAGATTGCCAGGATCATGGAAAATATTAACCCTCTGCCACAGAAAATGTAATAAACAACAGAAGTCTCGTGCCTTGAGCAGGGTCTGTGCCATGCCCAACACCCTGAGCGTGTTTTCCAGACTCCTCACGCTCCTGCCACGGACACACCAGCGAATTCCTACCTGTCCACTGCTCCACAGCCAACACAAGGCAGCCTCAGGGAAAAAAACTCTCAGGAAAAGAAAAAAAAAAGGAGGAAAAGCTCCGTTCCATTTACTGCAGCACTCCAGAACACAAAAAAGGAGCACTGAAGCTCTTCATGGAGTAAGTGATACATAAATTATGTAGCACATGCCCTTGAGGAAGCAGGGGCTATCCTTGGCTATCCTCAGCATCCAGGGCAGCAGTTCCAGGCTTTTCCCTGAAAACCAGGAGCTGGGGCAGAGGAACGTGCCAGGAACCCCCCTGGGACAGACAAGGAAGGCAGAAGTTGACCTGGAGCATCCAATAAATAACTTGAGCTGCCGGGGATGCCAGGCCAGACCTGGACTCAAGAGGCTGCAGCAGGACAGGGCCACATTTCCAAGGTAGCTGAGCCAACCCGACTGAACTTGTTGGTCACGCTCTGCCCGGTCCCCACATCGACCTCCTGCTGGCCTGGAGAACACAGGAGCCAACTCCAAAAACCACCACTACCAAAAAAAAAATCCAATTTGAGGTGCAAGGATCCAGTCACTCACTCAAAGGAGTTGTTATGAACACGCCATGAACTTTTGTTTTGGTCAGGAATCACTCCAGCTCTGGTCTTCGTTTTACTGCAGCATCACAAAAAAAGCAGCTTGTTCCAGCCATAAACTCTTCTTGATTCTTTTCTACACAACTGCTGAGGGAGACATGAGAGAAAGAAGTGACCCCAGAGCAAGAGACACAGAGAACTGGCTGCCTTTGCCAGTCAGAAATGGGATGTACAGCAGACAATTACCCAGCAGAAACTGGAGTGATGCGAGGCCGACGGGAGCTCAAGGGCACTGGGACTGACACTGTCAGAACAGGAGATCACTCTGGTGGCATTTTTGAGGTTTTTTAACCATTTCCCCCCCCTCATCCCAAGCAAATACATCCATTCCAGTGTCCCACCAAGCCACAAATGAAGGAGGGGGGAGCAGGCAGAGGGAGGACACTCCAGCACTCCGTGGGCACTGAAGAGAAGCTGCAGCCTTGCCAAGCAAGAAAAGATGGATTTTTTTCTGAATCTGCATCACCCTCCCCGAGCCACTTCATGCCACTGCCTGTGACATTCACACTTGGCTGGTTCCCTTTGCCAAGAGCCAGTCCCCAGCACTCCAGCGGGAATAAGGCACTGATTTGCTTCCACTGTTCTTCCCAAAACTCCAAACACCTTCGGGGCAAGGGGGGGGGGGTGAGCTGGGGACAGAGGGAAGGAGACAGAAAGTCCCTTTTTATCTGATAAAATACAAAGACACCAGAAAGAAATTCTGTCTTCTCCAGGCCTGCCTAGACATGATGTAGCATCTTACCCAGGTCTTGAGATTAATCCATCAATTATCAATTTAAAGAAAATAAGGAGTTAATAATTTCCTTTTCCCCCCTGTCAGCCTGAAGAATTGGTTTATGTTTCCATGGGAGACAAATGTCATCTGGAGGAATTTCTTCATGGAAAGGAACTGGAAAGGGCTGCCCAGGGAGGTTTGGAGTGCCCATCCCTGGAGGTGTCCAAGGAAGGCCTGGCCGTGGCACTCAGTGCTCTGGGCTGGGGACAAGGTGGGCATCGGGCACAGCTTGGCCTGGCTGGGCTGGGAGGGCTTTTCCAGCCTTGAGAATCCTGGGATTCTGTGAAGGGAGCACAAACTGCCAAGGAATTTGGCCTCTCTCCCCCGGGACAATCAGCAGAACCCTTCCTGCCCCGCCTGCAGCTCCAGCAGGGCCCTCCTGAGCTCCGTTTGTCACCACAAACTCCAGCCCCGAGCAAAGAAACCACAGAGAGGTGATGCTCACCCTGTTCTTTTCCACAGGAACTGAAAGCAAAAGAGGCAGAGGCAACCCAGCAGCCACGTGGTCAACTGCAAAAACCAAGGGCACCAGAGGGCAAACTGGGAAAAACCAGATATTTTCAAGGAAGTGGGAAGGGGCTGGCAAAAACTGGAAGGTTCTGGCATCACACAGCAGCAGGCAGGATTTTTCCCTGCCAGGTCCCACTGCACTGGAAGGTGCAGAAGGACACTGAGCCCAGAGGTTCAAATCCCTTCTTTTGGCAACCCAAAATCCAGCAGCACAAACATTTCCTTGCCACGGCAGGAACGAAGGAGATGAAGCCCTTGGGCACCAGAGCAGCAGCAAGAGAATGGGTCAAACAAGCCTCAACAGCCAAGAATTTTGATTTCTGGAGCAGATCTGGGAGCACTTCAGTCCTCTGGACAAAGTTATGGCCTTTTTAGAAGCAAAATATCAAAAGTGCTGCAAAATCTCTGCCGCTACTGAAAATACCCTTTCCTTCAGCTGGAGGCTCAGAGATGTGATGCAGCTGGTGGTTATCACCAGGCAGCAGGAACTGGATAATCCCAGCCTAAAAAAAATGTGCTGGTTCATCCCATTCGGGGAGGATTTGGGCTGGGAGAGTGCAGAAGTTACTTGGGAAATGAGAAAGCAGCAGTGGCAATCCCCACAAAACCGGGCAAGACACCAGGAGGAAATTCTTCTTCAAATTTCTAGGAAGCACAAAAAAAAAAGAAAAATCAACCCAGACTCATTAAGCTTCTTTAGGACTTTCCCCAAATTCCCATCACATTTATGGCTGCCCACAATCTTTGGAAGAATAGGATCATACATAATCCAAGAATTTGAGGCTCTCCAAGCTTCCCAGTCAGCTGGGTGCTGTTGCAAGACTTCTGATCCTTCTTGGGAGATTTCAAGGCACCAAAACCAGAGCTGAGTAAAATTCTGTTGGTTATAAAACAATTAATGCCAATTACACAGCTCGATGCACAAAATCTGTATTAGAAGCACCCAAACACTGATTTATTCTTCTAAAACACCAACTCCACTGAACACATTCCCTCCCTGTATCCATCCTCTGCATGGACCTGGCTTTTTATTATTCCTTAGATATTTGCAGCACTAAACACAAGGATTGCCTTGCAGGTGGACAAACCAGGACTAAAAACCAGCACAAACAACAGTTCTTCTGCAGTTCCTCAATCCTATTTCTTAGGTTCATGACCCTCCCTTTACACCATCCACTTCCTTCCTGCCCTCCTCCTCACCAGGGGCGATGAATTTTCTTTAGAATCTCATTTTTAGCACCAATATTTGCACCGGTGCTCCCAGAGGACAGGTCCTTCACACCTTGCCTCACTTTCCACATATTTACTTCCAATTTTTCCCGCTCCACTTCTCCATAATTAGTTCTGTTTTCCATCCCTTTCTGTGTTTTTATTTTTCCCTCCTTTCACCTTTTCATCAGCTCCTCAATGCACACTGGGGCTATTCCTGCTGCTCCACAGGGCAGGAATTTTTTCTAGGGAATAACCTGGTGCCCAGAAATTCCCGCTGCCCTCAGGCAAGGGACACAGAGGGTGGGATATGAAGCTCTTCCAAGCAACTGCTTCCACATAAACAGCTCTTCCATCATCCCACATGTGCAGCTGGGGAGGTGTGGGGGGGGCTGTGGCTCCAGGAATTACCAGCCTGACAAATCATAGAACCATGGAATGGTTTGGGGTTGGAAAGGACCTTAAAGCTCATCCAGTGCCACCCCTGCCATGGGCAGGGACACCTTCCACTGTCCCAGGCTGCTCCAAGCCCCAATGTCCAACCTGGCCTGGGACACTGCCAGGGATCCAGGGGCAGCCACAGCTGCTCTGGGCAAAGGAAAAAAAAACAAAAGGGGAAGATAAATTACTTGATCAACAACTTAACAACTCCCAAAGCAATTTCGGTGTGGCAATTTTGGTGTGGCAATTACGGTTCTGGGACAAGGGAACTGGAGAAATCAGCTCCTGAAAGAACAGGCAGAGGAAACCAGAGCTTCCATCATTCCAAAGCATGGAATTCACGGAGATCAGGAGACAGAAAACACAAACACACGGGAGCTGGGTGAGCAGCTTCTCCTCAGTGTTACCATGGACAACTTTTACAGGAGCCGGTCACGTTCCAGGGGTTTCCAACAATGCTGGTTCAGCACAAGGGGTTCTGCTGCCTCCTCTCCCAAGAGTTAAGGGACAGAATCTGCTCCGTGCTGAACTTCACCAACACCTCCCTGTTCACACGCACGGGGAACACACCAGGAACAAAACCCAACCAGCCAGAGGAGTTTTAACTCAAAGGTTAACCCCCGCTGCTGTCCTCTGAAGAGGGACTGGCCAAATCCCACTGAAAATCCTGCCAGGGGCCTGCAAGAAACTGAAATTAGGCTTAAATTATTTTGTAAAAGAGAATAATCCTCTACGTCCCCTCAGACCCAGGCACGTATCCCACACTTGGCAAAAATTCCAGCTCTTCCAAGCCCGAAAATGTCAAATATCAGGCAAGAGGGTATCATTCCCAAATGCTGTCTGCATCACACCCTTCAAAATCCAGCTCTCCTTATGGAATGCTCGAGGCAGAAAACAAAGAGGTGACTCCTCCAGAGGAGAGTCAGTGCTGGATCTTGTTGTTTTCTGATCCCGTCTTTTAGTTCCAAGGCTTTGGTCTCCTTTCCAGCACCACCCCCGACTCCAGGATCCCTCCCTGCCAGGCTGAAGAGTCAGTTCCAGCCTCCTAAAAACACCAGTGGGACCAGAGGAAAAAAAAAAAAACAACTTTTGTGTAATTTTAACCTGCTCTGTTGGGAAGAGGGGTGGGGAAGATGCACAGTTCCACTGGAAGAGCAGGTGGTTCACCAGAAAGGAAAGGAAATAAAAGGAAATAAAATAAAATAAAATAAGCCCAGGATCTTCCTGCTTCATTCTCCCCCCTCTCCTTCCTGGCAACTGAGACATCAAAAACCCAAATGCTGCAGCTGCCTACACAGCAATTAAGGGGAATAGTCAAGATGTCAAGCAACACTACTGCCCATTTACTTTGGCTTTCCCAAAATAGCCGACAATCTCCACACGGCAGGTAGGGAATTTTGGAAACACGGCAACCCACTCCAAAAGCAACAAACAGCTGCTGCAGACAAGTTGTGTTGGGAGAACATGGCTGGAGAAATGAGAGCCCACATTCACTGCAGGATTGTTATTGTTATTTGGAGTTGTCCAAGGCCGGGTTGGACGGGGCTTGGAGCAAGCTGGGGTGGTGGAAGGTGTCCCTGCCCATGTGGAACAAGGTGATTTTTAAGATCCCTTCCAACCCAAACCATTCTGGGATTCCAGAAATGGGTGGATGGGTCTCCTAGTTCAGGTATTTGCTGGAAAAAAAAAAGGTGATTGGGTTTCAGATTATGACACTGTGCATTTGAACTTTGTTAGAGGTGAAGATGAGCACACTGCTAATAAAATATTGATGAATTTCCTCGTTTTTACTGAAATCCTCTGAGGTATTTACAAAGTGCCCAGTCAGTTCCAGGTACAAAGTGGTGCTGTTGAGGACAGGTGTCCCTGTGCTCTGCCCTGGAGGACGAGGTGGGGTCAGCCACAGGCTGGACTCGATCCTGGAGGTCTTTTCCAAGCTCAAGGACTGTGGGATTCCCACACTGTGTCCAGTGCCCTCGGAGGTCTGGCATTGCCACCCCACGGGCACTCTGCACAACGGCCTGGGAGCAGCAGGAAGCCATTTCCAGCTCTTCCTTCCTTCTCCTTCCCTTTCCCCCTCACTTCCTTCCCCGGGCTCCCAGAGAGTTGCAGCAGGAAGGGAAAACCTCCCTGCAGAGCTCTGCTCTCCCAGCCAGCGAGAATTCCTGCGGATTCACTCCTGTGGATTCACTCCTGTGGATTCCCTGCTCAAAGTCCTGCCCTGCCACAACCCCCCCACTCAGAGCCAAAGATGACTCTCCTGGGAGGAAATCAGGAATCCTCAGGAACTCAGCTTTTGTTGTGAGCAGGGAATTGAGGCCACGGAGGGCTCTGTCTGCATTTTGCACCTTTACCTCCAGCACGGCTGCAGGGCTGGGCTGGGGCTGCTGAGGGCAGGTAAAGGTTTGGTTTGCAAACACCTGGACACTGCTGATAACGCTGCTGATAACAAATCTGCCACCCAACTCCCCTCAGCATTTGTTATTTCCCTGCTGCAGCGGGAAATGAATCGTTTCACCTCGCTCTGCTCACACCTTTCCTCGCCCAAAGCATCTCCTCCACGAACTCACACACAGCAACGTGAGCCCCTCACCCTCCACACCACAGAGTATTTGGGGGGGTTGTTTATTTTAGGGGTGCTTTTAGGGGGTTTTTAATTATTGTTTTCCTAAGAGTGCCTGACTGGGGGCTCTGCTGACGAAAGACTGTCTCTATATAAACACAGAGTATATAAAATATCCCGTGTTTTAGCATATAAAAACACAGTGGTTTTAGTCCCAGTCCGTCACCTCTCACAAAACAGGACAGAGAAGCTCGGCCTTGACTTCAGAATAAAACCCTGACTTTTTGTGGAGACTTTTTGTGAGTGTGACTTTTTTTTGCAGACAACCAGCGACAAAGGCTGGAAAGTGAAACCAGCGCTCAGTGAAAGTTGTTCCCTCGTGCCCCTGCCGTTCCCAAAGCTCTCTCGGGCGTTGCATTTTTAAGGCACAAAAGGAGAGCTGAAGAGGCTCCCCGAGCGTGCCAAGCCGAGGAGAGCATCAGAGGCAGGATGGATGGGATGTGCTGGCCCCGGGATCCTCCCAGCAGACTCCAAACAGAAGCCACACACAGGAAAAGAACGGGAAGGGATCCCTGACTTGGACACGAGCGGGGCTAGGGAGCAACAGGGCTTAAAGCGACAAAAACGAGCTGGAGGGACTCAGTTCTGCCTGGATCTCTGAGAATGCCAAGGGAACTATGAAAAGAAAGTTGTGGGTGGGGGAAAACCCCACAGAAGCACCAAGTTTGCCTCTGAAGAGAGGCAGCAAAGTCTTCCAGGCTGTGAGGTTTGCGCCAAGCTGCCAGGGAGCGCCGAGAAGTTCGGGACAAGCCCTAAAGCCCAGGAAAACCGAGTGGCAAGGGTTTGCTTTTTGTTTTTTGAGGACAAGGGAGCTGCCACAGGTGAGGAAGGACATCACAGACACCAAGAGAAGAGTCAGCACTTGCTCAGACAGCACCGGGACACAGAGCCACCACAGAGGGACTGACAGGGCAGGACAGGGAACACCTGCCCAGGTGCTGCCACCAGTGTGGAAAAGCAATAACCATTTATTCTTCTACAGGAAGGAGGGGTAGAGTCACTCCACTATTTCAGACTGGCTTATTAGCCCCGTGTTTTGCCTCATTTAATTCAGTATTCCAGCCAGGATTATGCACAGCTTACAGGGGTCGTCAGAGCAACCCCCCCCCCAGCCAAGATCCGGCAGCACCACAGAGCATAAAACCACCACAGAAAACATTTCCAAGTGTTCTCATGGCACGAGAAAGGCAGGAGCAGCCAAATATTGGGACACGAAAAAGCACCCAGATCTGGCGTGCTGAAAACAGCACGAAAATAGAAGCAGACAGACAGACTCTAAATTTTAAGACTTACGACAAGGGTGGGTTAAAAACACCAGCACGAACTGAAATGTTTGGACATAATCACAGAGTAAAAAAAAAAAACCCCTCAAAGGTACCATCCATCTGGAGAGAACATGCTGGAGAGTCCAACTTCAAAAAGGCAAAGGTTGCAGATGTTAAATCCCGAGTGCACTGATGCTCATTAGAAGCATCTTTCTTCCCAGCTAAAAGCTTATCCCTGCATCTCCGTGCTCACATCCTAGAAACCGGAGAGCCTTTCCAGCAGAGAGCACTGCCTGGCATCCTTTCAGAGAAGTCAGTTTATTCCTGCCTCGGTATTATGGCAGATTTGCTACGCTTTGCTGTCCTGCCCTGCATTCCGAGCGCCCGCCCGGCTTAAAGCATCTCCCGCACCAACAGCACGGCTGCAAAAAGCACCTCTGCCTCGGTCACCCACGGGGAGAGGTGTGGAAAGGAACAAAAAATTCGGGGGAAAAAAAAAGATATCTTGACAAGCAAGTGGAAAAGCAGCGGTTTTTTTTTCCCGGGTGAGCTGGTGCAGCAATGTCACCCGGTTTTCTCCCTGATGCTGTGTTTCTCCGCTAGAGGACCCAGGTGAGATGTCTCTACTACAGCTTCTGCAGCTAAAGCACGGGGAAAAATATATTTAAAAAAAAAAAAAAAAAAAAAAAGGGAAAAAAAAAAAAAAAAAAAAAANAGAAGAGCCAGCCCCGACATGTGGATGGTCCATGTAAAATGAATGGAAATGTACTAGTGCATGCGGCACACCAGACGTGCTCCCGTAATTCCCAAAAAACCACGGCCACGCTGCTGAGCTGCTGCTGCTGCTGCTGCTGCTGCTCGGTGGGAAATGGTGCTGGTTGGAATGAAGGGTAAATCCCAGAGTATCCACGCCGGGCTGGATCAGAGGGCTCCAGCCCGGCAAAAGTGCTGCTACATTCCAACACCAGCATTGCATATTAAGCTGGAAAGTAGCAGATAAACAAAGGCTATAGAAGGTACTAGAGAAGGGCCGGTATCAGCTGTTATTTACCAAATAAACCTCCCATCCGCACGGAGATGTCCCTATTTTATTATTATTTTTACGCACACACACATCCCCCATTCCCCCTCCTTCTCCCCCACGTATTGACTCAGCTCCTGCCGAATGGGAAGAGCATCATTTAACCGAGCTCTGTTATCACCGCGCTGCCAAAAAACAGCGGCAACGGCTGCTGCCACCCCCAGCGCCCCTTCCCGGGGGCGATACGGCCCAGCCTATCGGCCCCGCTCAACTGGTGTGGGCAAAACCCCATCCTTGGCACTTCCCTGGCACACGGGGGGGATGGAGGTGGGGGGGGGGAAGGTGGCACCCCGCAGTTGGGAGCTGGCTGGAGCGAATCCTTGCTTTTCCCCTTTTGCCGAGCCCCAAAGGCTTCCCGGAGCCGAGGGGAGCCGAGGAGGTGCCCGGTGATGCCAGCGCAGGTGCGGGGAGGGGGGGGATGGATGGAGAACGCTGGTGCTGCAGAGGGAGAGGGGGGATGCGCTGGCAGGGGCATGGGAAGGGCCGGGTTCACCTGCTCCAGGCACGGAGGGAGGGGATGGGCAAGGAAAAACCGCATCTCTGTCGCTCGGAAAGCGTGGGATCTGCTTACCTGCGGACCAGAGGGGAGGGGGAGAGGGGACTGCGGCTCGGGGGGGGGGAACTCAGCCAAGTCTCCGAGG
>VZTA01027632.1:53716-65027 GCA_013398855.1 Mohoua ochrocephala
GTGTGGGGCGCCCCGCTCGTGTGGCCGAGCCGCCGGAGGGCTTGGGCGGGACGGGAACCTGGGAAAGGCGTCCCGTTCGATCCCCCTGCTGTGGGCGCGGGCACCTCCCACGGGGGCCAGGTTGCTTCGAGCACCGTCCGACCTGGTCCCTTCCAGAACCTTCCTCATCCTCAGGACGCTCCAGTGCACCCCCTTGGTGCGTGCACCCAAAGGAGTTGCTCGTTCTCAGAGCTCCTCAGTGCACACCCAGGACCTTCCCCATCTTCAGAGTCCTTCGGTGCACCCCCAGAACTTTTCCATCCTCAGAGCACCCCAGCGCGGGCCCAGCACCTTCCCCATCCTCAGGGTACCCCCAGAACTTCTCCATCCTCTGAACTCCCCAATACACGGCCAGGACATTCCCCATTCTCAGAGCACCTCAATGCACCCCCAAGTCTTTCCCCATCCTCAGGGCACCCCCAGAACTTCTCCATCCTCCAAACTTCCCAATACACAGCCAGGACATTCCCCATTCTCAGAGCACCTCAATGCACCCCCAGGTCCTTCTCCAACCTCATGGCACCCCCAGGACCTTCCCCATCCTCAGGGCACCCCCAGAACTTCCCCACCCTCAGAACTCCCCAGTGCACAGTCAGGACATTCCCCATTCTCAGAGCACCTCAGGGCACCCCCAGGTCTTTCTCCATCCTCAGGGCACCCCCAGGTCCTTCCCCACCCTCAGAATCCCCCAATGCACCCCCAGGACCTTCCCCACCCTCAGAGCACCCGCGGTCACAGCCGTGGGGTGACCGGCTCTCGGGTGGCTGTGCCCAGCTCTCGGGTGGCTGTGCCCAGCTCTCCTGTGGCTGTGCCCAGCTCTGGGGTGGCTGTGCCCAGCTCTGGAGGCCCTTGGAGCAGCAGGATGGAGGTGAAGCTGCGTCTCTGGCCTTGGTGGCCGAGTCCTCCCGGCGAGGGAGGTTCTGGACGCGCATTCCCCAGCCTGGCGCGGTGCTCACGTGCAGCCACCAAGGTCAGTGACACAGATACCTCCGGCTGCAGCACATCCGACACCGGCGTCCAGCCGGGCTGTGCTGGGAGCTGCTCCCGCTAAAGAAGGCGTTTGAGGGGTTTGTTTGAACGCTCTGTCTCTCGGCCACAGCAGAGACTCGTCCCTCCCTTCCCTCGCACCGCTGCCCGACAATCTGGCTTTGAGGAGAGACACGTTTCTGCCCAAGCTGTTGGAGCTCTCACTGCTCGGTCCTGTCCTCAGGACAGAGGGATGGGAGAGCAGCCCCACCGTGCCCAGGGCTCAGGGGGAAGCAGAGAAGGTGGCAGATCTCGAGAACGACCAACTTTAACGAAATATTTCTGGAATCCCAGCCCCAGCCCACCCAGAGAGGCCTCAGCGCCTTCCCCAGGAGCCTCGGCCATGCCCTTTCCATAGCCAGGGTCGTTTGCTTTTGCTCTGCCTGCACGGGGAGGCTGCCACGGATCCCGAGGGCAGGAATGGCAATGGAAAACTTCTCCCAGCGCTTTCCAGCAGGAGCTGCAGCTCAGCCAGCCCCGCTACTGCTGTGGGCCTTCCTCGTCTCAGGCAGGTGTGAGCTCCCCGTGGTTCCCGACACATCCTGTGCCCTCCAGGCACGAGGGCTGTGGGAGTCCTGGGAGCTGTTTTGGGTACTGCTACAAGACAAATTGCCTGTGCAGAAGTGTTTACAGGTATTCCCGAGCTCCCACCCCTCCGTGCTCAGGCAGTAATTGCCAGGCAGCTGACAGGGATAATTTACTGCCTGTTGGTGCTCGCAGTGCAAACTCTCCCTGGGTTTGCTTCCTTTGCTTTTCTTCCCTCTTTGGTTTCTAATACGGCGTTGCCTGGCCTGAGCTTTTTCCTTGTTCTGAGCGTGTGCCTGGCAAGTTCAGGAGGAGATCCAGGTGAGGTGGGAATGCCCAGGTATCCCTGCCATACCCGCATCAGCCATTCCCACCCTCCTGCTGCTCCTTGCACAGCCACAGGTGACTCGTGATGTTGCCTTTGTCACATTTGGAGCTGTCACATTTTGGCCAGGGGTGGAAAGGAGTGGGGAGAGCTCTAATTCCCAGTTCTTCCAGTGCTCTGCCTCCTTCAAACACTCCTCTGGCAGAAGGAAAGGAAACATTCAATCCCTGTCCCCGTTGTCTTCCCAGTGCTGCTTTCAAATGCCAGTATTGGATTCCCAGTCGGATGTAAATTTACAGTCAGTGTTCATTCTCACTTCTGACTCCACTCCACATGGAAATTCCTTAAAAATACACATCTGCATGTGGCCAACTCTCCCCGTTTTTGGAATACACCCCCCAGCTGTATTTAAAGCTGTCTCAAGACCCCCCCAAACATCAGCCTGAGCCTGAATCCACTCTTGTCCGTGATGGGATTTGCTCCTGGCAGAAACACCCGATCCTGAGACCTCATAAATCCATTCCCAGGTGGGTGTTTGATATCCCTGGAATGAGATCTGGGTGCCTGAGGGTCTCTCGTGCACGTCACCAACGCAGGCAGTGACCGCGCCTGTCTGAGTGTCACACGAGTGTGGGCATCTCATGGAGCATCCCAGAATCCCGGAGCCACGAAGGTCAGAAGAGCCCTTCAGGATCACCCAGTGCCACCCCAGTCCCACCAGCAGCACCCCAAACCCTGTCCCCAAGGGCCACATCCAGACTCCTCCTGAACACTCCCACAGACAGTGACTCCATGGGCAACTCATTCCAAAAAGTATTTTCCAATCTCCAACCTGAGCCTCCCCTGGTGCAATTTGAGGCCATTTCCTCTCCTCCTTTCCCTTGGGACACGGCAGCAGAGCCCGACCCCCCCTCACTGCCCCTCCTGTCAGGGAGTTGTGGGGAGCAATGAGGTCCTCCCTGAGCCTCCTTTGCTCCAGGCTGAGCCCCTTTCCCAGCTCCCTCAGAGTTCTCCAGCCCCTTCCCCAGCTCCGTTCCCTGCCCTGGACACGCTCCAGCCCTGCCAGCCCTGCCCTGTCCATCCCTTTGTGGAAGCTCGGGATGATTCCCAAATCTTTCACCACTGATCTGAGGTGTCCACCAGGTCCGAGCTAACTTGAATCTCACAAGTTTGGTTTTCCCTCCGAAAGCATCCAACGACTGTAGGATATTTAATATTTAGTATTTAAAAGCACAGGGTTAGAGAAGAAAGTCTGAACAACAAGGGATGGCCATGCCCTGGATACTCAGTAAGGAAATAAAAACTCCCCTAACAGAGATTTTCTTTCCTTTATTTAAGTAATAAGGGTCATGCAAAATATCCTGACTTTTTCATGCTGGAATTCGGGCAAACCATCCTCTGTGCATCCCGGTGTCCCTCCCATCCCTCCCTATCCAAGAGAGCAGCACAGGGGGCGTGGATGAAGAATTTCCCCCTTGATAAATCACCCTGTGTAATAAAGCACAAGATAAAAACATGTCCTGATGCATTCCGTGTGCATATGCAAATACAGGTGTTCTTTGGAAAAGGTGTTGGGAATGTTTGAGGGTTGTAGCAAAGTGGGGCTCTGCTCCCAGGGAACAGGGACAGGACAAGGGGAAAAGGCCTCAGGCTGTGCCAGGGCAGGCTCAGGTTGGACACCAGGAGCAATTTCTCCTTGAAAAGGGAGGTCAGGCACTGGAAGGGGGTCACAGGTTGGACTCGATGATCTGGGAGGGCTTTTCCAACCTCAGTAATTCTGGGATTCTATGGAAAAATATCCTGCAATATCTCAGAGGCTCCTGATGAAGAAGCTGGCCCAGCGTGGCAGGGTTAAGGGGGAAAATGAAAGAAAAAAAAATGACCCTTTTAAAACCTCAAAATCACCATTCAGATCCCCTCTAACCACAACTATTTTGGGTTTGAGTAATCTCTTGATCAGACCTCGTTCTGCACCAGGTCCCGCGTGCACCATGGAAGAGCCAATTCTCTCCTCTTATTAAAAACTTTAATTTCTACCTATGACACCTCACTCAACGTCAAAATAAAATCAAAATCCATCACAGGTTTAGGACTGGGATGTTGGTTGTCTCCAGCTGCAGATCAGCAGGGATTTCTGGAGGTGTTGGTAGAAAACAGGGATTGCCTGTGGAAAGAGGAATTGCCCTGCCAGGTGAGGTTTTGTTTGCCTGGGTACGGGCAGGGGTGTAGGACAGGTCCGGGCCTGTTCTCCCTGCTGTTTGCTCACCTCTCCAGGAGGTTTGTCCCTGAACACCACACATTCCAGGTGGGTTTAGCATTCAGGACTAGGATCTAATGAGAGGGTGTAAAAGAGGGAGGAAAAGGAAAGGAAGGAGAATAGATGGAAAAAGATTGGGATGAAGAAAGGGAAGACTTGGAAAAGATTAGGACAAGGAAAGATGGGAGATGAATGAGCTAAAAGAGAACAGGAAAAATCATGGGTTTGTGTGTCCAGAGGAGGCAGCAGGATGAGCAGAGGGATGGAGCAGCTCTGCTGGGAGGAAAGGCTGCGAGAGCTGGGATTGTTCAGCCTGGAGGGGAGAAGCTCTGGGGGGGGCTCACTGTGGCCTTGCAGGGCCTGAAGGAGCCCACAGGAACCATGGAGAGAGACAATTTCCAAGGGCTGCAGGGACAGGAGCCAGGGAATGGCTTCAAACTGAAAAATTACAGGTTTAGATGGGATATTGGGAAAAAATCCTTCCCTGGGAGGGTGGGGAGGCCCTGGCACAGGGTGCCCAGAGCAGCTGGGGCTGCCCCTGGATCCCTGGCAGTGCCCAAGGCCAGGTTGGACACTGGGGCTGGGAGCAGCCTGGGACAGTGGGAGGTGTCCCTGCCCATGGCAGGGGTGGCACTGGATGGGCTTTGAGGTCCATTCCCAAACCCAAACCATTCCATGGATCTGGGATCTTTCTCGTCGGCTCCTTTCAGGCACTTCCTTTAGGTCACCCCAGAGCTTCTCCTCTCCAGGCTGAACAATCCCAGCTCTCGCAGCCTTTCCTCCCAGCAGAGCTGCTCCATCCCTCTGCTCACCCTGGTGCCTCCTCTGGACTCTCTCCAGCAGCTCCGTGTCCATCTGCCACGACGCGGTGCCGCGCACGATGGAAGGAGTTCGGATTCTTTGCGCTGTTTACTTGTTAAAAAGCTGCATAATTGCACCCATCCAATCTGCTTTAAATGAGGACTAGGTTGCAAAATCAATACCACATAATGAGGAGCGTTATTTCTCCTTCCTCTCCTTCGCATCTGCATATGCAAAGTAGATAATTGCCTACTTTTCTCTTCCATGGGCTCTGTGCCACATTTATTTTTCAGGGTGGAGCCACTCTGGAGCTGTGTCAGGATGACATAGTGGAAGAGGCTGCTGTCTCCAGAAGTTTTTCCACAGTCGTTGCAGCAGACAGGAGACGAGCAGGAAATTTGCACGGGATCGTGTGGATAAGGATGAGCTCTTGGGTTTAAACCAGCTGGGATGTGCCTCAGGAAGGGATTGAATCCCTCCTTCCCTGCTTGGGTGAGGCTGCACGAGTCAGTTAAACCACACTCGGTGCAGGTGGCCGCGAATTTCACCCTCCCAGTTTCTGAGTGTCTGAATTGACATTTTGTGGTCTCATTTGCAGAAGTGCTGAACGATCCCAGATGGAATAAATTCAATTGGTGCTACACACGTGGAGTGCTCTGAACGAGGAACGGCAGCAGCTCCTTGAAATGTTCACTTGAACTCTTGACTGTCTCAAACCGAGGAACCAGAATCTAAAGAACTGCAGGTAATTCCAGCCCATCCCAAACTCATCCCACCCAAGAGGAAACAAAACGTGTTTATGGCTGATCGCTCTTTTCTATGGAAAAGGGAGCAAGGGGCGTCTTCCTGCTGTTTATCCTGACATCCCAAAAGTGTCCTGGCCACCAAAAACCTAAACCCAGGGTGGTCAGGAAAGTTGTGACTCCTCTGCTGCCTCTCACCCTTCTCCCACTCTGCCAGGTGGGACCAGGAGTCTCCACAATTCCTGGCAGGAGGGGGCAGCTGGGGGGGGTCGGGCTCTGCTCGCAGGGAACAGGGACAGGAGGAGAGGGAACGGCCTCAGGCTGGGCCAGGGGAGGCTCGGCTTGGACACCAGGAGCAATTTCCTCCTGGAAAGGGAGCTCAGGCCTTGGCAAGAGCTGCCCAGGGAGGTTTGGAGTGCCCATCCCTGGAGGTGTCCAAGGAAGGCCTGGCCGTGGCACTCAGTGCTCTGGGCTGGGGACAAGGTGGGCATCGGGCACAGCTTGGCCTGGCTGGGCTGGGAGGGCTTTTCCAGCCTCAGGGATCCTGGGATTCCGGGAAATATGGCTGGGTTTTGGTGGGAATGGCTGTGGAGGGACACAGGGCTCTGGCAGGGCCCAGTTCTTCCAGGTGAAGCTCTGGCACACTGGGAGTTCAGGTGTGGTTTGGGACTTGCAGTCACCAGGGGGGCTCGGCTGGGTTATCCCAAACTGCTGAGTGCCGGGAGAGCCTGGGGAAAAAAGAGGGAGACATGGCTGAGCTGAGAAAAGCCTTAAATTGGGAGAGAGGCAGGACAGTGATAGAGCCCAACAGTAATTGTAACATATTGTAGCTTATAGGGAATACAAGATAAGGTGAGAGAGATGCAAAATGAGATTAGATGGGATCTTGGGCAGGAATTGTTCCCTGGGAGGGTGGGCAGGCCCTGGCACAGGGTGCCCAGAGCAGCTGTGGCTGCCCCTGGATCCCTGGCAGTGCCCAAGGCCGGGTTGGATGTTGAACCTGGTGGAAAGTTCCCTGCCCATGGCAGAAGTGGGGCTGGATGGGCTTTAGGATCCCTCCCAACCCAAACCATTCCACGATTCCCTGATGAGGAAACAGCTCCAAATGCACGAGCAGGCAGAGGGAGACTCTGGGAGAAGCTGCAGAGCCACCACGGGCACACCTTTGGTTCCTGTGTCCCATCTTCAGGCCACAACTTGATTAAATCCCAATCAGTGCCTCATTAACCCTCCAGTGTGAGCAAACTGGGGACGGGAATAAAAGCAGAAGCCTGTAGGGGCGAGAACGAATAAAATCAATGCAATTAGCAAAGGAAAGGGAAAGTTCCAGGGAGGTGTGGCTGCCCTTTAGGAGTTGGAGCACGACAGCGGTGAGAAACGGATCTGCTCCTCCCCAGGGATGGCAGGATGGGAAGAGGTGACCCAGGGAATGCCAAAACCATCCATGATTTTCCCCCTCACTCCTCGGCGAGGAGAGCGAACAATGGCCCATTGAGTAGCCACGAAGAACAGAGAGAGCAGAGCAGAGCAGGGCAGAGCATTTCAGGGAGCTGGGGCTTTTCCAGCCAGCCAGACCCGGAGGAAACCCCCCGAGAGGACTGGTTGAATCCTGGAGCAATCCACAAGGAATCCTTTGCCACACTTGGGGAAGGGAAGAGCAGGGACAGGCGCCGCGATCACCTGCGGGAACGGCGGAGGAGAAAACAGCCCCAACTCCAATTCCTGGAAATTTCTGGAAACAAATACCGAAACAAAGTTTTCTTTTGTGCATGGGAAAGCCGTGAAATGATAAGTGGAGGCCAAGAACGATTTGCCAGGAACAAATCCTGCCGAGCCAGGCTCATTTCCTCCCCTGACAAGTAGCAGCTCTTATGGACAATAGATATTGCATATCTTGACTGGAGCGAGGCTTTCAGCACAGCCTCCTGCGAGGGAACTCAAATGAAACCATTGTAAGGTGGACTCAGCTGTTTGAAACATCAAAAACCCTCCAAGAGGGATTGTGTTGGCGGCGGGGAAAAATTGTGGAAAGCATTTTTTGTGGATGCCCTGCCCGGGGTTTGTGCCATTCCCTGTTTTCCTTGTGTTTCGGAGTGTGGTGGATCGAGTGGGGAAAGTTCTACCAGGATGAACATCTTGATCCTTGAAGAAATGGTGGGAAAACAGCAGGATTCGGTGCAGGCCTAAACTCAGTTTTAGATAAGAATAAACTTCCCCCTCAGTGAAAGGAGCCAACGAGGCAAAAAACCTGAACCAAAATCCGTGGGGATTTTGGAAGAGCTTGAGCTCCCTGAGAATTAACAACTGTGTGGGGAGGCAGGGATTGTCCTGAAATGTCTAAATGGGCTGGTTGGGATGCGTGGAATCATTTCTGTGCTCCCACTCAGCCCCGGGGAGGACTGAAAGTGAAAAATGAATGATTCCCTTTGGCCCCTGAACTCGAGAAACCCCATCGTGGTCTCAAACTTCCTCACGAGGACAATTAGGGAAAGTCCTGAGAGCACAAAAAAGTGCTGAAAGTCTTTTAAAAAAAGCTGACCCCGAAGGGAAATCTCCAAGAACTGGGCTTGGTTGTTTTAAAATAGAGAAGACAGAGAAGAAACACGATGAGAGTGTTCAAATATGTAACAGGTAGAAGGCAGCAGGAAACTCTCAGTGCTTGGAGGGGAGCAGGGAGCTTAAACAATATCCAAAATCTCAGTTTCTAAAGGATTTAAGGAAAAACTTCCTAATTAGGGAGTTAGGGAAAGCTTGGGGCCAGTGGAGGGCTTTGAGGGGGTTAAATGCAGCTGGGAAAAGCATCGCTGGTTATTGGTGCGTTGGGAAGCCCCAAGGGAAGGAATTTTGAGGCAAATGTACCTAAAAAGTTGCATAAATGGATTTGGAAGGGCTCAGGTGACATCTGGAGCTGGGTGCTGTCCATGGCTGAGGCATCTCTCAGCTCCCAGGAAGTTCTTTCCAGCAACATCAAATCAGGAAAAAAATAAAGAAAAAAATCATCTCTGACATGCAAACCTTGAAATGTTTCCGAGCCCCTGATCATTTCTCGAGGTCTCTTTGTGCCTTCAGTGATTGGAAACAGACACAGACAGTGCAGGAATGGCTGAATTTCTGCTTCAGCGGTTTCCTGCCACAGGTGAAAAAAAAGGATGCTCAGCTTTGCTGGTTATCTCACACAAAATAAATAAATAAAAGAGAGAAATAAATTAATAAATCCAGGCAGGCTGCATCCTGTGCATTTCTGGCAAGAGCAGCTCGAAATCCCATCACCTGGGAGACAACCACGGACTGGCACCGCTGCTGTGTCAGGGGAAGGAGAGGTTTTGTCAGGAACCTGAAGGATGGGTTTGCTTGGATCGCTCTGCAAACGCTGGGGAGGCAACAGCCCTGGGTCAAGGCAGGAAAATGAGAAGCAGCAGAGCTACAAAGAGCTGGGGAAGGGGCTGGAGCCCCAGGAGCGGCTGAGGGAGCTGGGAAAGGGGCTCAGCCTGGAGCAAAGGAGGCTCAGGGGGGACCTTGTGGCTCTGCACAAGTCCCTGACAGGAGGGGGCAGCCGGGGGGGGTCGGGCTCTGCTCCCAGGGAACAGGGACAGGAGGAGAGGGAACGGCCTCAGGCTGGGCCAGGGGAGGCTCAGCTTGGACACCAGGAGCAATTTCCTCCTGGAAAGGGAGCTCAGGCCTTGGCAAGAGCTGCCCAGGGAGGTTTGGAGTGCCCATCCCTGGAGGTGTCCAAGGAAGGCCTGGCCGTGGCACTCAGTGCTCTGGGCTGGGGACAAGGTGGGCATCGGGCACAGCTTGGACTCGCTGGGCTGGGAGGGCTTCTCCAGCCTCAGGGATTCTCTAATTCTGGGAAATTGGCTGATTTGCCACTCCAGCTGCTTCCAGAGGGTTCTGAGCTTGTGCTGAGCAATTCTCCCAGCGCCGGGGAAGTGAGAATGGAATTCCATGCAATTAAAACGCCGCCTCCCCCACGGAGCCTCTCCCTGCTTTTCCAGCTGTTTGTCCTCTTCCCTGGGCAGGAGTTTGCTGCTAATAAATCGCGTCGTGCAAATGGAACATCGTGGACCAACTGATCTGATTTAATCAAGTTTAAACCCACGTTTTCTCCGAGGAATCCCTAACCCAGATGAATTCAGAGGAGTGATGAGGTTTGATCCCCTCACCCTTAGAAATCGCACGTGCAAAAGCCCCATTGCTGTTCCCAGTGCTGACATCCTGCAGAAATGCTCAGAATCCGGTAAACACACAAGAAAAGCAAAGAAATAATCCAAAAAATTGATTTCTCCCTCGTTCCAGTGGAGCCCACCTGTGCCCTGCTTCCCCGATCGTGGTGGCTCTTCCCAAATTCCAGTTTATTAAAGTGGAGAATGTTCAGTCAGGCTCTGCCTCTCCCTTTCCTACAGAGACAATTTCTGCACCGGCTTTTCCCGGGCATTTATTCTTTTCCATTCAAAAATCCTTTTTTTTTCCATACAAAAAGCGTGTCTGGGCAGGAAATGCAGATTTCAGGCGTTTCTTCAGCATTTTCAGGTCTCGGAAAATCCAACTGGAATTGCGGCTTTGCTCCAACTCTCACGGAGCTGTTGCCCACCCGCAGGTCCCTCTGAGCTCCAGGCACAGCCAGCCTGGTGCTTCCAAGGGTCTGTTCCCTGTGCAGGACTTCTGATGGAGCAGGAAATGTTTGGGATTTCCATTTGGAGACCGACTCCATCTAAAGATTCCACGGTCCAGAACGCGCACAGGTGGTTTTGTTCCAAGAAATCCCCAGTAAAAAACCAAAAAGCCTCCTTAGGTCACCGTGGAGATGTTGGAAATACTCAATCAATGAGAATTCCTGGAAAGACTGGGTTGGAAGAGATCTCCAGGATCATCCAGTCTGCCCAGCAGCACCCACCTGGAGAAGAGTCGCAGATCCCACATGGTTCGTTCCACAGGATTTGGGAATTCTCTCTTGGAATGAGGGAAGAGGATTCATCGAGCACCTTCTTTATTTCCCTCTTGTGCTGCCAGGCAGAGAAAAGTCACCCTGGGGGGGACACGAAAAGGCCTTGCTTGCTCTTAGCCTTCGTATCTTTATTACAGAGTGATAATTCAAATTTCAAAATTTAAAGTTTCTAATGACAAACAGGACCCCGTGTTTTTCCCAAAATCAGTGGACAGGAGCTCACTGGAGTCCCACTCCAAAGGAATTTCGCCCTTGCAACAACATATGAAGGAAACTGTTCGGTGCAATGCGAATAATTTCCAATCTTTTGGATAATCCACTTATTCCTGCACGTGCAGCCTGCAGCAAACCTCATAAAATACAATCAAGAAGCCTCAAGTTCGGTTTGTGCTGATGATCGAGGCAGGTGTTAATTCCCCCAATTAACATTTGTGAGAAGTCACTCTGCTTGACAAAGATCAGGAGCTCACAGGTGTCGGATGTCACCGATACCATCGACCCGGGGGATTCGATCACCTGGGAATTCGGGAGGCTTGGAGAACCGAATCACAGATTTTCTCAGGCTCTTCTGAAATTTCTGGTAATTGGTGTTCCTGCCTGGATGGGAATTCAGTAGTGAAATGTCTTTTTGAGAGTGCTTCAAGCCCCCC
>VZTA01027633.1:0-160074 GCA_013398855.1 Mohoua ochrocephala
GACTCCCTCAGGGAACAATTGTTCAGAGAAAAAATGTCTTTTGATCTTGTCCAGTTCTGGTTGAAAAGACCAAATGAGATTAAGGTTGAATTAGAGGTAGCCACAAGATTGGACATGGAATTTCTGTTTAGAATTTGGTTGAACCTGGCAAAAAGCAAAGTGCAGCAGAAACTGTTTTTTTATTTTAACTTCAGAACATAAATACATTATGATCTTTCTGTAGCCTTCTGGGAAATTTTGGAGGTTGCATACAAAGAAATCTGTGAAGGGATTGCCTGAACAGACAAACAGACATGTAAATCAAGGAAACAAAGCTGTAAAGAGCCGTGGGAGCTGAGACCAAAACACTGATGTAGGCTTGCAGAAAGCTGAGTGAGTCAGCATGCCTGGAGAACAGCAGTTCGCATCCTCTGTGTCATTTGAGAGCCCTGTGTCGCATCTGTGATCAGAGGAATTCCCTGCTGATTCCATTTATCCCTGCCATACCAAAATAATTTTTATGCTGCTTGTCCTACTATCCGTGCCATCCAATGCTTTATTTCTCTTCTTAGTTTTGATTTCCTCTTTTAGAGTCCTTTCATTTGTGTTAGGCTCCGCTCCCTGCTTCCCTGTCTTCATCCTGTAAGCATTTTTGTAATGTTGATCCACTCCAAGGCATCAGTGTATTCCAGGTATTGTCTATAGATGGGAAATACTTCTTAACTGATGACATCTTTGAAATTATACTCAGACGATGCATTCGATTCTGAATGAGGCATCAGCTTCTCTTGTACTTACTTCATGTTTACATGTTAGGAACAATTTTTATTCCAATACAGTTTCGTATGGATAAAACTTGTTTGCTATTTTTAGGAGGAGAAATGAAACAAACATCAAAGCAGCAATATTGGGTGGTACAAGGCATGCTGTTACCAAAAGAAATCATACAATAAGACCAAATTATGAGGTAATTTCTCAGGGCCTTTTTATGAAACAATCAAAAGTAAGAAGGTGAAATATGTACTATAGAGCAAGAGAAAAAAGAAAAGTACCTGCCTTTTAGAACGTTTTCTCTGTCACAGAGCTGCATTTTCACTATGTCAGTAATGGATTGCATCCATATCCAAAATACAGACAGAAATTGAATGAAATTTCACAAGGATTTGATTTATGTATAAGCTGTAATGAGAATTTTTCATATAGATGAATTTTGAGAAAACATAGACTATTTTGAAGTCAGGCATTTTATTAACACAGAAGATTCCAATCAGCTTTTGAGCTATGTGCTCTAGTAACACAGACAAATTTGCATTTCTATCTTTTTGAAATATAGTAAATATGAATAGTATCTGATAGGGATTTGATGATTAAACATTTCATCACAAATACCGGTGCAGTTAATCTGAGTAGGATAACCTTTTCACAGCTGCTGCCATGGAAATAAAACCAATGAAGTTATGTTTGAAAGGTGTGCCCCTTGTGGTTAGACTTCAGTCAAGCACGGTCCTAGGGAATTTGCAGATTCGGTGCTGTGCAGCCCAGGTTGCTACAAGGCAGTAAATCACACCAGAAGCACGCAGATTATCTGTCTGTCCATCCGTCCATTCCTGTGGTAGCTGAGTGCCTTTAAAAGCTGTTTTATTCCAGACGCCATATGTTCAAATGCATTACACAACAAGTTTAAAGTGTCAAAATTCTATTTCTAGCTTTGATTCAGTGTGTAACAGTGAGCAAGTTGTTTAAAGTATAATCTTATTCTTGTTTCTCTGCTGTGAACAGGAAAGAAAATCAGCAGAGGCAGTGAAGCGAACTGCCAAGCATTGTGCTTTGTACAGAACAGTGCTGCCAGCTTTTATAGAACACTGTTGTAAAGAGATTCATGATAATAAATATGTGTCTGTTTCTTTCTTAAAACCCTCATTTAGTTTTGTCAACTGAAAATACCTCCTCTGAGTTTCATAAGAAGTATGTTTCTTACATGGTGGCAAAGAAAAGTTTTCAAACATGGAATTTCAATTTCTGTTTATAATACGAAGTTTACTATGTTCAGCATAATGAGATTCTGTAAGCTCTCTCTCAAATTTAGAATGAGATATTTAATTTGAAGAATTTTTGAGTGTTTGTGGTTGACTGTACTGAGAAGGGTGCCTGCCTGGTTGATAGGTTTGGTAGTTGGCACTCTGAAAATGAGACTACCCTTGCCTGTGCTCTTTTTGGCCAGAGGAAGATAAAATAGTGGCAAACCAGTGAAAAGACTGAACAGTGCTCCTAATGTTATGCCCAATGCACACAGTTTGCCCACTGATCCAAGCTTTTAGAAGGATAATAGACTGTACAGCCTTCCCTGAGTGCAGAAGTGTCCCATGCCACCAAAAGCACACAGCCTGCTGAAGTGTTGCTACTATGGCTGTCTGCTCCCTCCACGTGTAAAGGGAAGAAAATCTACTGGCGGCAGGTAGAGCTCGTGAAGGAGGACAAGATGCCATTTGCCACTTTTGACAGTTGTCTTGTAGAATGAACTCTTAGGAACATGCTGAAGCAATTACGTTTTCCCGCGTGACTGCTGTGGGTCACAAGGCATTGGAGCTGGAATCGGGTACCAGAATACCCTGCAGGTCTTTGGGCTTTGGTGTTGCAAAGGGTAACATGGGTACAGCTGTGTACTGGGTGACATGCACTTCCAGTCCAATTTATGAGATCCCTTTCAGTCTTGGTGGCCTGATGCCCCAGCAGTGGCTCCAGTTGTTCATTCCAAAACCAGCTGTAATGACTTTACAATCTCACCCTCCCACTCAGCAACAGTATGTTCCTTCCAGTAACAGTGAATCCTCATTTCCTTATTCTGGATGATCACTGTCAATATTTTTTTGTCTGGCCTTGGCAGACTGCCTTTCATCTTCTGGCTCCAGTAAGTGAGCAGCTCCTCCTTCCCTGCTGTTCCCAGTTGCCTTGTTAAATCCATCATAATAGAACGCTCAATTTCTGTGGTAACGTGCAAGAAAAGCCACCCGATCGAGAGGCACTCCTGTGTTTCCATTTCACACTTCCTGCTTGGTTCAAATGCCCCACTGGCAACTCTAGCTAGCTTCTTAGAAGATTCCTTCCCCTACTGATGGAACAGCAATGATCCACTTTCTGCAGGTCTGTTTTGATACAAAACAGTGTTGAACAAATTCAGGTTCTTCTTTCTTGTACCCTATAGAAATCTGGAGATTCAGTTCCATGGTATTTTTTGCCTTCAGCTGCCTATTTTTACTCAAGGAGTTCAAATAATCTCTGGGACGATTTCTTTGTTTTCTAACACCAAATAGCATCATTCTGACACTTTTGAATTTATCTGTAATATGACCTAGAACCCGTGAAGTATTCTACAAAGCAATATCATTAAAGCTGGTGTGTATCCTGCCTAAATGGATCTTCTGCCGTTTCGGAGTCTCGATAAAAGTAGGGTCATGTCTCTTTATTAATAAGAGCAAACTCACAAAGCAGAAGATTAGAGAGGTTTTAATTTTCCAGTTGAATATCTCAGATTGCTCTTGATGTCTGACAAGGTTGGGCACAGCTAAAGGAACACTGATGGAATTTTAAATGACCATAGAAATGAGGAAAAAAACCCTTTTGATCTTTTCCATCTCTAAACAGGAATCCATAGTGATAATGCTTTTCTCCTGTAGCGTCTGGATTAGACATGACTTAAGTTGGTCCTACAGCCAGGTGGGATGGTCCTGTATCCTCTTGTCTTTGCTAATTGCTTATGAATTACAGCAAAAATAGAGCACATGGAGATTGGCTTTCTAACACCTTCCTTTAGACAAAGCCTTGTGAGTGTCATGCCGTGGTAGTAATAATATTGAAATTTATACCACCCATAAACCTTTTATAGCAGTGTAATTAGTTGGGCTATTATTACTACCCAAGCTTAGCCTTATTTTATTGCCATGAACACAGCTTGTAATCAGATAAATGATAATAAGTAATAACACTTAAGGGCACTGTATAAGCGCAAGCATTTTAGTCTCTCTAGTGAGTGCTCTTTGTGAACAAAAGTAGGGGATCCTGCAGCTTTTCCTCTCCTGTGGGTATTTATTTCCACGCTCTCCTGAGGGGGTCCTCTAATGCAAAATAAGATTGTAAAACTCCTTTTTTCTTCAGTAATCTGACTCTGCTGACTTCTGTGCTAGGTGCAAATTAGGCAATAAATAGGAAGGAAAAACTGGATTCAAAGGGTTTGGGGACCATTTCTGCAAATCAAAGGTGTGTTACAGTGTTCTCAATAGTAAATCATTCAAATGTGCTTCTTATTGCCTTGCAGTTTGTGCTGGTTTATAGAATTAATATTAGTCTGTAAATAGGGCAATATTTTGGAGAAGATGCAACTTTTAATTTAAAGTACCTTCTTGAGTAGAAAGCATAGTCCATTTGGCTTTGCAACATGCTGCTAGGTTTGTTCTGTGCCTTGGAAAGGAGACTGGATGTCTGTTCCTGTTGTGCATCACTCCACATCTCCAGCTTCCCTCCCAGTTGGCTTATGCCACCATGTGATGATATTTCTGCTGTTTCTGGATCTCTAGTGCAAGTCAGCTGGTACAACATCAATTCTGCAGTTTAACTCTGGTGAGAATAGAGTGTTCACAAAACCAAAATGGGATATTTCCTTGGAGTGTTAATAGCCAGAAGCAGATTCACTGTGCTGGTGAGCAGGTTTTTGAAAGGAATGAAATAGGCCAGGAGCTAACTGCAAGCAAATTGGTCAATACTCATCATCCAACCAGAATAAAATGAAATTTAATTAAGTGGCATAGAATGACTGTGTATCAGTCTTGGGCATTCTTCCCACATTAATAATCTAAATGCACTAGGTAGGAAAAAGAAGTCAGTACCGATCACTCGAATCAAAAGGAATTTAAAAGCATGTTTTAAACAAAGTTGAAAGTGAGAGGCAGAGAATGACTCAGTCTGTTACACCAACCCCGACAGCACCCCCCGCTGCAGCTTAGGTGACAGCACTGCCCCAGCAGCTGGCTTTCATCTTTGGTCATTTATTTAGCAGTTTCCATCATAGTCCCCTCAGGACTGCTTCTGCGTCCTCCAGGAAAAAAACCCCAAACAAACTCATATCTGTGTGAGAATTCCACTTCTGTTGTATTTATGAGTACCGCTGCTGCAGCATTTTGTACAAAGTTGTGATAAACAATATCAAAGACCATAGTAACTGTCTTTTAGATTTCTGACTTTCAGGGTTCCAGCTTAGTTACATAAATGCTTTCTTAACACTTCTTAGGCCTGATATCTTCCATTCTTGAGGGTCTTTTAGAACTCCCCAGTCTGTTGTTTAGGTACGTGAAACTACTAATAGATGTTTCTTAAATGCGTCATGTCGTCATGATTTTTTTTTTGTGTAAAAAAAAAATTAGAAAGCCAAATTCAGAACATAAATATATTTGTCCACAATGCTGCCATTCTTCTGAGCACCATAATCAGTATTATAACAGCAGAATTTGTAAGGAAAAGTTGAACTTTTGATTTCATTGCATTTCCGGGATGCTTGAAATTATAGCGTCATGTCTGCTGTTCAAGAACTTTCAGTGCTTGTGGATTTAATGAGATTTTGTTTGACAGCTTCTCTAAAGATCAAATTTTGGACTTCATCTCTATTACCTAGAGTTTTGTAGCGCTTATGGATTATTGCTTCTGGGCTGGATGGAGGGTTAAGTCCCTTGCTGTTTTCTCTTAATATAGTCCTGCTTTTTCAGCTTTTACATGGTACTGTTTAATTTCAAAGCAGTTTTTAGCGTTTCTCAAGAAACAAGCCTATTATTAAATCATAGAGTACTCTGCTGCTTGGAAAATATGTCAGACACATGCTCCAGAGGCTTAAATATTTTTAAATTGTTTATTTTTCTACACTTTTTCTGCTTCATTACAACTTAAGCATCCATAAATTGGTCTCATGCTAAGAGAGCTTGTAAACCCTCAGGGCCTTCCAATGCAGCCAATACCCTAATTGCTTTTAAGTACATCTTGGGTGGTTTCCTGGTGTGCTCCAATACAAAAGTCAACAAATTGTGGTTGAGAGACAGTCACTTCTGCCCACGAGGTTCTTTTGTGATGCAGTTACTCTTAAGACGAGAGATTAAAAAGTAATGTGGGAGAGGAAGTTAAAGAACAAAAGAGAGCAGCCCATCTAAGTTTTGCAAGACAAAATGCTTATTAAAACTGGCCAAGTTTCTCAGACAGGTATTCTATGAAAGCAATTGCTGTAATTGAACCAGGTGTGATATAGTTACAGTCAGGAAGGGACAGACTCCAAAAGACAGTCACTCCTGACTTAGGGCTCATCCGTATTTGCATTGCAAAGAATATTCTGAAACTTTCCTTGAGGATTATTAGGGGTTTGCAGTTTGGCAGCTTCTTTTTGGAGTTTGGTTGTAGAATAGCTGCTTAATATACAATGAATTTTTATGAGCAGAGAGAAAAAGCATTTTCTGTTCATCTCTGTAGTGGATTGTTGGACATACTTGGCTCAACACATGGTTCCATGGATAGGTTTCCATTCACAGCTGTCTCATCAGTTAAAGCTCTTTGAGATGAAAGCAATAAAAATTGCTATCCTCATTTAAAATTTAGAACATAAGAATCTAAGAAGTGTTGCCTACCAATAGATAAATATTAAATTTTTTAAAAGTGCATTTATTTTGTAATGGATGTTAAAAGTGCTTGTTTGACCAAGAAACTGGAACTGCCCTATTAAAAAATAGATTATTATGTCGTAATCGAACAGACAGGGAATGCAAGTATGTCTGAAAAACAAAGAGGTCTATTCAAATAATGCTGTGAAACACTTTGACTTCTGTGTTAGTGCAGTGCAGATTTATATAATGTAATTATGTAAGAAAATCATGCACAATATAGTCCTTCACATCCTGAGCTATAAAACACGTAACCCCAGTCAGGCAAAATAGTGTTCAATAAGAAGGTTTTAAGTCAGTCGGAGTTTGAATCCAGTATTTCACATTAAAGGAGTTTCCCAGAACTTCTAGCTGTATCTACTGCTTCCCAGCATAAGAGGACAGGAAGATGCCTTCCTTGCAGTATAATCTGTCCCATGCCAAATTCAGTATTGCTCTATCCTTCCTCGTTCTTGCACTTTTATTCCCACATGAAGCCTGGGATCAGCTCAGGTTATTCTTATCAAGAAGCAGCTTTATCTTCTATCTGTGTGAGCAGGATCCTGCAGTATGGAAGCAGGAAAGGCAGCCCAAGGCTGGGGCCAGGCCTGGTTTCACACATCGTTTTTCAAAATGCATCCTTTGCCTTCTAGTGGGAGTCCATTAATCACCTGTTCAGCAGAGAAAACTGTCCCTTTTAGGGAATGAAAGAAAAACAAAAGAACCTTACATTTGTTTGTTTGGTTTGGTTGGGATTTTTAACAGTCTCATTAAAAGCTGTTACTGATACCAGTTTTCTGTAGTTGCTCTGCCCACAGAGATCACTCAGAGTTTTGGCTTAGACACGTTCATCCTGGAAGTGATCACAGTTATGCTGTAAGGATTGTTTTGTCGTTGGGCAGCAACTAGACTAGACCCTTGATTTAAAAATCAGCTTCAGACAATCTTTTTTTTTTTTTTTTTCTTCAGTTAACACTAATTAAAAGGACCATTTGCACACACTGATTTTTGAGGGCTCAGTTACTTCTTTCACCTGTTTAATTTACTGCTGTGTGCTTGAATACAATCAGCTGTTACTAGAAACAATTCAAATGAAAAATTGCACTTGAAGATATAAGCAGGTGTTGCGTTAAACAGCAGCTCCTTCATCATCTTCTGGTGAAACCCAAAATTGCCTTTGCAGCTGTATAGGAGAAGATGTATTTTATAGATGTGGTTGGTTTGTATTGTTTGCTAGATTACTTTTCAAATTTTATTGCTAAAAATACAAATTGGTTTTAATTTCTCTGTATTTTGCTGAGTTCCTTAGTTAAAATATGAATTGAAAAACAAACTCTGAACTTTAGCTTTTCCTCAGTTCAAAGGTATTTGGGTTTGGATAGAGTTTATTTCCCCTGAAAAGGTTCTTACTATACAGAAAGTGTATCGATATCTTAGTGATAATTCTCAGTGCTCCAAAAGGTCATGATTTCTAGGAAAGCAATGCTTATTTTTGTTTCTCTTGCAAACTGCAGGGTACAATTCATGCATGCAGTAACTCTTATTTATAGCCTGAGGAAACAGGATTTGTATTTCTGTTGTGTTCATGGTACCAGATTTGGCAGCCTGAAGTTCTCAGATACTGTGCAACTGACCTTAAAAAAAGAAATCAAAGAAACAAATGAAAAAAAAATTCTAAGAATAAGGTACAAATAAGAAAAAGGATACCTTTTGACTCATGAGGAGTTTTAACTTTTACGATGCATATAAGCCACATTTTCAAATATTGATGTATGAAGTGAATTTTTGGGTTCAGGTTTTGATGGAGGTTCCAATAAAAGTAAAATTAATTGATGCCAAAAACTGTATGTTGAGGAAAATATTAGATACTGTAAGCAGAATTAAGGAATGGTTTTGTGCATGCAGTGTTCTACAAAGAAAATATTGATCAGCAGCAGTGAAATGTTTTAGGAATTTGATATTTTTCTCAAATGTTTCACACTGTTTCATTCTTTAAAAGTCCGAGATTACCCTTCCAATATTTTCCAAAATGAAACTGTTGGGTTTTATATGTGAATTGCAATATATGATTTTTACATCAAAATAAATTTGGTGTAGGTTCTTTCAAGTCACATACTGTGCAGCCATGCATGATATTGACATTTCGTGCCCTTGGATTACATATCTAACAATGGAATAAGCATGAATCATTTAATTTCTTACCACTACCCAAGGATTATTTACAGAACTTGGCACTAACACTTTTTGTCTTGCCACAAAACAGAGGAATTGCTACATGGCTGCTACGCCACACAAATTTTTAAGGCAGCTTAACAGTTAAAGAAGATTACATACTGAATTCTCTACTCAAGTTTTCAATAACTTTTAGCCTTGGTAATGAACACTCCTATCAGGTTTTGCCTGTTACTTTTAGTTTTATTAGAGGGTTGTTTTTTGCTTTCTTTCCAAGCTCCCAAGTCTTTCAGAAGCGATGGATAACACTTCAGGCATCTTACCTGGACCTCGCAGTGCAGACTCTAAGAGGATAAGCGTCTCTTGGGGTCACAGCAGAGGCAGATGCCCATTTCTTCCTGGACAACAAAGCTGTGCCAGTGACTCTTCTTTCACTATACTTTAATAGAACAAACAAACTTGGTGGGGTTTTTTCAGCTGGTTTTTTTTCTCCCCTTATCTCTAACTAATTACGGTATAATAGCAGGTTTGCTGAAAGCTCACTAAAATTCAGTGCTGATCAATTCCTTACCTCCATTTCCTGACACAAATCCCTACAAATGCTCCTTTTTTGCCTCTTTTTCTCCCATTCTCCATCTGCCTGCTTCATGTGCTTTCTCTTACTGGGCAGCTGACTATTTTCATTTCCTTAAGACATGGGGCAGTTATTCACAGTGATACTGACCAGAGATGATTTCTGATCCTTCATCCCTGGTGTGATATTCTTGTGTTTGACTCTGTTAAACTACCTTCTTATTGTGAAAGCTCCAAGACTTTAATCTACAGTAATGACAAGCAAGATATAATGGAAACCTAGATTATTTTTTAAGCTTTTGGAAGGAAAATTTTGTTATTATTCTGGCTGCTTACAGGAAGATTTGTGTTCAGGACTTAAAGACGGGAATGAAGTACGTAGTATAAATCAACTCTTACTCTAATTCAGCTACAATGATTTGTATCAGGTGAGAATTGTGTGTTTGGTGGGGTTTACAGGAGACCTGTTGCAAGTGATGAGCATCACAGGCCCAAGAAGAGTGAAGTTGTTGGAGGTCTCCTTGGTGGTGGCACTGGTGCTTACAGTCATTTGGAAGCGTTATTCCAGCTGGAACAGCCAAGGAGTCAGCGAAACAAAGATTGTGTGAGCCTACCAGCAGGAATATAAGCACAAATGAAAGGAATATAAGAAATGTCCAAATTTCACTGATACAAATGGGAGGAGGGCAATATAAATTGACTTAAGAATGGCTTTATCCTACAAGGGAGGCAGACCATGAGTACTGAATGTACAGTGACATTCCCAAATACTTCACTGACTTACTGATTTCTTAAAATTTTGTCTGTGATTAATTGAACCCTTACTTCCGTGTTATAAAGTCCTTGAAGCAAATCCTGTGTAAATGAACTCATCAGACAATGGCACTGTTCATTTTCTTTGTCTTCCTCATAACAATCGCTATCAGAAGAGCAAATAAGCCTCAGCAGACCTCTGTACTGTTTCTTCTGATGTTTTAATCAGTTTTATGTTTATTTTAGATATTCTGGTCTTAAAGTCTAAATAATATACTAGTCAATTTCTGTTAAAACGAAAAAGTGAGCCTTTAACTTTTCATGGATAAAGAAAATGCTTTCAGATAATAATCATAAGTGCTAAAAAGCAGAAAGCAACTAAAGAGCATTGTGCTCAACAATCAAGAGCAAAATTAATTATGTTTACTCTTATCATTGCAAGGACACCCCCATTTTGATTTTAAAGGAATGGAGATGGTGAATCTGCCTTTTTCATGTGAATAACCTACAGAAGTTCAGCAGTGTTGGATCTACATAGCTCCAGTGGGAATAAAGCCTGTTCTTTAATCTGCATTTACATCCAATATACTTCAGTCATGCACACTCTGACTGCCAAGCACTACAGAGCTAAATTCTAAAAAATAATTTGGTAATATTAATTTTCTTTTCCCAGCTATCTTGTCCACGCTCAGCACATTGATGTATTTCTCAACTGTTTTAAGAGAATAAAAGCAGATGCACGTTATTTGACCATCAATGTCTCACCAGCTTTAACTATATGCTTTCTAAATTGCTTGTGAGACTAAATATGAGCCTGGATGCCAGACTTATGAGTTGGCCATCTGTGGGCTAACAGTTGCAAACCGGTGCATTCTTTCATCAGCAAAATGCTGGCCGGGCTATTGCTTCAGTCAGCCATGGCAGCGGAGAAAAAACATCAGACAATCCTTAGCACTTATGCATATTCAGAGGAGGTCAGCGTGTTCACTCAGTGTCAGCTGCACATGTGCTCTGGATGAGGCACAGAGAGGGGGAACAGCAAGCAGGGAAAGGGAATGATATTACTGAGAGGGATACTTTTATTCTCTGCCAGAGTCAGTTGAAAGCGCTGTCAATAACGAGCACTATAGGAGAGTAATGACTGCAGAAGACCTCTCCCATAGTGAGATGCTGCAAAGTCTGAATGCCAGTCAGACCCCTCCTCTTCTGGCTGTGCAGCAAAAAAAAATTCCCTTTGTTTCATGCGTGTGTGGCTGATTGAAGCTATTGTTTACCCTGGCTCCCTTCTCTTTTTCGCTCCCTCGGGGAAAAGCAAGAGTTGAATTGGGGCTTTCCCTCCTCTGAGGACAGCCATGAAGGAAATCGGTCCCATTCGCAATTAAAGACTGCGGTCCCACAGGAGAGACTGACTTGGCTATTGCCTTCCGTAGCGTTCCAGGTTGGGAATAACAAGGAGATGGCGGAAGGAAAAACTGCCCAATAGCTGCTGGATCTCACCACTTAATTTCAATGAAGAACATTCATAAGGTTTCCCTCATTTCAGAAATTTACCTGGTTTTGGGTACTAGAAGCGATGATATGCTGTCATTATGGGCTGGGGAGAAGTTTGGTCTGGGTAGCAGCTGCCAGACACTCAAAGAAGTCAGAAGTCTTTTGAACAATTTAATATAGGTTAAGGAAACATAGCACTGAAAAGAACAAAAGAACCTGTGGATAACTTACATTAGTCCTTAGCAGGAAAACCTGTCCCTGGTTCTGTTGTTCATTTTGATAGAGAGCAGCAAAAAAAACCCCAATCTCCATGTCAGGCTTGGTCTTGGACTTCAGTTACAGTGGCTTATGGTGCCACTGTCAGGTGAGCGGGTAGGAGTTTGTCATTTTCTGTAGAGAAAGGAGGATCTTGTTAGATTGGAATAATCCTTTAGGTCTTAAAGGTCTGGCTGAAAGTCTGGACCAGCATTTGTAGATGTATCTTAATAGTTACAGTTACAGGTAGCACAAAGACAAACTGAAAAAAAAATAAAAATACAGTAAATGGTAGGAATAAGACTGGTGCCGAGTTCCTCACCTCTGGTACCTCCACTGTAATTCTGTTCAATTCAATAAAACCCCTTTAGGCTAGTGCTTTCTCAACACAGCCCTCTGGGCCTCACCGATGGGCAGCAAGTCTGGGCAGCAGTGCTGGGATCAGCCAAATGGGCAGCGAAACAAGTGGAGCAACTGTGGGGAGGTCCACTCACAAAACCAGAGCAGAATCTGGCTGGCTGCTAGCTGATGTCTGGATGTTGAAGGTGTTTCAGCTGGTGCTCCCTGCTCTCTTCCTCTCTAGATCTCCAGCCAATCCCTCTCAAAAGAAAACAGTTGTCTTCTCCTCTGCTTTGCTGCTGTCATGTCCCAGAAGTGGTGAGAGTCTCGCCTCAGCCCGAGTGCCAGCAGGGGTGCAGAGCAATGTAAGCAGCTGTGTTTGGGCAGCACCCGGTTAAGCTGTGATTTGCTGAAGGGTGATGTATCCTTATGGCACAACCCATCTATGAAGACGGTTTCACAAGTGTTTTCCCAGTTAGTGGTCCAAACCATGTGTTGGAATGCCAGATCCATAGCTTCAAATCAGTGTAGGCATGCCACAGCCCTCCTCATTCCTGCTGTTTCCCCAGGGTGGGAGATCAGTCTGCATCTCCCACATGTCCTTTATAGAGGCCCCCCAAAGAAGGGAAGTCCATTCTCTGAGAGAGACTAGGAACAGCCTGACCCTGTCTGATGTGGAATCATTAATTGCTGAGACTTACCATTTGAAGTTCAGATCTTGCAGTCAGGCCTTTTTGTTCAACTGATTGTATTAGTGGCCAAAATTTTCTTTCACTGACCTGCAACTGTGCATCTCTTTATTTTTGAGTGCCTTAGCACCCCACATAAACAGCTATTTCTGAAAGCTTTATTCTTACTCATCCTGGCCTTCAGATGAGCTGTAGTAACATGTACAAACCTTGACATATGTGTTTGTGAGAGTCTTGGCTTAAAGAAGTGACATAAATTCTGTGTGATGCCTATGGCAAACACATTAGAAAATAATTGGCCATTGAAATTGTCATGTTAGGAGAGGAGTAATGAAAGCTAATCTGTCTTTTATGATTTAGATCTCTCACGTGCAGATTTATGAAGTGGATGCCCTGCTGGCAATTATTGTATTACAGACATTAGCTTGCTTGTTTCTGTTCAGCTTCAAGTTTATTTTAATGGACCAGGATCACCCATAGTAAAGAAATTAGCAGTAACCCATCAATAGTGTTCCTTTTTTCTCATGTTTTCTTTCTCTACAAATTCTTAATAATTGATGGCTAAGAATCCACCATAAAATCTCAAAATCTTGGAACACACAGACTCCTTTCCTAGAGAACTGTAAATATCACCACAAACAGGCATTATTCTAGAGTTATTCTATGCATTGCTATCCAAGCTTGACTCTGCTTGGGTCATTTCCCCATCACGGGGTAAGTCAGTGTGAGCACGACTGCCACAGAAAGCTGATCTCTGTACTGCCTCATGGTCTGTGTCAATCAGTAGCTTCTTAAAGAATTTATTCAACTATTACCCAAGTGTAAGAAATTGGCCACCAAGAAGACAAAAGCCACCTTATAAGGGAAATGAAGATCAAATAGAAGAATACAGATGACAATATTTCCAGAGAAACAAAACATACTAGATGGAACAAAAATCACTTTTATCTGCACTCGAGTTTAAAGGGAAGCTGATTTTTTCGTGTAGCAATAGGAGACTTTGCCCCCTACACAGTAAGTTGTCGGCCTTGGTTGCTCCCTAAACAAAAGTTGTAACAGTGCTAAAGTCTGGCTTAATGTTTGATTTCACCATAGTTTAGAGACTTCAATCAGCTGTGAAACTCAACAGCCTTATTATTTACTTGCTACCCAGTAAGCTATTTAGAGATGCACGAGAAAATCCATGTTTGTTTTCCAAGCACCGATGCTGTGATACTACTGAGCTGCCAGACAGCTCAGGAAGGCCTGGGCACTACCTCACCCAGTGTCCTTCTGCTGAGCTAGTGTCACTTCACCTGGCTTGCCATCCATACCATGTACTTAGGAAGACAGAAATGAACATGGTACAGGAATTTCTCAAGAGCATAAAGAACATGATTTCTCCATGACTATCTAGGCTCAAAGTTTCCTTGTCCTTCAGTTACTATATCCTGGGATCACATTTCATCAGCTCATCTCAATTCAGCAGGCAGTTTAGGCAAGTGCTCAACTTTAATCAGGAGTTTAGGCTTCAGCAGTAATCTGGGGTGCTAAAATACTGTTGGCAGAAATAGGATGTATGTGCTGAGATGGCATTTTTGTGGTTTACTTGCACTTGTTGTCTATGTTCTTTCATATATACCTGTCCTTAGATGAGAATATCAATCAAGAGCCATCTAGATGCAGTCCAGGGCAATGTATTCTAGGAAGACCCTGCTTGGGCAGGGCATCTAAATGTGATACCTGATGCCTCTCTCCTGCCCTTAACACTCCTTTTTCAGAAATAAGTGTGGTCCTGCATGGTTTATTTTTGACAACTCTGTGTCGCTGTCACCCGTCCTTGCATTGCATTCCCTCAGCTCTATGAATCCTCCAAGGGAGCTGATAACACTTCGGTGTCTGTCTCAACAGCTGTTTTCAGTGGCTGAGGACAGTGCTTTTCAGAATCAGCCAATTTTGACACAAAAAATTTACCTAAAGCACTCCAATTCATCCTTTTGCCCTTTTAGCCCAACCTGTTCCCCCCTTGCAACCAGCAAGAGCTGGTGAGACCCTGGAGCTTCAGTGCCTTGTCTCTTTTGTAACATGACAGTGGCTTCTGGAGGTGCCACTCTCTGTGAGGATATGGATGTGTATTATGAGAGGTGGCCAGGGAGCCTGCCCAGAGAGACGAGCTTGCCTAAAGTGGTTGAAAATATTATTATCTGTTTTACAGATGGGAATTTGAGAGGAACTGAAATGAAGTGATTTGCGTGTGATTACACAAGCTGTCTCTGGCAGAGGCAGAGGAATGCTCCCTCTTTTAATATCTTAGATTAATATTTAATAATGTAGCTGACAATATTGATTTAATATAACCACAGTCCTGGCTACCGTTTGCAGTGCTGGTGATTTTCCAGGATAAGTGTTACTTCTACAGACTGACACTCCTTTCAGCTGGCTGTTCCGCCTAGGCTGCTGAAAATCAGATAGCTATGAGCTCTTCTAGTCTTTGCTCACCTGGGCTGTCGGTGGACTTCTGGCACGGTGAGAGTAAGAGCTTCCATTACTGGTCTGCTGGGCACTGTAGTTCCTTCAGCCTTTCAGCTTTGATTAACAGGAGTAATTAATCGTACACTGATGAGGCTTGTGGTGTCTAAGCCGCTGTAGTTAGGGGAGCAGCGTGTAGATGCTGGAGAGCCAATTGTGAAAAAAGAAAGAAAGAGAACAGGAGAAAGAAGCCATGTGGACTTTTGTTCCTTTGAAGTGACCTTTCAGTGCAGGTTCTTTACTTTTTCACTTCCTTTATGTTGTTCTTTTCCTTATTTGTTCTGAAAAGAGCGGAGCCTTCCTTGCAAAGCAATTCATATGTAAAAAGTTTTCACATTGGGATTCATCTGATAGGGTCTGCAGAGGGGACTTATTTGCACTGACAAGTTGGCAGCCAGACAACCTCTCCATTTTCTAAATGAAAGGAGAGTAGCAGCAGGACATCTCCTACCCTCTTTGCCTTTCAGCGCTGGAAGAGAACCAAAATCTGGCCAACAGCCGTTCGGGGGAGTCGGCTATTTAGGAGCTGCAGAAGTGTACGGACACTGGGAGCGTAACATACGGTTTGCCTTCTGTGAGAACCAACACAGACAAGTGACATTTGGGTTGGTGATTTTCAGGGATGGGGGATGGGGAGCTTGACCTAGCAGATGCAATTCGCTTGCCTTTATTTTTTGTAGCTGGACCATTCCAAATGAGAAGTAGTCAAAATGTATTTTTAATTCTTGGCTGTAAAAGAGGAGAAAATCATAAGGACCAGATCATTTTCTTCCCCATTCTATCTTATATTCTAGCATGTAACCAGTGTGGGATCACTTTCCCATTTCCTTCAAACATACCTGTAGGAAAAGAGGATGAAGGTGCCTCAAAGGCCACTTCTTGGTCACATACATGGCACTGCAGACTAATAGCAGAAAAAATAATTACTGCCCCTGCCCAGGCTCAGTGTTTCTGTATATCTTTATTCTGTCGAAGCTAGCACTTGGATTTCGCAGATTTAGCTAGACAAATGACCTGTCTTAATTAACTACACTGGTGTGCATTTTATAGAAAGGTTTTACCATAATTATGGTGATGTTAAAATAAGTTTGTTTTCCGTAAAACCCAAAGGGAACCCGCTAACCGCCTTTTGCGTGGTTACTGGGTTATTTATCTTGAGAGGAGAAGAGAATGTCAGCCATATGCCTAAACCAATGTCCTTTTCTACCAAATTAATTTACAGAGCCTAAACAACTGCCTTTAGTACCCCCAAATGCTGGTGATGGCCACAGCATGAGCCTAATGCAGGCAGCTGCTAAACAACAAGCAGATCACAAACATTTCCAAGGGTTCAGATGAACACTTTCCAGAGGGGACCCATGTGTCATGGCAAGTTCATGCTGCTAAATTGGACCGTACGTGGTTGTGAATCTCAGTGGGAAAACATGATCTTTTCCGCTCCACCTGCCAGTTTTCTGTGTTTGGTGATTATAGACCCAACACTAGAAATATGACTGATGTCTGTGATCCAGTAAATGGTGCCTATGTATGAAAGCTTTCGCACCAACGTCCGAAGGAAACAGAACGTTCTTTCCTTATTGGAGAGGGAGGCTTTGGTCAAGAGAACCAGAGCAGGAAGTCTAATAAATGAAAGAACAATGTTACCCCTGCTATTTTACATTCAAAGGTCTGCGCTGCTGAGAGCTGCGAGAAAAGAAGGAGAGTGATGGGAAAAAATAAATACAAAATAAAATAAATTTAAAGAATAAGGCTTGTAGTAAATTTACGAGATCAAAAAATGAAGTATTGCTGAATAAGCCCTTATTATCCGGTGTCAAGCACAATAGCATGTAAATGAATGTAATAGAGATGATGAACTGCTCAAACCTTGGCTAATGCTCTTAGGACTGATAGAGTTGATGAGAATTTGAAGTACAAAAGGGGGTTTTTTTTAGAACAATATCACTGCTGGTTTTGAAAGATGTTATTAAGGGAAGCTAACAGGTTCATCACAAGCGTTTAAAGCTGTGTTCCTCTAATGAGCAGCTAAATGGCAGTTCATGTATAAATGACAACAGTTCATTTAAATTGCACCTTGCTGCTCAGGCTGATGGTCAAGGAGATACATAGAAGGTAAAACTATAAAGCAGGCATAGCAATATTTGGGAAGAGACTTCTTCCTTTTCTCGGTCTGCCTTGCGTTGAAGTGCTAGACATGGAGTGGGTGAGAAATGAGAACTCAGAGGATGTCAATGGGAGCTCTCATGAGCTGCCTTGCTTATCTAAGGAGGAGGAATTAAACATGAATATGAGAGTAGGGCATTTTTTGAGGTGTCATTTATAAAATCAGGGAAGGGTTGGATGGGGGAGTTGACAGGAGAGGTGTCTTGCAGAGCATGGAGCCAGGCAGCTCCAGCAGACAGGTAGCAGTGGGACACACCTGTGTGGAGGAAGACTCCTCCACAGGAGGACAGGAGACTTTGCAGAGCAAACCCTTGTCAGAGTACTCACTAGGCTGACAGCCTGGTATCAGAAGCTCTGCCTATTACAGGAAATAGCAGAAAAGCTTTTCCAACCCTGGGTGAATGGAAGGCTTCAGGCCTTGATGGCCTTCTCAGACAGCCACTGCTGGAAAGTCAGGAATGACACATTTCCACAGGAAGAGCTGTTGTGCAAGGAGATGCAAAGGGAAAACTGAAACATGTTTCTTCAAATATTTAGAAGACTTATGACCTGAGAAATTCACCTGGCAAGACATTCATTACGTGCATGTTCCAAATCAGGATTTCCCATGTAACCCATATAACAAGCAATCTTTCCTTTTTGGTCCAGAAGCCTGGAAATTTGGGCTTCCCCTTACTTGATTTCCTCATATCCAGGCTGGCCTCAAGAAAAGCAGGATTGCAAGACAGGAATAGCTGGATAGGAAAGCTTGCATTCATCTCATATGATGAAATTATAGTGTGGTTCAGCTGAAGGTAGTGGTACTAATGTGCTGTGGTGTTTAAAATGTAGTTCTTCAATTCTCTCTGTATAATTACCACTCCGGTCACCTTTCAGATCACAGGCACTATCCTTCACTTCCTTTCACTCCCATCTAAACAAAGTTTATGTGTGAAACCCCAGGTTTCCAGATTTTCATGCTACAGTATGAAACAGTGATTAAGCGAAAAGGAAAACCCACTATCTTTTACTGGAATCGAAATGTAAAGAATAAAAATACTGAAGGCGTGCCAGATTAGCATTTCAATACTCCTGCGGTTATGCGGGAGCTCTCCTTCCCCCTTGATGCATCCCAAGTCCAGTCCCAACTGCAACTCCTTGGTCTTGCAGCTTCTTTCTCAGCATACACTTTCTCTTCTACAGACAAGAGAGAGGCAGGCCTGTGGTAGAAGGGATATTGTCCAGTCCTTTGTCTGGCTCTTTAAGCACCTACTGGTGTTTTGCAGTCAGGCGAGTGTAAACACATGTATCAGTAAAGTAGTTCTTAAAATTGCATACCAAAGTCCTAATTTTTATGTTGTGTTTATTGCTGGGGCTGAGTAGCTTTCTCTGGCTTTTGAGAGCAGCAGCATTGGTGAGGAAGGTGGAGGTGATGAGAGGTAGCCAGAGCCTTTGTGATGCTCCAGGTGCTGAGGCTACTGTGAATAGCTGAGTTATTTGGAATCACAGAACCATCAAACAGTCCGGGTTGGAAGGCACCTTTAAGGTCCATCTAGTCCAACCCCCCTTCAAGGAGCAGGGACATCTTCAGCTAGATCAGGTTGCTCAGAGCTGCATCCACTTCACTTCTGCTGGCTGGAAAACTTTATTTTTTATATATTTTTTGGAAAGGGTTCTAGATTGTTGTCAATCAAACTGTCAGAGGAGAGGGGATCGGCTGCTCTCTCATAGAAGCTGGGCACAGCCAGCCCTGCTCTTTTCTGTTGGGGGCACGTAAATCTGAGTTTGTGAGCGTGACCATAAAGGCGTGTGCCAGCTCCTGGCACATAAGGTGAAATAGCAGGCTCAAGGCTGATGCCACTTGCCAAACAGTCAAATGGTGGTGGTGTGGAAGGTGTAAGCCTCAATTGCTGCAGGCTAATAACCACAAGGGTAGGCGTTTGAATGTGGGATACATTCATATTTGAATGTAGCAAAATAGGCTGAAAAAGCAAAGGTAAAGCTGCAGTGGGCGTGTAGGGAAAAAAGTACAAATGGGGGAGTAATATGCAAGGTGAACTGGAAAAAAGAAGGAGAGAGCATAATTATTTTGGGGAGTATTTTGCATTTGAATGCTGGAATTTTTCAGACCGCAGATCAAGCCAACACTCGGAAACATCTGCATGTGTGTTTCCAGCTCACAAATTACTAGCAAGAGCTATTAAAGGCCTGTTGGTATCAAACCCTTTCTCAAAAGACACTCCTTCCCAATATTTAGTCTGAATTCTTTACCTAACACTGTACTTGCAATAGGTAAATACAGATATGATATCTATAAGACTATAAAGAATAATGTGTGAATCATATTGTTCCTGCCTGGGTGAAGCTGTCAGTCTGCTTTAGCCCTCCTCTCTGACACGGCACTGCGTGCTGGAAGGCAGAAGGTTTGAAGCAAGAACTGAGAACATAAAGCCACATCTCAGAATACATTCCGTATATATTCTGACTAATGATTAGCTGCAATATTATTTTATTTATTTTATTTTGATACATCTTACCTTCTTTTTGAAATCAAAGAATCTCTGTTTATTGTATGATTTATTAAAATAATGTGATAAAAATACTAAGTATTTCAACTATTCTGTGACGGGTTTTATGTCACAAATATCAGACCATGAGTCCATCAGTTCACATTCCTTCCCCTGACTTTCTCTGAAGTTATTAAAAAGTATGTAAATAATAAAACCATACAAAATCAATCAACTAAAAATCAAAATGAAACCTCAAACTTGTAAAACAAATATATCAGAATTCTAATGCAAAAAATGTTTACATATTCATCTCACTGGAGATAGTAATCTATTTTTGTAAAAATATGTTCATTTTGTCTAAGCAAATTTTATTGCTTTTTGACTGGTGAAATTGATACAGAAGTCTGAATCCCAGAAAGATTTTTTTTTAGCCTTTCGTATTTGCAAATCGTGTAAACCAGTAAGCAGTTATAAATGCAGTCATTTATTTTGAAGCGGGAATTTTTTAGAGGAGATGCATGAGACAGATCACAGCAGACCTGAATAGTTATTATGGATCTTGTGCATTTAAGAAACTCAGAATTTGGCAGTAAATGAGCCTATGTAGTTCAATATCTTGACTACACATATGCTGAAGCATACGCTTTCCTGGACCTACATATCGGAGGATTTTGGTTGTTTCTTTGTTTATTCAAAGCTATTTTTCCTGGATGTTATCTGTCTTGGATACAATTGTAAAGGTGACATATGTGTCGTACAGATGAACTATATTGGCCCATTCTTTCTCCTAAAGGAGAAGTTTTGTATTTTTATGCCCAGATATTATGCATTCCTCTTCAGCAGCATTAAATAGAGCAAGGCATAAGAAGAGACCAAAAAACAGAGAGGTTTGTCAGGAGAGCTCTCTAGTCTTTTGCTGTCGCAACACGAGACAGCACTGATGGTTTCTATTTTTTGAACTAAAAATGGCTTGTTACTTTTTTCCTATCTAGAAAACAAATTTAAATTTATACGCTTAAAACCAAACCAAATTTTTATTAACCCCATAAACAACCGAAATCATTCCATTGGAGTCGTCTTCTAGCTCACTTAGGAGTAGCAAAGATCTTCTATGCAAATGCTGAATATTACCAGGCTGAAATTATTGAGAATATGTGAGTGTTATTACACATGCATGGAAGATGGTAAAGAGCAGGATAATAAATTGATGCATTCCATCAGAGCATGGAAAGGCTGGCTGTGGTTTTCCACGAAAATCTTAAGAGAGAGAGAGAGAAGTGGAGAGCAGGAAAACAAAATAAAAAGAAGGGCTTTTTGAACTCCTACTGGTGCTCTTGTGGTTATGGTCAGCAACAGTATTTGCTGGGAGATCGAAGATGTAAACTGGGGACACCCAGTGCTGCTCCCACATCACAGAGGGCCCTGACTCTGCCTGGTGCAGTTCATGGAGCCATTGCCACACTGAACAAAGCAAGTGTAACTCATCCTCACCCAGATTACACTCACTGGGCACAAGGCTGCAGAAAATAAGGGCCATGATTAAAAAACAATTGTGAATGCATATTTAAGTATCAAAGAATGGGAAGAGTTATGGGGTGTTTAATGGCACCTTCGCTCTTGTTTGATGGGCTACAGAACTCTCAGCTTTCCCATCTAAAGTTCAGGGCTCAACAGCACCTGCTACCTCCTTTTCCCGTCAAGTTCATGCGCAGGTTTATCACCTATGAATATTCTTCCATAAAAAATTCCATCCAGTTTCTTTTTGCAAGAAGGTTTTCTTGATGCTAGATGCCACACAGTGTTTTATGGGAATTATTTCATTAACTGCATTTCCTGAAAGCTTTTTATTCTACTTCTGTCACAGAAGATGTTTTACTGTTGCTGACAAAACAGATTTCATACTTACCCGTCATGGCCTTTAAGATGAAGTTTGAGTCTTCCGCACTGACACATCTTTTCTCTGAGAGGGTCAGTCAGCCTGTTCACCCTTTCTGGCTGCCTGATCTTGTGTGATATACCTTCATTCTGCCTGTGCTGATGAGTTTTCTGAGAGATGGGATGGTTAAGGTGACCACTACTTTTGGAATGGTTTCCTTTTCTTGAATCATTGTGCTGATGCATTTCTCAGCATTGGATGCACCAGTACAACGCTCTCATGTATAGAATATAAAAAATCACACAGAGAATCACAGAATATTCCAATCTGGAAGGATTGTTGAGTCCAGCTCTTGTGTGAATGGTCCATACAGGGATCAAACCCAGAACCTTGGCAGTATTGGCACCATGCTCTAACCAACTGAGCTAATGCTCTGTCTGTGCTTCCCAGCCCTCAGTGCTCTGTCACTTTTATTAGCAGCTGGTGCTAGGAAGGTGCATTGACTCCCTTCTTCCATGTGCTGAACGGTTGTCACGTGATGGAACTGCCTCTGGGCTTCAGCTGTGGAATGGGGGAAAGGAAGAAAAATTATGACTCTTGCACAACTGGGTTGATGTCAAAGGATATATGTCTGAGTCAGATATGCATGCTTGTAAACATAGAAAGATGTGCTCCTGAATAAAATGATAGATGAGAAGATGGTAAAGGTTCTGTTGGTGTGTAAGTAACCAGCTGGATGTGTAAGGGGGCGTTCTGTACTTGTGATACATGGTCACAATTCACGCATTAAGGGTTGGCCACCTGATCAGTTGATGAATTTCCGCTTGGATGTTAATTGCAGAGGATGCAAGTTGCTTTTATTCTAACCCTGAGTTTCACATTATAGAATTTCATGTTGCGCTTACCAGCCAGAATATCTTCCTAGCACATTAATATTTCCTCTCCCATAAATGAATTGGACGTATTTCTAGTTTGGTGTTACTTCTCATCAGTGTGGAAAGGCTACTGTGTCAATAACTGTAAAGTACAGGCAAGACAGATAAATGCCAGTGAAGTATTCAGCAATTTGCTTATAAGTCAGGATTCATGTAAAGAAAACACTTTGTTATAATAAGTTTCTTCATTGTAAGTATCACTGCTTTTTTATTGCTGGGGATTTTTTGAGCTTTGTGGCAATCAACTGGGATCAAGAGAGGCGTAATCACTCCTCACAGCTGCTATGTCAAGTTTGTATACTTCTCAGCAGTGTTTTCAGATGCACATTCTCTCAAATTCTTGGCGAGGAGGAGTGGGAGATGTTTAATTTTCAGTGCACCCTGCTGAGCACTGCATGATTCAGTAGCACACATTACAGAAGCGTGTGCAGAAAGTGACTGAGATTTCCAGGGATGACAGACACCAAGAGCTTATTATTTCAGGAGTGATCTCAATTCATCATTGTGATCTACTTGCATTTATTCTGAAACCAAAATGGGGGTATTGGCCGCATCTTCCAGTAGCTGCCTCCCACACTGATCTCTTTTTGCCTTCCCAGAACTGCTAGCTTTCCTGGGATTGGAACCCCAATGGGCACCAAACCACCCCTCTGGGAAGTACCAGCTTATGTGCTGGCTCCAGATTCTGCGCCTAGAACCAGCTCTTCCTAAAACCATGCTTGGCTTTTCCGAGGTGCACAGCTCAGTTTCTGGATGAATTAGTGGAGTTTCTCTTATTACGGTAGGATAGCAAGTGCCAAATGTAATGCTGCTCTTTCACTGATTAAGCAGCGGCCCAGTGGCATTAGCTCTCCTCCTGTATGATACCTAAACTGTATGATATCTAAACTACACTACGTCGGCGTATCTATTTTATGAGATCCTGGATTTCTCTATCACACTTTTATTGGCTATCACTTTCTTCCGTGGAAAGATAATGCATGTTATCTTCAGTTAATTACTCTTTCGATACCTTAAGCATGAGCACAATCTCCAGCCATCAGTAGCACTATCAGATGCATGGTTCACATTATAATAGCACTGATGGAATATCACTCTGTTTGCACATCACACTGCAGGTACTCCTTTGCCAGAATTTTAGAGGACTGCAGACCCCCAGCTTACTAGGGTATCATCTAACTGCTTATCAGTCTCACTCTCAACCTCTTCATTGTTTCAGTAGTGCAGCAACAGTAATTAGATTCTGTGTTTTTCAGACTTCAAGGCTACTTTAGGCAGGGACACAACACTTCTTTTGTCTGTAGGTTGTGGGTTTCGTTTTGTATTCCAGTCATCATTTTGCGCAAAACCAGGACCAGGTGAGTTTCAGTCCCTGATACAAAGCTGCTTTGACCAATTTACTGAGGGTAAACTGGTACACACTGATCATTCAATTAACATTTAATGTTCAAGCTAGAGCGACACAATGCTTGAACAGTATTGCATCAACTTTCACCACCTTCTGGGTATGATTGCACTTATGTGCTGGTCATGGTCACCATGCTTGTGAAAGATGGCAAAAAGTTGACTATTCTGATTATGCAGCTCTTAGAAGTGCTTCGTAAACCTACTAAGTTGTCTTTTTATAGAGTTTGAATCGTGGAAAATTTGTATTTTTTTTGTCAGAAATGCTACAGACCTGGCCCCGTTCCAAAGTTTTTCTAGCTCAGTTCTGCCAGCTCAGGAGGCAAGAGGTGCAGGATGGAGGGCTGCTCTCCATCATTCCTGTTGCCTCCCATATCGCTTTCTCCTTTATGTAGACATATGGATGTATAATTCTGATTTGTTTATCTGATACTAATACTGCTAAATCCTCAAAGGTCACCTCAAGACCCTGTTGATTTAGGTACACAACAGGTATGGAACAAAATATCACCTGCTCCAATCAGTGTGTCACCTAAAAATATATCTGGCTTCCTGCCTAATCTTAATGGTCATTCTGAGTAACTCATTCAGGATTATGTGACAACGAATAGCCAGTTTCTTCAGCAGAATTGTCTAGTTGACATGGTAGCAATGTGATGCTTTATGCCAATTAATTAGCATGGTTCAGTGATGTTTTATGCTTTTGGTATCATACTTCACTAGTCATGCTGCAATGGATATAAACAATGGGGGTTTTTAATAGTTTTGATCATTACAGATGCAACACTGAGATTTCTGGTGTGTGTGACTCCTGGAAGTATCATGACATAGGCAAATGAATGCACCAGCTCTTGCTGTTATTTGAAGCCATTGTGTTTCACATATTTCTTTATGCTCATGCCTGCATTTTCTCTATTCTCAACTGGGTTTACTCATTTTGAATAAGCCTTTTGGAATTACTGCCATGCATAAAACAAGGTGCTCATGCTGTGGCCAACAATGAAGGAGCCACAATGGGTTGGTGTGTCTTGCATGCTTCTCTTGGGCCTCTGCTGCTGGTCACCTTGGAGACCTGGACTGGCCTCACAGTTGCTTTAACTGGTGGCGCTCCTACATTTTCTGCTTCATGTGTAATTAGTGGCATTTCCTGAATAATCTGTGGTTGTTCTAAAGTGAGGGTTTTATCCATGGCGATGAGAAGTTCCCAAAGCTTCTATAATCCTCCAGGGATAATATTTAACATGTAATTTGGAAGTTTAGCAAACTTTATTCCAGCTCACCAACAGAGGTGTCAGGAAAGTTCCAGAAGGGGCATAATTCTCCTAGATTTTCCCATGGCTGTAGCACAAATAAATACTCCAAGAGGACTGAGTGTATGTTTGCAGACTTCTAACACAGAATACTGGAATACCTCTAGAGGTCACGGAGCATCTGTAAAGCCATATTTGTCTAGAGCCAGCCAGCCCTAAAGTATTCTGCACTCTTCAGCTTTCCCCTTGGCCCTGGGCAATGACATGAAATAGTGCTGGTTATCAGAATTTTACATATTTTTGGTTAACATTATTGACTCCAGGTGAAGTTTTAATTCTGCCAGCATTGCTTCTTTATCATCAGCTTCCCATCCTATTCTACTTTAAAAATGCCCTTTTAAATGTTAATTAATTTGTTGCAAAACTAACAAGAATTGTCGGCGTTGGAGTGTGTGTGTACCACAAGAAACAGCATTCCCATTTTCGGTTGCTCACCAATAGCCTTATTCCTCTTAACAGTGCTGGCCTCTCGGTAGCCATCAGCAGAGAGGTTTCTTTCTCAGCAGGTATCTCTAGGTTTCATAGCCTGTGAAAAAACAGGTTCTCCTTCATGTGTGCCATATCCTGGACACATTCCTTGCTCATATTTCATGCCAGTGACTGCTGCCTAGGTAGCAATTTGGTGATCCCCAGAACCGGCATTGCCTGATCTCATAGGGGTTTGTGGCTCATGTTGAATGAGCTGCTGGCGTAAGAAGATGCAGAGTCCAGTCTGTGGTAGTGTGAGTACCAGTAAGTAGTGTGAGTGAAAACTAGCCTGTACATAGTGGTGGCAATGTTAGGTTTTCTTTCTTCTGTTCAGTTCACTATTCACAATAAATCTGTAGGAAGTAATATCTTTGCACTCTCTGTCAGATTAGATTTAAATTGGATCAGTGTGTTCAGACATTACTGATGGAGAATAGAGAAAGATGCACACACCTTGACTTCCTTATTCTTTTCTTACTGTCTTTTAAAGAGAGGGTACACGTTCAATTTCAGTTGGGTCTGCTTGATCTATGAATGGTCAATAGTAATGACAATTTGCATTGGGTCTTTTTTTTTACTATCTCAGTCAAATCTCATGCTTTGGGGAATAAAATTTGTAGGAATCACGAATAACAAGTAGGTATTTCATTATTCATATCTGTCTGCTGGGAAAAAGAAGTCACAGAGTGGGTAGGTGGCTGGACCAACATTTTGTAATGAGTTGATGAAAGGTGAAAAAAAAAAAAAAGAAAACTCATGCATCCTAACTGATTCCTCTGCCTTAAACAATGAATATTATTTCTTTTATGATTATTTGACTTTAAATGAGTCTTGTGAATAGGATTAAGATGCCCAAGCTTATCCAAAAGGATAAATTATTCATGCAAATTACACATTTATAAATGATATACAGCGATATATATGCAGATTTCTTTCATTTGACTTACACTCTAGTAAATTTGAAAATGAGGGGGTTTTTTTCTTCTGAAAACCTTTGTCTTGCTGTAAGTAGCTTCATACTAGATAAAATAGGATGAGCAAATGAAAAAGGGCCTGACTGCAGAGCTTACAGAGAAAAGGAAAAAAGAAAGAAAAAAAGAGAAGAGAAGAGAAGAGAAGAGAAGAGAAGAGAAAAGAAAAGAAAAGAAAAGAAAAGAAAAGAAAAGAAAAGAAAAGAAAAGAAAAGAAAAGAAAAGAAAAGAAAAGAAAAGAAAAGAAAAGAAAAGAAAAGAAAAGAAAAAAGAAAAGAAGAAAGAAAAAGGGAAATCTTTCAGTTGGAAGGGACCTCCAAGGATCATCTGTCCAGCAGCCTGCTTGAAGTAGTTCTGTGTAAGAGTGAGCCAGAAGCTGACAGACTACAGTGTTAGCTCAGAGGTAACTTAAATCTGAGAGTATTGTAGATCCGAAGTCAATTTTGAAGATTTCATGCAGAAAGATGTAATCAGCTCTCAGGTTTGAGGGAAGGCTTCAGCTTCTCAGTGTTCTCATGTCCCTCTGCATTACAGAGCAGGATACATTCTGCCATTTCAGGGAAAGTGCTTACCTAAACTTAGGCTGGGAGATAAACAAACTTAAATGAAAAAATCATGTATTAGAAACATCACTGTGGTTTTTTATCTTCAGATTTTAAAAGGCTGGGAATTTAGAGGTTTGTTTTTTGAAGCAGTGCACTGTTCCAAGCTTTCTTCAGGTCTTAAACAGTTCTGGACATGGACTGTTCCTTGCAGTAACGTGTGGTAGTGACACCAAGCATTGTGCCTGCCACCAAAGGGAAAACCATATGTAGTCTAGTGGGTGGGCAGAAGGAGAGAAACTGAGGCACGAATAAAATGATCAGCTACTTTGTTTGTGCAGTTTAAATTGTAATTTACCCCTAAAAGTAATGACCAGTAATCTCATGAAATAAGACATCTGAAGATTATAAGATCTAACAACAGAGCTTAGGCTGGATCAAAAGCAAGGCACCAAAAATGAATCCTTTAATGTTGTATGAAAATGCATGTTCAGATTGCTAGATCTGACATCAGCTATTATGATTTACATCCATGGTCAAAGCAGACTGTTCTGCAAAATCTCTAAAGGGAAATAACAAGTCTAAACACTTCAGATAAGCTTGTAATTTAGTAAATGGAATGCTGTGTTATATCATGTTAATAGGCTAAGCCTGCCCTGTATCAGAGAAGAAGAAACTTGTCCCTTGCCTGGATCTGCTTACTTGGTGCTCGCCTCGCACAAGAGTAATATGGATTTGATTGCAGACTGCTCAGGACACAGTCTAAAAATTAATCTGAAAATCCCAAATCTTTGCGTTTAGGCAGGTCTTTGCCCTGGCTCACTGTGCAGCCCCACAAACACCAGCTGGCACAGGGCAAGGAGCAGGAACATGTGAGAGCTGCTTGCAGCAGCCACTCGGGGCTGTTACACCAACGCGGTTTTCCCACTGTGAGAGAGGAAGCAGGAGGGAGCTGTGAATAAGAACAGGCTGGATAAGATCAGATGTTCTGAGGAGGCAAAAGGAGATGATGCCATCTAGTCTCCCAAAGGCTTGCTGAAAACGTGGTATAGGAAAAAAGCAGTGCAGCCTGTAAGCAGTCATCTGTGAGGGGAACAGAGGTGTTTTGTGAAGCCAGACTGGAGGAGCATTCCTCTAAGAGTGCATTTTCTCTATTGTGTAAATAATTTAGCAGTGATGGTGTTTTGCCTTTAGGCAACAGTATTCCCATAAAGTAGTCATCAGTAATACAAGTGGATTTGAGGAAATAAGAAACCTTTTTGGGTCAGAGGATTTAAAGACACACAGAAGAGGAACAGTTCTTTTGAGCTTTTGTGCAGAGATGAAAGTATTCTACAGCAGGCTTTCAGTCTCCTGAACCAGCTACTTGACCAAGCAGAAGACAAGCAAAGTTATTGTTCAGGCATGGGAGCCTTTTGGCTTTGTAAAACAGATATCTTTGTTACCCCTACACAGTGTAACCCCATTTGACTGCCTCCTTCCCCTGGTCCCGCAGCAGGGCTGGATGAAACAACATTCGTACTGCTGAAGCTCTGTATCTGCAAGACTGGCTCTAATGGGTGAAAACGAAAAAGAAACAATTATCCTGTAATTTTAATTTGTAATTGAGATTCTTTTTCAAACAAAAGAGGTAATAAGTAAATCCTGGTATAATCTTCATGCTCTGTGAGACTTTTGCTTCTTTACTGTGTAGCACTTGACTCTGGCACTCCTGTGAGAGGCAGAGGAGGACCAGTGTGCCTGGCAGCCCTCCCTCCCTCCCTCCCCAGTCTGCCTTCCTCCTTGCAAGTCTCCTGCACTCATTTAGATGTCTCCGCTAAACTCTGTAAGGAAGAAGGAAAGCACAGCTCCTTTGATGATCTTGATCTAAACCGCAAGTTGTCATATGAAGTAAAAGAGAGAGACTGCAGTGGATGAAAGAGAAGCAATATGCTGATTTTCTGGTCTAGCAGTGCTGTTATTCTACCTGTGTCCCAAGCCCATACACAAATAATTGGGAATTTGCTGTCTTAATGGTTGTTGGGATTTTTTATTGTACCTCCGCGGCGGTGCGGGTGAATGTAAAAAGGGTTTTGTACATGTATATATGTATATTTGGTAGACAGTACACAGCTAAAGCCTCTTTCAATTTTCTCTCTAATTTATTTTTAATTTTGTAACCCCCCAGGGGTAAATCCTTATTACAAGATGTAAAACCATCTCTTCTACAAAGCAGCTTATTTGTTGATTTTTAATTTGAGCCAGCAGATGCAAAGCTGTAGCTTTTTCCCAAACACTGAGAGCTCCTCTGTATATATAACTGTCAAGTGTGTGTCACTGCAAAATTAGTAAAAGAATTAAAACTTGAAATATCATTCTAGAAAGAGCAAGAAGAGAGGGGTTTTATTTCTCTGTATTAAGACTATGTTAGACTTCTGAATCTTGAAACGTTCTGAATCGGCAGTTTACTTTTAAATCTACATAATATTTGGGTTAGACTGAATATGAAGGTTTATGATCTCGGAAGCTCAAGTGCTGACAGAAGTTTGGGGTTTGTTTTTTGAAGAAGGACCTCCATCAAAAGAAGGTGGTGTCTGAAGATGGCATCGTTCCGTACACTTACATAAATGCATGTTCACTGGCATCGATATGTGCTTTGCCTCACAGGAAATGTTGCCCTTCAGCTAACCTGCACACTTTATGGTTTAATATTTGTTTATACGGCTGCCTGAAAGTCCTAGTCACAGAGTATTGCAATAATAAAATTGCAGTAACAAAAAGACATGATCTGAAATAATCTCTTCCTACTGTGTCTCATTCTAATAAATTCATGTTAAAAAAATGTTAGCTGGAAAAAAACCCTTTAAAATGCTTTACCAGTTAGTTCAGGTGTAGGCATCTACATTTGGTCCTTCTGGTCTACCATGCTTACAACTCAAAAGACATGAATAATTAGTTTGCTTTGAGTTGCCATCAGGGGAAATAAATTTAAGAAAAAAACCCAACAGATTGTCTCGTTTTGTTTTTAATAAGGTATGATGGTTTTGTTCCCCTCATTGTTTTTATGCAAAGGCGATGTTTATTCTATTCAGGATGTGAGCCTTAGAATAAAGCTCTTGAATCTCTCTGCTTCCCCTTTTAGTCTTCCCAAGTCAAGGCTTGCCACTTATCTCCTTAACTCCCATTTCCCTTCTCTTTGTTGTCTGAATTCACTGAGGATGCATCTGTGACTGCTGGCAGCCCCACACCTTCTCCAGGTTGTCTTGCATTCTTGCCTTCTGCTGGGTGTTTTTTGCTAAAGTGGGACACTTGAGTATGGTGGCTTCATTTCAGCCGCCTGTCAAAACCAGCCACCTGTCAAAACTGAGTCCAGTTGTTGACCCAGCACTGCCAAGTCCACCACTAAGCCACATCCCTAAATGCCACATCCACACACCTTTTAAATCCCTCCAGAGATGGGACTCTACCACTTCCCTGGGAAGCCTGTTCAGGAAGCCTGTTCCAGGACAACCCTTTCCACGAAGAAATTTTTTGAAATGACCAGCCTAAGCCTCTCCTGGCACAACTTGAGGGCATTTCCTCTTGTCCTGTCTCTTGTAATTCAGCAGAAGAGACCAGCCCCCAACCTCACTAGAACCACAATCTTCTTTCAACTTGGTGTTGTCTGCAAACTGACAGAGGGAGCACTTGAGAAGATATTAAACAGAGCTGGCCCCAATACTGAGGCCTGGGGAACACCACTTGTGATCAGCTCAGATGTACCCAACTGGAGTTCATCAGTTTTATTAATGCTTGTAGATTTTCACAACTGATATGTTAACAATAAACAATAATAATAATAATAATAATAATAATAATAATAATAATGTGGACAGAGGGACCCTAGTCAGAAGCCAGACCTTTCTTACACTCTTAAGTTAATGTACAAACATGAAATGATTCAGATCTTTGTTCAGGTAAATACCCATTCAAATCACTCATCAGGGCCGAGCTTTAACATCTATGATTTCTGAATTAACTTCCAAAGTAATTATCTGTTTTTCTGTGTTTGAATCTTGTAAGGTCTGAGATACCTGTGCTATGGAGAGCCTGCTGTTTCTACTCCAGTATGGCAGCCCATATATTACTAGGTCTGTTTGAACCAGAGAGTGAACACACTTGTGATGAAGGAAAATGATGAAGGAGAATTGGGAAGCCTGAGCAAGTTTTGGTGGCAATGGACAATAACAATCCTTTTCTTCTGTGTTTTCCATCACCCATTTTGATGATCACGGGCACCTAGAAAAGCTACAGCAACATGGAAAAATCTCAGAATAGTGGGGTTTTCTTTGAAACTTTCAAGACAGTTCAAATACCATTTATGGTACTTTGGCAGTACAAATAAACTCTACTTAGATTCCTTTTTAGGCTACAGACACTGAAAGACCTCCAGTTGTACTGTGTTCAGTCACAGTCTGCCCCTTTCACAGTGAGGTCTCATCATGTGTGGAACTTACTGTAATGCAAATAAGTTACAGGTTTGCCCACCCTCAGTAATGAGCTGTTTGCTTTTGAATGGAGAACAATAATAATCCCTAGCCTACCATGAGGAATGCTTTGACCTTTTGAAAGTTGAGGGTTTGATCTGCAGGCTGTATTGTAGTGTCATTTTTCAAGTGGTGAAGATCAAATACTGGGTGATTGACAGGGTTCCCATAGAAGGCAGCAAACCTGCCTGCTTCAGAAAAAAGATTCTGGGAGCAGAGCAACTGTCACCCAAAATATGTCTCAGGGCAGCCTTTATCTAAACAAGTCTGATACTTTGAACCTCTAGGATCAGAGTAACCATCCTTGGAACAGGATCTCTCCTACGCCCAAATGTGATGCTGGTACTCTCCTGCTCTAATATTCCATCTTATTTGCAAATACTGGTAATCTCTCACTCTGGCAAAAACCTGTTGCACCATGTGTGCAGCACACAACATTTTAGCAGTGTGTATGGAAAGTGTAAATGCATAAACTGCTCTAATTCATTAGCACTTTATATGTGCAGATATATATATGTATACATAAAACTAAAGGTAAGAACACACGCCTGATCTGTTCAAGCTGCACTTGTTTTTCTTGCTGGTGTTTACATCTTAAGTAAAGTGTCAGTCTGACCCTCACATATTACTTTGCCAGGCTGGCTCTTTCAGTATCTGCTAGACAAATAGGGTGTGTTAGTTTTCACTTCCTTGCAGTACCTCTTTGTATATGGCGGCTTTTAACTGCATGGTGTAAATGCAAGAAATCTAGATAATTTCTCTGGACAGGCAGGTATTTGGGGCATGTTAAACCTAGCTCTTACGTAATTCTTCTTGTTTACTACCGCAGGAGAAGAAAACTTGCTGGCAATTTTGAAGAGGAGATGGTGGAAGTACATGATCCTGGGAATAATAGATATAGAAGCCAACTACCTGGTAGTCAAAGCTTATCAATACACGACTCTTACCAGTGTACAGGTAAGGACTCAAAGGATTTCTTCTTTTGAAGTAAGATAATAGGTCCAATGGGGTCAGTGGTGTAATATCCATTGGCTTCAGTGAACCAAAAGCTAATTGCTGCCTCTGACTTTTGTGTACTTTTTAATGCTGACTTGTAAGACACATTTTTTCATATTGGACTTTTATTACTCAGTATTTTCCAAACTGTACAAAGACATTCTTACTTTCATAATCACATTTTTGGCATTATCTACATAATTTAGTCCTTTAAGGAAATGTTTTCAGATTGGCTGAAAAGTTTTTCTGACTTTTTATTGTACTTGGGGAAAACACAAGCACTTCTTTTAGGACTCCTGAATTAGATCTGAGTTTCTAAAGGTCTCTGGTGGGTTAAACCTGTCTGGACATCAGGTGTCCACCAAAGCCACTCTATTCCTCTCCTCCACAGCTGGACCAGAAGAGAGGGAATATAAGGAAAGGTTTGTGGGTCAAGATACGGACAGGGACAAATCACACACCAGTTACCATCACAAGCAAAACAGACTCAACTTGGGCAAATTACTTTCATTTATTACCAATCAAATCACTCACATTCTTCCCCTGCTCCAGTGTGGGATCCCTCCCACAGGAGACACTTCTCCACCAACTTCTCCATTGTGAGTCCTTTCTACAGGCTGCGGTTCTTCACAAACTGCCCCGGCGTGGGTCCCTTTCACAGGGTGCAGCCCTTCAGGAACAGGCAGCTTCAGAGTGGGTCACCTCCAGGGTCACAAGTCCTGCCAGCAAACCTGCTCCAGCATGGGATTCTTTTTCCATGGGTCCGTAGGTCCTGCCAGGAGCCTGCTCCAATACAGGCTTCTCATGGGATCACAGCCTCCTTTGGGCAGTCACCTGCTCCAGCATGGGGTTCTCNATCCCTCCCACAGGAGACACTTCTCCACCAACTTCTCCATTGTGAGTCCTTTCTACAGGCTGCGGTTCTTCACAAACTGCCCCAGCGTGGGTCCCTTTCACAGGGTGCAGCCCTTCAGGAACAGGCAGCTTCAGAGTGGGTCACCTCCAGGGTCACAAGTCCTGCCAGCAAACCTGCTCCAGCATGGGATTCTTTTTCCATGGGTCCGTAGGTCCTGCCAGGAGCCTGCTCCAATACAGGCTTCTCATGGGATCACAGCCTCCTTTGGGCAGTCACCTGCTCCAGCATGGGGTTCTCCACAGCCTGCAGGTAGATCTCTGCTCCACCATGAACCTCCGTGGGCTGCAGAGGGACATCCTGTCTCACCATGGTCTGCACCGCGGGCTGCAGGGGAATCTCTGCTCTGGCACCTGAAGCACCTCCTCCCTCTCCTTCTGCACTGCTCTTGGTGTCTGCAGAGCTGCTGCTCTCACACGTTCTCACTCCTCTCTCAGGCTGCAGTCTCTGTTGCACAGGGTTGCTTTTTTTTCCTCCCTGCTTAACTGTGTTATCCCAGAGGTGCAACCACTGTCATTGATGGGCTCGGCGTTGGCCAGCAGCAGGTCCCTCTTGGAGACAACTGGCATTGGCTCTGTAGGATACAGGAGAAGCTTCTAGCAGCTTCTCAGAGAAACCACCCCTGTAGCCCCCACTGCTGTCACAGCCTTGCCAAGCAAACCAAATGGAGGATGTTTAGGATCCCATAATTAGATCAGAGTGCAAAAGTTGTCATTAAGTAAAATGAATGCAGTTTTTGCAAAGAAGTCCTACTTCAGTGCAAGCTGTTAGATGTGTTATATAACAGCTTAACTGCAGCTATCAAAAAGTATACTCCCTGTTAAAAAATTATATGTGCAGTGAACAAAAGCTAGGGTAGCGATTTCTTCAAAGATCCAACCTGGATATTTTATATATAAAAACACAAAAGAATCAGCCTTCTTCCGATTTAAGTGGAAAAGTGAATAATAGAAACATTTTTAAGAGACTGGAAATTGTCTGTCTTGGGAAATCATTGCACACTTCATTGCTGCTTGTTCTAAAACAAATCTAGTGCCTCTTTACATTATTTTTAAATAACTGAGCAACACTAGGTAGCGTTCGATGTATTTTATACCTTACTCTCCTGAAGGTTGCATTAGAGCTAATAAAATAAAGGAGCACCAGTTAATGTTCTGCAGGATCAAAGCTAATTAAGAGTATATTTCTTCCATTGCTGAAAAGCAGCATTGGAAAATCCTGAGCTTCTTTAGCTGAATAAGAAGCGAAAATAGAAGAAAACTATGAATTCAAGGAATTTGAATGTGAGGTTTATGCTAAATATTCACAAGTGCCTCTGGCATCAGAATCCGGGTTTGAGGATTCTTTGAATCATGCCCAGACAATGTAATATTGTTTTTAACACTTTTCCAAATCTGATTACTTAGTATAGAATAAAGCTTAAATCCACATAAACCTCGTATTCTCTGATTTTACAGCCACTAAAAGCCTCGAACAGAAAAGCAAACTGAATTGCTTCTTTACCGTGATTCACTCACAGCAAGAATAAATAGTGGACTGAGCAGGATGATTCAGGTCATTAAATCCCATCTCCCAGAGCCACCAACGAGCACGTATCAAAGGTTCATCTGGCCAGACCTATGAACCCCACTTGCAGAAGATGCAGATCCTCAAGCCAGCGATGCAATGAGCGTGGCCTTTAGTGTATTGTGTCAAGAGATCTGAAGTTACAGTGTGATGGGGAAGCGGGCAGGAGAGTTCAAGGGCATTGCCGGTGCCTCGACAGGGAATTTGTTAGCTGAAATCATCCATGTTCTCCTTTTAAACAGAGAGAGAGAGAGAGAGAGGAGTGGTGGATCAGAAGAACTGTCAGAGGGCACAGACAATGTCATGTCCATTTTTAGACCTCTTCCACATCAAAATTACAACAGAGTTCAGGTTTCTTTCCTGTGTAGCTTGAAAGAAGGAACAGGTAGGAACTCAAATGCTGTCAAGCTTTTTTCCAGGCGTGGAATGAAATCAGTGTCACCTTTTCCCGTAGTTGTCCTTGTTTGCTCAGATACATGTGGAGTGACTGGGATATACCTGCTGCATTTTAAATTCATTTCATGCCCTAATATGAATGAGCTTCTAAGTGACAAGCCCAAAGTAATGATGAGAATGGGACAAGTATGAGGTAATTAAGATGCTGAATCAAATGACACATTTTCTGAAATGTAGCCAAACACCCTATTTCATTTAAAGATGAAACAGAAGCGGTTCAGGGGATTATTCAGCATTGGCCAAAGTGTGTCATAGTATGAAATGAAGACTGAAAAAGTGGAAAATAGAAGATGAAGAAAAGAAAGCTTTTCCTAGAATCTGATTTTTGAGGAAGCAAACAGGACTCTCAAGAGAAAGGAATTCTCTTTCCTGATCCTGCAGGAGAGCTACCTGTGAGGCCATAAATGCTTGCTGGCACGTAGCAAAAAATGTTCAAATCCTTTCAGAACTGAGACCCAAGAAACAATTGGTACCTGCCACAAACCAGCATGGTTTTGACCGAAGGCTGTGGGAGCTGTGCCTGTGTATACGTTGGGCTGAGAATTGAGCCCTTCAAGTCAATTCTGGGGGATTTTATACTCAACAGGCTGTACACCAAGGCTTTTTTGGTGGAGAAAATGTAAGAGTTTTTGAAATTGTCACTTGAGTAAATGAGAAATCTTGCGGTATTTTTATAGTGGTGGTGCATGGAGCATTTCAGTAGGAAATCAGTTTTACAGCATATCCTTTTTTTCCACATGACATCTCTGCTCCGTCATGCAAAACTAACATGCAAGTGTACAGTGCTTGTGGTGCTTTTAGGCAAAAAAACATTGCACTGGTCCCAGCAGAAAGCCAAAGCTTAACAGTAAAAATACACCTTTATTGAAAATGCTTTGATTTCAGCTTCACCAAAAAACTCTTAGCATTCAACAAGTAGCTTTAAACTCGTGGAACTGTCAGAGTTTCTAGTTTTTAGTCCTTTTTTTTTTTTTTTTTTTTAAATATTTGGTCTTATTTCATCATGGTTCCAGGAAAAGACTGAAAATGGTGCCCTACTTTTCCTCAGTGTTTCACGCCCAAATTTTTCCTATATTTTAAGATTCTCTTTTGGCTTTGATCTGGGAAAACAGGATTTTGTAATAAACCTTCCTACATATCTTTCTCCAAATGCCTTCAGAATCACAGTGAATGAGAACACGTAGGCACAAATCAGAAATGAATATGGTACCTAACCTTTACTTTTGGACATGCTTCTGATTATTTTAGATCCTCATGTACCCTATAATTACTATCTGAGAATGTGACCGTCAATTTCATCATAAGATGAAAGCAAAGTACTGTGAAGCCTAGAAACACATGATTTTCCTCTTTAAAAAAAACCCAACAACAACTAAAATACCTCCTTTATAAATTAGGTGACATAAAATTTAGATTGAAAATCAATGCACTATTTATATTTCAGTCATCGAGGTGTAGGTCATTTGCTAAGGATAAAATCCAAGTTACCCCTTAAGCACCAGCAGTGCAATCCAAGGACAACTAGGTTCAATGGAACAATGCAAGAAACTCACACCTAATTGTCTACAAATCTGAAATGTCATGGACATCTATTATCCCTTCCCCTTCTGCTCAGAGCACAATCTTGGGGCATGAAAATATGTTTGAACCTATTAGGTTGCTTTCTTCTTTGGTGGCTTTAAGCTCTGGTTCTTTGCATGCCTGGAGTGAACCTGTATTGATGGAGATAGATGCCTAAATACCTGCCTCCATTAAAAAACTGGAAAGCTAAGTATTCTTACATCAAAGTACCCCAACGACTCAATTTGTTAGATATGATCTTAGCACACCTCAAGTACTTTCAAGTACTTGCAGAAAGCCTGGAGTGCTTTCCAAAATGCAAGTATGGAGCCACCTTTTTCATCAAGTCATAGCTTTTAAAGCAGTGGCCCACAGAAAACGCTTCACTTAACTCCGTCTTGGCTGGAGGGATGGAAACTCAAGCTACCTATGGCCATGAAAGTGCTCAGGCTAGGACATGAAAACTGTTCCCTAGAGGGTACTCCTAAGGAACTGAGTATACATCAGTGAAAAGGCACAGGAGTTGGTACATGGATCAATTTGATATCCAAACCCACCTATTTCGAGACGTACCGGAGATCAGTCACGCTTAATGTTATCATACATATGTGTATTGATTCCCAGATGGCCCAAACTTGTGAAATAATCTTTAGTTTCCTCTTTGTTGTATTATTCTAACTTGCAGTAGATTTTGCAGCCTTCTTGCGTGTCAGCTGTACCAGATCCAGAGCGTACACTAAGCACTCCCTTGTACGCTAGCACCTGATCTCACGGACTTGTTTTAAAAGCTACGTACTTAACTTTCAGGACTGCCTGTGGTAATGCGTGCCATATTTATCCTAATGGGTTTTAAAACAACCTTGTGGAAGGTTTAATAACTATTCAAAAAGGATATTTTAAATACCGTTAGAGACACCTTTTACAAAGCAGATAAAATTGCTTCCCGCAGAGGGAATTAAAAGATTCTGGAGTTATTGCAGTTATTTAGATCTAGATATTAAATTTCCCCGAAACCGTGTTTTGACTTCAACTTGCCTGTACTGCATTTACAGTGTACCACACACACACATCCTCCCAAATCCATAATGTCTTCCACTAAGCCTGTTAGGATAGTAACAATTGTAACCTTTTCTGCCAGGTAAGTGCTTTCTCATCATATCAAGCTGCATTATGGGGCAGACTGCCCTCGCCCTTCTCCCCACATTAATTAGCTCTCCTTGCTGCAATATATTGTTCTATGCATCTCCATATTGCACTCATGTTGCACTCTCTAGAGGTGATGTTATCCTTTCTCTGTGTTATGACATCACACAGAAATCTGGATTATTTCTGCAACACCTTGCATAATAGTACTGCAGAGTGTACATACAATGTCACAAGAAGAGAGGCACTGTCAAGGAGAGAGAGATGTTTCCGAACAGCAATTTATCTGGTAATTTATTCCTTGGGCAATCAAGCCTTTGATTGGCGTGATGAAAACAAAGGTAGTAAAAGCTGGGATTTATAGACACCAGGAGACAGGCTATAAAGCTATGATGCGGTTGTTCTCAACTACTCTTAGATCGCTGTGAAGCTCAGCAGTACATCAGGCTTCCAATTACCTCTGGCAGTTTTCATATCTCAACAACTGCCACCAGAAAAGGAAAGGAGTCAGCAGTAAGTGCTTATTATAGGAGAGCTGGATGGCAATAGACTTTACTTTGTTCTTGGTCCCTGTGGACTCAATGTACATTGAGGCAGAAGGTTTGAGATGGTTTTGAAGCAAATCTGGGAGGCAAGGAGCAGGGGATGTGCAATATTGAAGCTGTTGATCCTCTTTGTCTAGTGGCTGCTAATGTGAATTATCCCAAAAGCAGAGATAAATTCCACTCCTTCCCTTCCTCCTCCCAGCCTATGAGTGTCAGATTGACCATACTTTCCGGTTCTGCTTCAGGGCAGTGAGGAAATAGCGCAATGTTAATAAAGTTTGCAGATCAGCGTTTTGCAGAAGTGTTGCATACTACACATTTATACTGTGAGAGGGTATCTTGTATCTGATTTATTATCAGATTTTGAGTTACTCTTCTGTCTTTTAACTTGTTACATACCTGTGGTTTGCAAACCAGGCCCTACAGTATCCACAGTCTCTGTATGTGGGTTTGAAGTCAACAGAGCTCTCAGTGTCCAGAGCTCCTGCCTCTACTGGCAAAATTCACCCAGAGCCAAACTTTTTACTAACATAAATATGCAAAATCTCATTAAATTCAGTGGGGCTGTACCCATTACAAGAGCAGAGATTTTGGCCTCCTGTGCCCATTTTGCATATTCTGGCAGATGACATGCAAAAGCAGAGGTTTTTCTGCAGGACGCATCCATGATTTTTCTTAGGCCGAGATCTGATATCCCACGTAGCTTACAGCAGGTGGTGACATGGAGAAGTTTCTAATGAGTAACTTTGGGAAAATGATCTGCCGAGCCCTTATCCAGTCAACTTACTTTGAGAGAAGCTAAACAGAAAATGAGGGTGGGGGGTTGTCTTGGGGTGACCTGATGATGTGTATCCCCTATCGCTGCTCTATGCCCAGACATGATCCTGTGCCTTTCTGTGTCTTTAAGACTGGGTGTGAGAGAAAGAAAAAAAGCCAGACGAACTTTTCAAAACAGTTTCTGTGTTCAAGGACACAGGGGGAGATAGCTGCTGCTGCTGCAGAGCAGAGGCAAGCACCTTCCTGCTTTCCCTGGCTCTTAGCTCCTTTTCTCAGAAGAGAGAGATGGAGAGTTCAACTCCTTTGTTTCCCTGGGACTTTGGTTTTTTCTTCTTCTCTTCTGGACTGTTCAGAGCACCATAACATCAGAACCTCACTGGGAGCCCTCACACCTCGGCCCAGAGGGGCCCAAGCCAATGGGCTCTGATGAGGAGAGAGAGAGAGACACCACACCCACGGAAAGGACTCTTAAAATCTTCCCAAGTTTTCTCTCCACAGCGAGAGGTTTTATTATTTAGCATTATTCTTTTCCTGTGTGTTTGTTAAATAAATAGGTTTATCCCCTTCTTTCACTTTCCTTTGAGGAATTTTTTCCCGAACCTGGTGGGGGAGGGGTGGCTGTAACCTGCCTTCTGTAGAGGAGATGCTCCTCCCAGAGCATTCCTCCGAATTTTGTCTCAAACCAGGACAGAGGTGATTCTGCAGAAACACGCGACTGCTGTCAGAACTGTCTTACGAGGATCTTTTTTCTGACAGTAGTATGTAGAATCAGAGGAAGAAGTCAATTAAAGGAAAGACCGTTTCCGTGGTCAGTTTGTTGGTAAGTTTTCCTGGTATTTGAGCAGATCTGTAGAAGCACAGCTGGAGTTCATGTAGGGAGAAGAGATGAAGAGGTATTTTTTTAAAGGAGTCAAGATGTGATTACTTATGTTGGTAGTAGAGCATGTCCTTGTGTAGAGAGTTGAGAGCAGAGGAACTGTGGGTTGGATGTGACCACCACCTTTAATTTAACATAACTTCAAGAAGCCCCTGAAGTCCTTCTATGTACACAGAAAGCTGAAGCTGTGAGGTTTTGATACATACAAGTCAGATAGAAGTGAAGGTCTTTCACTACTTAAAGTTTTAAGTGAGTTTCTGTGTCCACAGGGAAAAAGAAAACACTGAGGACAGATTAAAGAAACTAATAGGAACAGTTCTAGAAGCATCAAGAAAAAAATTGGAGATCTTGTGGGCAAAGTGAAGAAGACTGGCAGCAGTCTTCTGGCTTTTGTTTTTTCCACGTCATGGAAATAAACATTTTTACATTTTTTAAAAACAAATTACATCACTGATTCTTTTACCAGTCTCCGTACTTGAAGTGCTGTACATTTTGACTTAATGAAAAGTTAACGGTTTCACATTAATCTTTTGATTAAATAAAAGTCATGCAAGAAAGTGGTTAAGCTGTGATGAGGTAGCAAATAGAAACATGAAAGATAAAAACAGAGCTCCCTTTTTTATTTGAACTGCTTGAAATAACCCTGTCAGAGATGCTGCCAGCATCCACACCTTTCCTGCAGAAGGTTTTGGTTGCAGGGCAGCATAATTGCACCACAGCTCCCCTGGCAGCTGGCATCCAGCTCTGTGAGGGTTCACATCTCATCTGCTTTTGTTGAATCGAATGTGTGTGATATTGTGAAGGTGGTGTGAAAACTGCAGGAGAAGAAGCCCTTGAACGGGCCACAAACCCTTTCTTCCTTTGAAAAAAACAAAGTAAATAACAGGAGCTGTGTCTCTTGCTGGATCTAGCACTTGCTGTTGTATTAAAATTTCCAGGTCACATGCTGAAATTTTGTAGCCATCATGTGTACTTGGCCGTACAATGTTTGATGGATAGGACACTGATTTTACTGATCCCTCTGCTCTGGAGAGCGGGGTAAGTAGAGGGTGCAGCTGATTCTCCGCGTGATTTGCTGGAGGGCAGCGCTAATGAGAAACCCCTAATGTGAAAAAAAAAGGGCTTATAACTGGGGGGAAAAAAATCCAATGAATGTTTAAAAAGGAAGATTCAGCTCAGCTGTTCCCATAGGGAGTTTGCTGACCAGCTTTTTTCTTTTTGATATCACTGCAGATCAGCAGTTCACACTCTGTATTACAGACCTTTATTCTAAAGCTTGCCAGCTCTCCCTTCCAATGATTTAACAGTACATTCCTGCTGTAGATATGCAGAGACATGCTGAATTTGTGACACCAGAGACTGGATTTTTACTGTTAACAATAGAGTATTTGTCTACGATTCACAAGTATAATAAAGTCAACGTAATTTAACAAACAAGCAATCAGAGGAAATAGATGTCAACATTGTGTTTCATCAACAGACTTAGATGCAGTGTGGTATCTTTTAGAGTCAAACAATAATCTTCAATTTCTACAGCAACATAACATTCTTATAATAAAAAGAAGTTTCTCTAGGACGGTATATCAATAGATTACATATTTTTGTATCCTGGCTTCTAAAGCAGCCCCATTCAGAGCTGTGACTGAAGAAAGCCACGAACACAGCAGTGTCAAAGAACGTGGTCTGCACCACCCCATGGCAACATAGGAAATATGTTTTCTTTTAGGTTAGTGAGATATAATAACTTCTGTGATTAACAGGAATGTTCATTAAAATCAGACCACTCATTAATTCAACAACAGGATATAGGTAGTACCTTTTAAATAAACAATTAAAAAGAAGGAAAACATCTGAGATTATTATTTGAGAAATATTGATAAACAACTGACCTTTATGTACTATAAATGAAATTCAGCTAAGCATAATCTGTCTTTGTTACTGTAAAAGCTTTATAGACAGAAAAAATTACAATTAGGCATAATACTTTTTCTTAATAGCTGGAATAATTAATAGCAAACAAAAGAAAGAAAAAATGGCAAAAAACCCCATCAGTAAAAAAGCCCTAATGCAGATGAGGTAATCCTCAATCTCACATCTTTTGTCTGTGGATTTTTTCTTCTGTGCATTTTTTCTTCTACTAGACAGGTTTATCTGAGGAAAAGAAGAAAGGCAGGGCGAATTTAGTGCTGGAGAAGTGAAATACAAAGCAATACCTGAAAAAGAGTTAAGCAATATTTACTAGGTTATCTTATTGCTTGCATGGTAGTAACCTAATTTATTTCTGTCTACTTCATTGTTTAATTAAAAGTATAAACTAAGCACAATTTAAGAACTATATAATGTCAGTGAACACTGCCTACATTTCATGTTTGTATCTATTGATGCTGCAGCATTCCAAATAGCAATTTGTGGATTAGACTTTGGACTGCCAGCCCAAGGAGGCGTTTTCTAGCTGTTATCAGCATCGTTTATTTGTGACAGGTTCTGTTCGTGCGTCCTTTCATGTTAGTGCTTAAAAGACACACATTCACATACTTGAAGACACACATTCACATACTTGAAAGCATAGGTATGTTTAAATATTTATGGAATGAGAGGAATTTTTAAAATCTTCCTCTTCTTCTTCCTAGAAGACCGTTAGTGGGAATTTGCATGTTGAAGTACACATGCTGCAGGTACAAGCAATTTTTAAACTCATAGAACAATTTAGACTCATAGAAAAGCCCAGCTTGGAAGAGCCCTCCGAACTGGTCCAACCTTCTGTAGGAAAGGGAGCCAAGATGAGATTATTTAGGACCATGTCCAGTCACATCTTGAAGACCTCTGGTGACTTTACCATGTCTCTGGGGAGATTGTTCCTACTGTAAAAAATTTTCTTTCTTTATTGAGATGAAACCTTTCCCACTGTAACTTGTGTTCATTCCCCCTTGTCTTCCCTCTACTCCACTCTGATGAGACCTCACCTGGAATACTTCATCCAGCTCTGGGGCCCCCATCGCAGGAAGCCCACAGAATTGTTGAAGCAAGTCCAGAGGAGGCCACAGAGATGATTAGAGGGGTGAAACACCTCTCTTCTGAAGAAAGGCTGAGAAAATCGGAATTGCTCAGAATAGAGAAGAGAAAGCTCTGGAGTGACCTTGTAGCAGCATTTCAGTGCCTAAAGAGGTTTTACAGAAGAGTTGGAGAGGGACTTTTCACACGGGCATGTAGTGACAGGACAAGGGATAAGGGCTTTAAACTGGAGGAGTGCAGGATTAGATTAACAGTAGGAAGAAATTCTTCCCTGTGAGAGTGATGAGGCACTGGAACAGGTTGCCCAGAGAAGCTGTGGATGCCCCATCCCTGGAAGCATTCCAGGCCAGGTTGGATGGAGCTTTGACCAACCTGATGTAGTGGAAGCTGTTTCAGCCCATGGCAGGGCGATTGGAACTGGATCATCTTCAAGGTCCGTTTCGACCCAAATCCTTCTATAATTTTATGGTTCTATGATTCTCCATGTGATTTCTGTTAAAGAAAGAGCCTCCATCTTCTTGGAAGCCACACATTAGGTAGTGGAAAACTGTGGTGAGGTCAGAAAACAGTGAGTTAAATTCACCTGTCCAGTGCCACACTGGGAGGGAGTGGGACAGAGGCATTCAAGCCTTCAGGGATAGCTGTGAGCAGGATAAGAAGTGCCTGCCTCCTTGCTGTTTGGTACCGCCTTCCTCCACCTTCAGCAGAGGTGATGGGTGCAGTGTGTGCCCGTGCAGCTGCTGAAAGGCAGACATCCAGCACGTGTAGGCACGACGACGTGAGTGTGGAGTGGGACGGGAGCTGTTGAGCTGTGCCCACACCCCGTAGGTTACACTTGACTGTTAACGTCCCTCAGGTGCCCAGGATCTAATGCGTGTGCTTGGTACTCCTGCCACCAGCCCTCCCTGCCCCAGGAGATGGCTGCTCCCAGCAGCACGGCTTCTGGCGTTGTTCCCGTGGGTGTGGTGTGTTGCACATGTGTGTCTTTGCCCAGCCCAGCTGCCGAGTGTGAGCTGGGTGCGCGCTGGGTGCGCTACAGGCTCCGCAGGGGCAGAGCAGATGCCCCGTGCAGGCAGAGAAGCTTGTTCCAGTTCTTTCAGACCTTGTCTCTTTTTGTGTTCTGTCAGTGAAAGATGGTGTTTTGAGGACTGCTGGAGAAAGTTTTCACTGTAAAGAGGCCTGACCATGACTTTTAGATGATTAGCTCTCACTTTAAATGCAGAACCTGTTTTTAGTATCGACTGTTCCCATTTGTAATTTCCCTCATCTGTTCTGCAGCTCTTTGAGACTGTTTGAACCTGCCAAGAGCAGCATGGTCCCACTGATAGACTGGCTTTCTCCTGGAGGGTTTTGCCTCTCACTGTCTGGGAAATCTTTGAAATGAATGGGTTTTCACTGCACACTCTTTGTTTTTCAAAGGAAGTTTCAGGGAAATTATCCTTAGTCCAAAATCTGGTTTTTATATTTATATATCCACAGAATTGCAAATCTTCATTACCGGTATCCTTTTAGGAAGTGGGTTTAAAGTCAAGTTTCTTTGGGTGTTTCTTACACAGGATTTTTGTTTCCTGGTGACACGCACTAGTTTCTAAAATAAATTTTAATTTGAAAATCTCAAGGTCCTCTCACAAACATTTGGTGCATTTCTTTATTTATCACAGCTTCTCTGGGCTTATTGCTGGATGTCTCTGAAAAAAACCAAACAATTAAAAGATTGTGTTTCATAGTATTTCTTTGAGAAAGCTCTTGCCAAGGGTCTCTTGGCAAGAAGACTGAGTTTCTTGCACTGCACGCAAGATGGGGGTTTGGGGGTTGGGTTTTTTTCCTTCAAAGGCATATGAGACTCTATTTTCACAGAGATAACAGTCACCACAGGGGCCAGATTTTTCATAAGCATTCTGCATGCAGAAGACCCCTGATTTATATGGAAAGATTTAGTAAATCTGGTCAACTTGTGTGTTAGGAACATTCCTAATATCTGGACCAGAAATGACTGAATTAAAGCATATGTCTAGACTGCAGGAAAACTACCCTCAGTCCTTGTCTGTTAATCACCAGAGGTGAGGACCAGATGGAGTGGTGTGACTCTTTTGGCCCAGGTTTTCTTTCCATGGATTTGAAATATGCATCTGAATCCAAGAGCAGTGCATTTGAGTGTTATCGTAGAGCAACAGCTCTCCTGAGTTCGTGGAATTGTCATGGACAGTCTTACCCTCTGTCTGATGTATGAAGAGCCACTTGAATACACATTCTCTTGGTAGAAAGTGCTATCACCAATTAAATAACCCTGCTTCCCTCTGCTGGAATCTGTCCTAGTACTTTCGGGCAAAGTGTTTGCAGGTTGATGTGTTGTTGATTTTTCTTCTCTTTTTTTGACAGCTCCTAGACTGTTTTGTCATCCCAGTGGTGATACTCCTCTCCTGGTTCTTCTTACTGGTACGGTACAAGGCAGTACATTTCATTGGAATCGTGGTCTGCATTCTGGGCATGGGCTGCATGGCAGGAGCAGATGTCCTCGTTGGGAGACAGCAAGGAGCAGGTAAGTAGGGATGGATGGGTTGTGTGGCTAAGTTCTATTGAGAGAAACCGTTGACCAGTGTGTGTCAGACTGGGGCCAAGAAAGGGGGAAATTTGGCAAGAAACTCTCTACCTTCATGGATCCAAAGCTCTGCACCATTCAGAGTTGCCTCTTTGTCAGAAGGGCAAAAATGGGTCAACACTTACAAGTCAGCAGCGCTGCAAACAGGTTTCTCACAACACAGGTCACTCTCTGTGCAAGCTGCGGGGACAAGCTAAATATTTGTAGTTTCATTCTCCTTTGGCTTAGCTGTTGGATTGCAAACCTCAATAGCTTCCCTTCCAAACTGGCCACATTTCTGAGTTGTAAGCACCTCTCACATCTCACACATTGTGTGCCCTTCTCCTCAACTTTGCTTCCTCTTCTGCAGAGGTGGGGTCACTGGGTAGGTGCTAAAAGACACCGAACCTGTATATTACCAGTTGGGTTTTGCACACAGACTCGTACTAAAGTTTTGGGACTTGACTGTTAACGTTTTTGAAAAGAACCTCCTTGTTTGTAAAATGTTCTTTTTTATGTGTGGCATCATATGAATAATGTGTGTGTATCTATTAATGCAGACTAGACAGAGTTAGATTTCATCGATCAACTTCCCCTGTCACATTGATTTCTCTAGTGCCAAGCCAAATGATGTGGGAAGGCTGGAAATTCTTTTCAAAGATTGTCAATTAGGCACAGTTTTCATTCTTAATTAAAAGCACTGAATTGTGAGCAGAGCATAATACACTGGGATTTAAAATTCTTGACTCAGCTTTCTGAATACAAATGCAAGTGCTGTAAAAACTGCATTTGCCAGAATGCTACTAAATAAAACAACAGAGTTTGTGACAGTGCTCACCATATCTCCCTGCCCCCTTTTATCTCTGTCCTTAATCCTGAAAGGAGACTTTTAGTTCATTGGTCTCCTCCAGAAGTAGCCCTGCCCCAGCTAAAAGGGAAACAATGTGCTCTGTACTATGTAATCAGCCAGCCAAAGCTGCGTTGGGAATGGCTGTTTTCAGAGGGATTGAGATTTCAACCCTGGGTTCCAGAAGAAACATCCTGTGTCCCAGCAGTCTGGAGAGTAACGTGCTTGAGCGGGTGAGCTGTGGACCAGCAGCAGCATGTGGGGCCCTGGAAGCAGACAGGGAACAGATTGAAGAACACTGACACTTTGCCATCCAGCTGCAGTAATTAGATGTTATTTGCCATGTTCATTATTAAAGCATGGGTATAGCTGTTAAGTAAACTTGTCCAGAAAAATCTGTTAACATGCATTATTGCCTTTTAATTTGGAACTACACATGAAAAACTGTGTCCATGCTTATTGCTATGCAGAGAGACTGCAGCTTTTTTACTTGTTTTAGTGGCATAATGGTGTTATTAATGATGCTGTCTTTAACCGAGTAAAATAGATCATCTGGTTTAATTTCTTTGAAAGGGTAAAACTGTACAAATAAAAAGAATTAATGGCAGGAAAAAAAGAACAAAATTATTGAAACTCTTCATTAAGAGGTTGTACACCATTTATAGGATGCTTCCTAGGACTGGCAAACTAAAGAAAGGAAGACAACAAAAGCGAGGATGCTTTGTTAGTCCTCAGTAAATGTCTCTGTTTATCTTCTATTTTAGGGGACAAGATCTATTGACACCTGTGTGCCCCTGTTGACCACACTGCTTACTGCATTAGGAGAGCCGTGAGGCTCTGCTAGGTACCCACAGCATAAGGCAATTTAGCCTGCCAACTCTTACAGTAAAGGAACATGAATTTAAAATGTATCACTGAGAGATTAACAGGTATTTTCCAAACTATCTGCAGAAATTAGGTATAATGTGCTCACATGCTTTCAATTTTCAATAAATATATGGTCGTTTACCTCTTTATTGTATCCTTACTGATGTTTTGCACATTACTCACTGGGAAAAACAATTACCATCAAGTATTTAGTGCTCTATCATCTTACATGCCAAGTATACCTGAAAAAAACCATTATTCTTCCCGTGAGTTACTTTCATACTTCTGCTCTTGCCATACACAGTGGTCTCAGCCACAGAGGTCTAAGTGTTTCATCCAGGTTTTTCAAAGCACTTCAGAGCTTTAACTTACAGCAGTCTCTGAAAACCAGTCACACCAATCCTGTTAATACACATGAGTGCGTGTTCAATTTTAAATGGGACACATTGAGAATGACTTTTAGATATTACGTTCATCAGTAACTACAACCAGAAGCAAAGAGAAGCACCTCTTAATGGCAGGGGCCGGGGCAAAGAGGTGACAAAGAGGCCTAGTGGGAATGTGAAAAGAAATCATGTCAGAACACAGTTCACCTTTAAAAGATTTGTGTTACACTATAGTGCTGTTACTTGTTCTCAAAACACTGTACAAATAAAAAGAGTTTTGTACAAACAAAACTCCGCTCTGGACTGTATGACTTCTCCACAGAATATTAAATATGGTAGCAGTCATTAATGTAAAGTTTGTTTTGCCAGGCTATGCCTTGTGAGTCTTCTGAAGAATGACCTACACCATTAAATTGGTCAAATACAATTTTATTATCCTAAAAGGCTTTAGAATGCCTCCAGTTAGGTGACCCATATTTCCTTAGCAATGAAGCCAGTAGATCCATGTGGATATTACATCCATGAAAATGTGTCTATAGGGGTATGTCAGTCTTGGGGGGAAGTTCCAAAGTCTCCGTCTCTAGAGGAAGCAAAGATAAGGCATTTGACAACCAGAATAGTAATTGCTAAGAAAGAAAGCAAAAACATGTTTTACAACATTTTTACACCAGTATATAAAGTTTTGAGGCACTAACCCCTTCGGTACCATGTATTACTCTAGTCACTGCATCTCAAAAAGAAGTTATCAGATAATAAGCTTGTATAAACTGTGGAGAAAGGTGAGAAAGCTGTTCAAGGGCATAAAATGGGTTCAGATGAAGAGGCCGTAGCTGGACCAGGACATTCCATCTCTCAGAAAAGGCAAGAAAGAGACACATACTGTAAAGGTATATGAAGTCTTCAGTGATATGGAGAGGGTCAGTACAGAGTGATTTTTAAATATTTCTCAGAAAATTATGGGATGACCAATATAATTTTGAGGTATCCAACATAAAAGTTAAAAACATGAAGTACTTCTTAATAGTAGGCAAAAAATACATGAATTTTACACAAATTGATGAAGAATCCCTCAAGGTTTATTAAATTTGATGGTCTAATGTAACTTCCATCTCAGAAAATGCCTAGTGTACTGAGAACCGGCTGATAAAAGTCCCTGTGTGCTTGGCTGTGTTTATGCTCTCCTCAGCCACCCTGTGCTGCTGAGTACCAGAAGAGGTTACAGTGTCAGAGTCTGGTGCTCCGAACAGATCTTGGCTCCCTCTTCTGGGAAAGCCCTGAAGGTTGAGGCTCGCACTCAGCGTGAGAGCACTTTGGGGAGAGCTATCGGGGTGCGATGCTCGAGGCCGTCCCATCTGCGCGACAATGCTCAGCCTCTGAGCTACTTTTGTTTCACAGATGCAAAAGGATGATATTTTTGTCCCAGCAGAAGCTCTAAGGTCAAAAGCTTTTTCAGCAATACTTCCCCGAAGTGTCAGTGAGTAGCTGCAATAAATACCAAATGAGTGAGCTCAGTGTGGAATCAATGGAGCCACTGTGAAATATGAAATGCACCAGGGGTATGAAGAAATTTTGTTAAGTGCTAATGGTTATTTTAAATTAAGAACATCTTCCATTACTGATTGCAAAAGAAGGCTAAAAGAAGGGGGAAAAAAACAACAACAAAACAACGAAATCTTAAAAAGACAAATGGTCAAATATAAACACGTTGCCGGTCAAGGAACATTCAGAACAGAAATTCAGTGAAAGGCTGGATGAGTATGTGAAAAACAAATCTAGCAATGTTTGCTAAATGCACAGAAGCCACATCTCATCTGAGCTGAAAAATGTTGGATACTGTGAGAGTATTGCTGGGAATATTTTGCACTTTACTCCATTCCTATTGTCCTTAAACAGCTTACACTTTCCTGGTGCTTATAGCCAGTGTTGGAGACAGGATACTGGATTAATGAGCCCTTGGTCTGTCCTCTTATGACCGTTTTTATTATCATAAATTTCTTCTCCGTAGAAATTTCAGCACTGCAGTTTGGAATGATAACTGAAGGCTTAAAATAACTCCTTAAAGAAAAATGTTGAAAAGATAATTTTGAACCAGTCGGAATGTTTGGTTTCCATTTTAATTTACTGCAGTGTATATTTTACAAATCAATTGAAATAAAACTTTAAAAGGCAGGGACAATAAAAAATAAATCATGGTATTTTAAAAGAAAATGAGGTTTCTTTTTAAAAAAATACAGTTTAGTACCTCAGCATTTCTGCTGAAACTTTTCAAAGAAAAATCCATTATATCCGGCCTTTCAGAATATGGTTCTGCAGCAATATCTGACAGCTTTGTGAAGCTGTAGCTCTTGTAGAAATCATTTAACGAGCCATATGTGCAGAGGGAATTGCATGCACCAGTTTGCAAAGCTAGGGCCTCAGTTTTCAAGCTGGAACTTGATCTTGATCAAATGTCACTGCAGCTCTCCCCAGCACCCAATAATAAAATCTTCCAAGACTTAAAAAGATTTCAAACAGTCTTTGATAACAAAATTTTTTAGTAATTCTGTATACCTGGAGGTATTGAAAATGCATCTTGTTGATCTTTGCATGCATTAGGTACTGCTATGTTAATTGAACCTCTTTTAAAAATCTGTCATTATCATCACCCTGTCTACACCCCATCCTTCCTGCTCTCTTTCTTGTCAAACAGCTCCATGTGAGAATGAGGTCAATATTGGGTTGTAATGATTTCTTCACTCGTTTCACAGGTACACAGAATTTTTCAGTTGTCCTCAGATCTAAGTACTGAACAAGTTTTAGACTGGTTAAATTTCAAGATGAGATGCAAACTGCTCTATAGAGCTGAGTCACATTCTCTCTGCAAAGAAAAAAAAAGGTAGTAATAATAAAGTAAAAAGGATTAGTCTCCCAAGAGTGTCACTTGGATTCTATACTTTTTTTTACAAGTTTTTCAGAATTTTTTGGCTTCTTTTTTCTACAGCGAGGAATATGCTCTCCCTTTGTCTCTGCTAGACTTGGCTGGTGTATTGAATGAAAACTCTTAAAATGACAGAACATTTGCATTCATTTTATTAACCCAGATAAGGGCTACTTAGTGACTGAGGAATGACATCTGTAGGGAAGAACTTGCAATGGTTTTGGACAAAAGATGGTTGTTTTGAGGCATTCAGATTTTTTTCTGTTTATCCCTAGGTGAAAATAAACTGATAGGGGATCTCCTAGTACTTGGTGGAGCGACGCTATACGGCATCTCGAACGTCTGTGAGGAGTACATCGTCCGAAATCTGAGCCGAGTGGAATTCCTGGGCATGATCGGACTCTTTGGCTCCTTCTTCAGTGGAATTCAGCTGTAAGTGAGCAGGTTTGAGCCCCAAGGTCATTCAAATACGTGCAGCTGTGGCCTCCATTGAGATACACTAACCACCTCTTCAAAATTAGCCCTTTCCTGTGGAGACCGGGTGTCCTCTAATCTTGGAATTTGCATTGGTTTTCATATTTCGAATTGGTGATTTAATAATAACACAAATTTTTACCCAAGTACTCTAATTCAAGTGTCTTTGAGTAGTCACATGAAGAGGGAGAAGACATGTCGTACCATCTCGGTGCTGAAAGACAAGTGGATACTTCATGTGTTAGTCTGATCTATGTATAACAAAATCCACAGCTTCCTCTGGTTCTGTTTTATACTTAAAAAGTTGCTTTGACTTCTAAACAGGTAGAAAACAGATCCAGTCAGAAGGTATTTCACTGGTTCGCTTGTTCTGTGTAACTGCATTATGAAATAGCAGAAATAATGAAAAAGCCTTTACGGAAATAGCCTTTTCATTTCAAAAATATTTAGTACTGAGGAGATTGTTGCATGCATTTCAGGGTCTATGGAGTCTGGTCTCTATCCGCATGTACCTAATGAGCATCTCAGCTGCAAGCCTAATAGTTGGAAGGTGGCTTCCAGTGCTGTAGTACTGTGACTGGTGTAAAAGTAGCCATGCAAGATTGCTGCACTTCATGCAGGTCTGTCACTCGTGCTTGGAACACAGAATGACTTTTGAGTATTAGTCCAAAACAAGTTGCTTCTCTACAGATCTGAGCTACTCTGCTTCTAAGAACAAAGACTGATCAAAAAAAGTAGCCCATCAATTCCTACTTCAGTAGTTCTATTTCTTTAGCTAGAAAGCCTAATGTATTTATTTGGGATCTGAACAAGGGTCTTAAAATTATTTTTATTAACTAGCTGCCAAACAAGCAGTTCCCTTTTCAAAAATAGGGAATTTAAGAGCATGTAAACATGCCCAGTATCTTTGGCTAAAGCCTTTTTTTATGTGTTTGTAATTAAGTAGATGCTAACTGATTCTGAGGACGACAAAGCAATGTCCTTGTCTTGCTCTGTGTGTGTAAACTGTCATGTAAATGTCTTGTATTCCAGAATTTAGTCGTAGTGCCGTTACTCCCTCTTGACCCAAGCAGTTAGTCACAATTCAGGGTCTGCGAATTTTGCTGGTGAGAAGCTGGTTTTGGAACAAGGCATCTTTGTGTAAAGAAGACGCAAGTGGAAGGAAACAATAAGAAACCATTTCTTTGCTGAAAGCCCTAAGGTTTTTCTATTCAACCTTTGGCCCAAAAGTTTGCTCCAACAGGTTTTTTTCTACTAACCTCTGCAGCTTTTTGCTGATAGTGCTTTTTGGGCACCTTCTGGAGACCCAACCACACTTAGTTCATAGCTGTGCCTTTTCCTTCCCTTTACCTGTAATGAATAGCAGAAGTCACACAGTTATGTGTTCACAGAGATTTAATCTAACTAAATATATCACTTATTTCAAAGAGAAGCTGGTTCCTCATGTTAAAATTGCAGGCTCTTACTTTGAAACACTGCTGGCCACTTTGGTGCAATATAGGACCTTTAGATCCTCTAAACGGAAGGAGTCTTAGACTGTAACATAAAATAAACACTTACAATGCCTGTTGTGCAGCAGAGGAAGAGCTAAGGTGTCAGGGGAAACAGTGAATTGATGAGTTGGCTGATTACCCAGACATGGTGGAAAGAGAAGTTGAGTATGTTGAATGTGATTAAACCAGGGAGGAAGAAGACTTGTTTACAAGAGTTGGGGATGTCACAACTACCCAGCAAATGGAGATAAGGTTATCTGATGGAATCACGTAATCATAACATGGCCTACTTTGTAATGGCCCCCTGAAGGTCATCTGATTCAAGCTCCTACTCAAAGCTAACTCCAAAATTACATCAAGTTGCTTAGGAACTTGTTCCGTCGATTTCTTGATATCTCCAAGAATGGAACTGCCAGTCATGCTGGGCAACCTGTTCCAGTGTTTGACTAATTTTTTTCCCCGATATTTAATCAGTTTTCCACATTGCAACTTGTGTCCATTGTCATTCATCCTTTTGTTGTGCACCTCCAAGAAAAGTATGACTGTCTTGTCTGCAACTACCATCGCACAGTTAAGATGGAAAATTTCTTGTCTTGTCCTCCTTTCCCCCAGCTTAGCCTTCTCTTCTTCACACTAAGCAAACCCTGCTGTTCCAGCATCTCCTCTTACATCCTGTGCTCGACCTGCCTGACCACTGTGATACAGTTCCGCTGTACTCCCTTCAATTTCTTAATGTCTGTCTTGTTCTGGACAGCCCAAAACTGGATACAGTACTCTAGTTGCTGTCTCACAAATCACATCCTTCAGCTTGCTGGCCAGACTTTTACTAACACAGCTCAGGATGCTGTTGGCCTACTCTGCTCCAGGACACATTGCTGACTTGTGTTCAGGTTGATGTCCACCAAGACTCTTAAGGTTCATTGCCAGAAAACAACTTTCTATCCAGTCAGCCCCCAGCCTGTACTGTTTCATAGTGTCACTCCAGCCCAGGTGCAGGAGTTAATATTTGCTTTTTTGAACTTCATGAGGTTTCTTCTTGCCCTTTTCTTTAGATGACATTGTAGATAGTTCACCCATCTAGTCCATACCTCTTGAGTCTCTAAAGATTTTTAAGGAAATCATATTGGAAACCTTGCTAAAGTCACAGTAGGTTACACCACATCCTCTCATGCATTCCCTCTCCTTTATTTACTGATCCAGTCACCTCACCTCAAGGCATTCAGCTGGGTCAGGTTTGCCCTTGAGAAGTCTGTGCTGGCTGTTCCCAGTGGCATCGTCTTCTTCATTTCCTGTGAATGGCTTCTGGGAAGATTTGTTCCATAATCTTCCCGAAGGTTAGCGTAAGGCTGGCCAGGCTGTGCTTTCTGTTCTCTGTTAAACTGAATGTTGCATTTGTCTCTTTTCAGTCATCAGGGACCTCCTCCAACTACCACAACCTTTCAAAATCGTTGTGATTCCAATTCTTCAGTGCCTCTGGCATCACTAAATGGCCACTTCTGGCAAAGTTTCTCTCACCCCTCTTTGTTGTACAGATCATAAGGAATCACAAGCCATAGCATATTGTTTTATACTTCTTTTTTATTGGCTAAGCAATCATATGAAAGCAATGTTCCTACGTTTAAGTTATGTGAAAATTTTTTTGCCAGACCAAGAGACATTGCAGTTTGTTTTCATTATATTCTTCAGGAATTGCTGATAAAAGAGACATATGCCTTATGCATGCAAAGACATCTATAATTTAGTTATTTTGCAGACAAAATAGTCTTATTATTCTGTACACAGTATTAGATTTGCCACACATCAGCAGCAAGCAAATTAGAATTTCCAGGATGCAACTCTTTAGACTAGATTAATCTGGAAGGTGCTGAGTTCCTGTCGTTTTATTATTAGGCTTGGTCTTCCACATGCCACCTTTTGTACTAGGTACTTTGTTTTTCAATCTGTATAATTCCAGGTTTTATACTTGTTTAAAATAGTGTCCAGACCAGCATGCAGAGCTCTGCACAGCAGGATTTATCCGGAAATCACACAGATAGAGAAAGCAGATACCTGAGTGAAGACCTAGCTTGGGAGATATCTTATCTCCAAGGGTCTATTTGCCTGGATTGGGAAGAGCTGACTTCTTGCCACCTTAGAGTTTTATGGATCTGTGACTTTGACGTTAATGTACGATGCAAGATTTACAAGATACCGGAAGTGGACTTTTGCAGATTTGCCCATCCTTTGCTTGTTATCCTGACTTTCACTGCTGGGACTATTTGGTTTCTCTCGGTGTGCAACAAATCACAGTATGCTTCCCAGCCTGTGATATCTATTTATTTTACACTGCAGAGCTACTCTGAAGTGTGAATAACTCAGATAGATATATTATTAGTAATTAACATCCAAAAGCTTTCAGAATATTAAGTCTGAAGAGTACAAGAGGATTGAACATTATGGGGAATGGGCATGTAGAGCAGGTATATATAGAGCTGGAAATAAACCAGGGGAAATTGTATGCTATCACATCTGATTACTGCCCTGAAGATCTTTCAAATACACAGGCACAGGGATAATGCCGGAGTGGATTAGCAAACTCTGATTGCATTTGGTTCCTGCAGAGATTTTTTGTTATAAGGTTATTTATGTTGTTTTGTCCAGCATTTGAATTGAATGAGTGGAAGTAATTTAACTTCTGTTCTCTTCCATCAAATTTTGCCTTCTCTTCTCTTCTAGTGCAATCATGGAACACAAAGAGCTGTTGAAAGTCCCTTGGGATTGGCAAATAGGTAAGAACACACTTTACCTCATTGAAGATAGTTGCTGAAGGAGGCGTGGAGACAACGGATGTTTGGGGAGGCAGGCACAGAGTTTCAGGGGAGCCAATGTTTCTGACTTTTCCACTGTTCACTGCCAAGGCTTGAGCCACTTGCCTCATAACCGTTCTTAAATGATCTGTCCTCCATCGCCGTGTTAGGCCTTCCTTGCACCATTAGGGTAAGCATCTGAATGCTGTAAGATAATCATTCAGACAGCCATGAAGTAAAACAATAATGAGGTTCCAGTTCTAAGATTCAGTGCAACACTGGGACAATAAATGAGGTAGTCATTAAGAGCCAAACCTTTTCAATGAAAGAAAATGGAACCTAACAAAAAAACTTTTAAAAGTACTTGCAGTGCATGTTATAGCCTCATAAACTCACTTCCAGGGGGAGCATTTCTGTATGGAAGCGTTTAATTGCTTTCCACATAGTCTTGGTGGAATACAGCAGATGTGTCCTTTAGACAAGTTGTGGGAGCATCGTGCCCAGTGAAGCTGTGCTATGGTGTTCTGCCAAGCAGGGGATTGCATTTTCCTGTTTCAGTTTGGAAGCTGAGTTTATGTCTCCCTTCTAATTAGTCCCATGAATTATTTGTTTTAAAAGCAAATCGATATTATGGGGAGTCCCTATAATCACTCTTTCACTATTTATGACAATAGAAGAAATAAAAGAATACTAGTAGCATAGAGCTGATTGATTGCAGAGGATTCAAGCTCTGGCAATCCATTGGCAATAGCTCTTTGCCTAGTTTCAGACTGAACATCAAAATGAAGCTCAGAAGTGTGCAAAACCAGCTGATTATGTGGGGAATCCCTGAGGGGAGGGGATACAAATTATGGAATACAGCTGGTTTCTTTAAACTTAGTTCACAATTTCCTTTCATCGTCCTAAACCTTGATAAGTACAACACATTTTTCACAAAGCAATGCACCTAGAAATCTTGGAGATTTGATGGTTGAACTGTAAAGCTAAGTGACAAATCAATTTAACGTATCCATGGAGAAACACACTCAACTGTGTACTATAAGTGTATTGGCCTTCTTTAATCTGAGATAATTAGCATAATTGCATCAGTGTTTGTTTATATTTCATGAGAAGGAGCTTAGGGACATAATTAATCTGGTACTGATGGAACTAGCAGTGGTCATAGTGAATTAATCTGCTGTCCATGTAAATGTCATATATACTTCCATGAGATTTCCGTTCTAACTCAAGATCAGTGAAATGTGCTATTAAAATAAGGTCTTACTTCATCTGCGCTGCTGCTAAAATATCATTGAAAGTTGATTAGTAATTCTGAAGAGTCCTTATGCTTCACAAGGCTGAGATCATCTTAGCAAAAGCATCATAGATACGTACTTGTTTTCTTAGAGCAATAATTGGAAATGTGGTGTAGTTGAACATGAATTAAATGGTGACAGTTCTGTAGTTCTTCCCTGGCTTCCCGTGCACCTGGTGTACTTTCCATTGCATTGGCAGTGATACAAGATTGTCGAGAAGTGATTGACAAATCTGTGTCAGGGAGTTCACAGCCTTGTCCAGAGTAGTTATCCACTGCGACAGACTCAAACCTGCAGTCCAGCAGAGTTAAATCATCGGCCTTCCGAATTGTGGTGATAAAGTCACAGCAAGCAACGCAATAAATAACTCAAGGTGGCCTGTTGCCCTCTGCCATAATTGTGCTTTTAAGATCGGATGAGCAACCTTTTAACTGATGCAAATGATTTTTGAATATAAAGATCTAAAGCCAATCTGTTATGTCTGTCATGTTTAAAACAGGCTGTGGCCCTCCTGGTGTTAATTTTGGAAATTGCCCTGATACATATCATCATCTTCACACTTAGTGTGAATCAGAGTAGCTCTGTTTGAATCCTTGAAGTTTTAAGTATTAATACTTGCTGACAACCAGACTGAAGGGAGGATGATTATACAGTTTTGACTGAGTGGTTTCATATGAGACCATGACATGTTTTATAGCAATAGATGAAATAGTAACAAATAAACTCACATCAGTTTTATTTAAGAGAAAAGCCAGTTTGAAGCTCCAAGGAAGTGCCCTTTGTTACTGGGGGTTTGAATATTTCTGAATGGTCTTTGTTCCAAGACAGTATGAAAGGTCATAACTGTTTCCTTTTCATGCCAATTAAACATTTGCTTTTGGAGTAAAAGCACAAAGGCAACATTCGTGCATCATTGCACCATGCAACATTCAACCAGCATGCTCAGGAAAAAGACCAGCAGTTCTCCAGTCATGTTGGTCTTGGTGGTACTTTATTTAGGCTATTTTAGAATGGTCCCTAGGAACAGACCCTGCCCTTTTGTGTGAAGACAGCAAGTCTAAAGAGAAGTGGAGGTTTACTGAGGGACTGGGGCTCGTTCAGCCTGTGGAAAAGAAGTTACCTCCAAGGACAAGGTATCAAAAGGACAGAGCTGAGCTCTTCACAGAGGTGCATGGCAGAGACAACAGACAGAAGCTCAAATGACAGATTCAGACTGGATAAAAGGAAAATCCTCTTCACACTGCAGTCAGGCAGGCAGTAGAACAAGTTGCCCAGAGGGGGTCTGGAGTCTGCTGGGACTGCAGCACTAGTGGCGACTCCCAAGGCTGCTGTTTGCACTGCATGGGTACCTGAGAAGGCCGAGGCTTCAAGCTGCTGACTTAAAACATATTTTTAGTCCCAGAACTGGCCCTCTAAGAAGCCATATCTGAAAATCATATGTTAATCATATATTAATTTCAGTTGTTTATTATCGCCACTAAATGCCACCCAGTCGGTGGATATTACTTGTATTTTTAAGCTGTAAATTAAATGCCACTTTATATTCACCTCTGCTAAGACAGCTACAGTTTAAGCAATTTTCCACTGGAACTGAAATGCCCTTTGGAAAAGCAGCCTGTGAAGTCCATGTAGTTGGCTGTCAAATAATGTGAACACCAAGGCAGTACCATAAAATTGTGCTGTAAGTTGAGTGCATAAACCAGCAAAGCTGTGTTAAATCCAGACAACCAGAGGCTTGGTGGGCCAGCTGGTGATTTGCAGACTGTACTTTGGCAATGCTGACTTCTGATCCAGAATGGCTTTAGTGCCTTACTTGTTCTTCTTAAGCCTGGAAGAAAAGCTGGCTTAATGCTCCTGTATGCAAACAATTTCCCATTGACCAAAACTACGCTCCATATGGTGCAATCATTTTCCTGCTGCAGAAGAGTCGCAGAGTTTGAATAAAGCACCTTTCAAGCACTGCCCAGGACTTAATTCTGTTACCAGTTTACAGTGCACACCTTATGAATTTGCTACCTATGGGTAAAATCAGGTTTTTAGCATGATTGTCCGTATTCTGAATATAAACTCAAATTCCTTATCGTGCCATAACATGTATGGACACTGATAGTTTGTGTCTGCTGCATTTGTATCAGTCGAATGTACACTTGTACACTTCAGTTCATTTGCTTCTAAAGGACTCAATCTGTCATAGCTGATTTTGTCCTTTAGATAGCTTTTCTAAAGAATTTTTAACTAAATGGATCCACCTGCAGATACATGGCCATTATGTGGCCTTTTTTTTTTTTCCTCCTTTCTAATCCCTTTCAGGACTTTGGCAATCCGATTTTCTACAACTTTTAGTCAATAACGACATGTTCTGAAGAGCAGGCATGAGTCTAAATTTAGGCTCATGCACATATCAGCTGGGAATTCTGTAGCATACGGCAGCCTAAGAAATATCATTTGCATGAGAGCAGATGAGTAAAGCGTTTGCTGGTTTTTTAACTTCATATTGATTAATTTGCCTTGGGATTTATCAAGTAATAACTCAAGCAATGAATTCTTTCCCAGTAAGTTATTTAGGTTTTTTAATTAATTTAGATTTTTACTGTGATGTATTTATGTTATATTAGTGTCTAACAATCTAATTTGTGTGAGGCACTCTGTAAACACGTAGCAGGGAAGAGTTTCAGCTCACAAAAGTTTTATTAAGGAAGGCAGACAAAAAAGAGTAGAGGAACAGAGGTGCAAAACTATGAAGTGATTTGTCAATTTTGGTGGCAAAACAGGACAAGGACCTCTGACACTGGAGTGCTGCCCTCATGCATTCCTCCATTTGCTCATTAACTCCTCTGTAAATAATTTTGCATTCATTTTTTTGGGGTCCATTCCCAGAAGATACTGTGCGCTCCATCCAGTTCACCTGAACTCACTTGGTGTTGGTGACATGCAGCTCTTCAAGAGACTAGATTTGACGTGTCCAAATGCGTCATTTTGTCCAAATTTATGTTGGACATGAGGCAGTCACTGGTAGTATGAGACACCAATTTGAAACAACTCTGCTGTTAGGAAGATCCCAAAGGACCTCATGTCCACGGCTGATACGGTTTTCACTCTCTATATATGTGTATGTTATTAATTTGAATGTTTCTTTGGAAAAGCATTATTCTTTATTTTCCTAAAAACACAACCTTCTTCCTCCCAAAAAAGTCATTTCTGCAGGCTGTGGAAGGTCACTTTGCTTGTTGTTTCTCTTCTGCAGGCTTGCTGTACGTTGGCTTTAGTGCCTGTATGTTTGGCCTCTACAGCTTCATGCCAGTGGTCATAAAGAAAACCAGCGCTACTGCCGTCAACCTCTCCCTGCTCACAGCTGACCTGTACAGCCTCTTCTGTGGATTATTCCTCTTCCACTACAAGGTATGTGGAAATGAGAGATGTATTTGGGCAATAGCAGTATGCCTGAAGAAACATCAATGCACGACGAGGAAACAAAAGAAGCCTCCAAGCTTTGCTAGATCTAAACAGTAAAAGTGCAAATTGATTTTTTTTTACTTCAGGCTTCCTACACTAAAACCAATTTTATTTTATGATTTCCATTTTTTAAAGAGAGCTCATTTGGTCTTTTTGTTATAAGTTTTGAGATTTGAGTACCTGTTCATCAGCCACTGTATCATTAATTTCATCTTACTTATCAAAGGTAATTTTCAACTGCTGTGAACAGACCTAAGGTGGCAGCATGAAGGAAAGGACTCTTCCAAAATTCCCATAGTTTTTTTTGCCTGGGAACAAGGTTGTTTCATTCATACTGATTCCTAATTTATAACTAAATTGTCCATAAATTACACCTTTCTCTTGGCCATACCAGTGGCTTGCCTCTTATTGTAAATGCCAAAATGTGCAGTGTATTTGGGTCGAAGTTAAACTTTGACCTCCCAGGTCCCCTAGTTTTTAAAACATCATGTTGTACAGGGCCACATTTGACCTCCAGTTACAAGGAATGGCACTTCATTATTCACAAGTATCCCCCCACATCCTGTGAAAATAACATTGCGGTGCTGGAAGCAATTGCTTTGTATCATCATTTATTCATAGGAAGGAGGTTACTTGATAGCTAAAATCGTGTTAGAAGTGTCAGGCAAAAGAAAGCCTTAAAATTCTGAGTGTCTACTCAACTCAAATCAGATTTTGTGATAGTAATAGTACCTGAATGAATCTGAATGAGACAGTGAAAGTTCAAAGCTTCAGAGTTCAACACAAAGTTGTTTGTCACTCTTGTCTTTTATTTTGGTTTTTTGGCTTTGAGAATTTTGAAGGCAGAAGAAAAACAAGAATAGAAACAAAAATTTGGCTGAAAACACGATGTAGGGGTTGTCTTCTGCTTTGCAGCTCTGTCTTATGATGATGGTATCGTTTCTCCTCCTTTCTGTCTCATGCTTCAAACCTAGTGCTTGACATTAGGTATAAGCTCAAAACTGTTATCTCCTGCTAGTAATATTTTTTGATACCCATAGACAAATATATTTAGTGGTGTTAGTCCACTGTTTCTAAGAAAAATTACTAAATTACACAGTAGAAGACAAATGTGATTCTGAAAACAGTAGTGGTGTAGGTGGTGTACCAGCAAAATCAAACTCTGATAGAGGGAGAGACTCAAAAGGCAGCAGAGGTTGGACAGCTCTGTGCTCAGCATTGCTCAAACCTACCAAAAAAGGCAATTTTTCAAATGCAAACCCTAAAGTTCAGGCACTTGAAAGGCAAAAGGCTCTTAAAAAGTTTAATTTCTTCCCTATGCCTAGTTGTTGGATACATTAGCAGAGCCAGGAAGGCAGAATTTTCAGCTTTACTGACCCCCATCTTTCTACAGTAAGTGCGTGTCAGCTCTCATCCGTAGTGGTGTCTTGGTCTCCCTTTAAGACCTGCATGGAAAAAGTACTCAAGAGTAGAAGGCTCAGAACTGAAATGTTTTCTGGTTGAAAGCATCCATCTCAACGTGTGTCCTGATAAACGGATCGATTTCCACATCTGAAGTAACTGATGGTCCCTTCTGCCCCTTGGCCTTCTTATTAGAAAACCAAAAATGTCATTCTCCTATGGTTAATGTATATATCATGCTGTCACTTTCATAAACTCTCATCAGACTGTTACTTAAACCTATTTAGGTTTTTTACCCCCACTACTGTCCCTGGAAGACTTTCAGAATGTTACTTCTTCAATAGTTACAAGCCTCCTTATTTCCAGCATAAATTTACTTGCGCCTGGTTTTGGTCCATTCATCTTTCTACCGAGGGTATCCATTAGCCCTTCTTCTTTAGATCTCCATGGCATTTTGCTCCATTGGTACATCGGTGGAGAGGAATCATATTGTCTCTCAGTCCCTAGTTCACTAATCAGAGCAGGCCCTTCTCTGCACCTCATCTGGCTGGATTTCATCCTCCCTGAGACAGCCCCTTCAGCTTGAGGTCCTGGTCCCTCCAGCAGCTTGTGCAATGCTTTTGTCTCTGTTTCTCTAGGAAGCCAGTTACCCCATAGATAGCAACCCTGCACTGGCATTTTTCATCACTGCATTTCCTTTGTGATTTGCACTCCTCCTGCAATCCATACAACTCACGTGTCTCTCCTTTGTTCTTCCCGGCTGAAGTGGTGATAAGGAGAAGACCTTTATCAGGGCTTTGTGAAAGGACCTTTACCTGAAATGTAGCATCAACTTCTCAAGCTGTCAGTGTCTCCTTTCACACCCGTCAAACTTACATTGCAGGCGAAATGTGAAGAGAGAGGCTGTATGCAAAGATCACATAGATTTAAAAGCCCGCTTAGTTACTTGGTTTCTTCTTTAGTTATGGTGTTTTTATCCTTAGTCAGATGACCTCCTCCTTTCCTTTCTGGCTTGCTATCAGGTAGCATTTTATCTGAGGAAGCAGAACTGTGAAATGTGTGACTTGCACTCAATAATGAAGTCTAATATGTTAGCATTAAGTGATCTGAATTAATTCCCCTCCTAGGACTGCGTACACTTGCTTGTTTCCCAGCTTCTAAAGAGCTGTTTCATTCCTAGCCCAGTCGTACATCTCCTGCAGCTCCTTCTGCTCTTTGCTGCGCTGGCCAACGGGCACAGCCCCACTTCACTGGGAAGCAAATGGTTTATGCTGAAGTAGGATCAACTAAGTTGTTTAGTGTCCCTTGCAGAATATCATTTTATGAGGCTTTCAAGAAACAGTTACGATTTTTCCCTGTGCTGCTGCTTTTATACCAGACAGGTTTATTGCACCCATAGCAGTAAATCTATGAAAATCCATGGAAAATGCTGGAAATTAGTTTAACTGGGCTTTAGAGCTTTTGAAACCAAACTGAAGAGAAGATTGCCTTTGAAGTGTTTTGATGCATTAGCATTTCATTTTTATATTATACAGCCTTGCAACATCATTACGTGCAGGACACGAGTGAGTTGATAAACAGCTGCATCTCTAGTCTTGCCCCACATGCAGGCATCTTCATAGCACACTGAACACTTCCCAGGCCCATGGAAGCCAGAAATTCTGCATGTTAACGTGACACAACTCTGGTGATATACGTGCAATTCAAGATTTAGTTAATTTAGTTAGCAATTAACAAGTTAATTGTTCAAGATTTTATTGTATTCAGATGTAATAATAATATCGCTTTCAAGTGGAGATAGATTACTAGATTGTAATGCATCGATCTTAAAATTACTTGCATCCCCCAAATAAAAGCTGTCTTTTTAGTTCTTCCGTAATCAATAATTGATTCCAAATATTCCAGCAGATGGGGAAATGTGTCTGGCCTCTTTGGTAGCTGAATATCCGCCACTGCCATAGCATTTAAGTATACAACACCATATCTTCAATACTTTTTAAAAAATTCTTACCATATTGATATGTTTTATACAATTTTTATGTTCAAAATTTCCTAGCTGTCTGTTCTCATTTTACCTTCTTCTTTAGCACAAGTCACAGGACTGTCTTGGGTCATTCTTTGTTATGGATACATGGACACCAGTGGTGCTAAAAAATTCAGGGCCACCTCTCTGGGTGTACAGGGTTAGAACTTTTGTGTAAATATGGGGGCATTTTTTCTTAGGAGTATTCTTTTCTACATTTTAGTCTCAGCCTTAGCTCTTTTGTTATGTGAACTTTAGACTTACTGCTTTTCCTTTGCGAGCTCTGTGTTGTCTTTAGTCATTCTAAGCAAATTGGGTTCTCACTAAATAATCTAAGCAGTTTATTTTATATTTTCCAGCAGCTGGAGCATGAATACTGATTGTGTTCTGGACCAGCAGGTTGAGTCACACTATATTATATCATTACCTAGCAAGCCAAGCACAATCAATTATATTATGCCTTGGCAAATTCATTCATTACTTTATCCAAGATGCAGATATAAAAACTCAGAGTTTCTGGATATAGTAGCAATTCCCTAATGAAGAAAATGCATGTATTTCATAATAAATCAGGAAAGTCATGTGTCTTGATTTAGAATCTCGGAGAGTAGCTGTGACAAAGGACTTGGATACACAGATAAACATGATACTCAAAACCTTTCAGGACCAGAAATCTGAAATCATGGTAGTTGAAACCTCATTTGCTGATACTCACTGATGTTTCTAAAAATTACTTTTCAATGGTAATTCTAACAGCATCTCTCCAACGCAAGGGAGCTGATGACAGCCTTCCCACTACATCGAGAAGCAAGCCATGAGGGAGACTGGGGTTTAACCAAATGGAGAAGAGAGGGTGCAGGTTGGGGGAAGGGGGTTCCAGGTTCTTTTTTGCCAGCACAGATCCTAAGCAATGCCTATGAGTTCGGGATTTACATAGTCTTCACTGTAGTGAAAATTTGACCCTTGCTAGAAATATATGCTGAAGCCAGTGTGAGTTTTTCTGCTGTCTTTGGTGCAATTCCGTTCATTTTCCTAAATTCGGAAAGCCTGCCACTCAAGGAATAATCTTCAAAAAAATCCGCAGTGTCGTGACTATACAGATGAAACCTTATTGTGACTATATGCTTCAGGCAGTCCTGAGTTTTGTTGGAGCAGGATGGATGCAAAGTCTGTGGTTTGATAGCAGGAGTTAAATAAAATTGGTTTGGTTTGGGGGAGGATTGTTTGTTTCTTACTTTGGTTTTTATTTGGCAGCTGTCCATAAACATCTGAGAGACTTTTCCCAAACCTCTGACCTAACTGAGAAAATACTTCAGTTTATGTTCTCACCTTTTTTTTTTTTAAACTTCCCTGAAAGCATAGGCTGAAGTCAGTAAGATCCTGTTCTTTGCTTGCACTTGTTAGGGAACTAACACCTACCTATTTTAAACTCTGACAGTGGTGTTGTCAGTGGTGCTGTCAGTGGTGCTGTCAGTGGTGCATCATTATTTCTAGTGGAGCAGGCAGTGCATGCTAAAAAAGTGGGTTTTACACTATTACTTCCTCAGTCATATACTTTAAGGTATTTTCCTGATGAAATTGGGTATGCAAGCTGCTTGATCCATAATTTTTCTGTTTAAATGGAATTTAATTGCACAGGGCTTTTATCCTTGTGAATACTTCTAAGCCTTTGATAATAATGAGGATATTACTAGTTAATTCTTTATGTCAGTGGTAATGTGCAAAAACCTATGTTAATGTTTTCTTTCCTTTTCCAAAGTACTAAATTTCTTACAGTGGGATACCTCTCAACAACTCTGCTCCCATGAAGCCACACTGTCTATGTACCTTTCATTTAATCAGCATCTCAAAATCTTCTTTTTCACATTTCTTTAAATTTATTTATTTCATTAGTTAGCTGTTTGAAGTTCCTCCTCCAAATTATAGTCCATTAGAAAATAGTTAGGTGTCTGTATTTTAAGAGCTGCATTGAGGTGGAAGGGAGTTACGTGTGTCTTGGTCACACTTGAATTCCTGTGACAGAAAGGGCCCAGAGAGTGATGGTGCAGGATGGCATACAATAAAAAAGCTATGAAGTAAAACAACAGAAGAGAGTAGAAGCTGGAAAACGAAATGCCTCCCACCAAGATGTTGCACAGCCTGACAGATTTTTAACAACACAGCACAGATACGGCAGCTTTTTCAAAATACTGCATTTCTAAAAGGATGTCTTCCTTTCACAGTGCTATCTTGCAATAGATTCATTAGTTGCAAAGCATGAATAGTGAAACATGGATACTCATTCCATGGAAGCTGTCAAGAAGGGTATAAATGATGTGGCATTCGTATTGCAGAAGTTATGATAAAAGCTTCGATTTCAAATATATTTTTTCAGACACTATCTCATCATAAATGTCAAGTTTTCTAGCTTGTTTTCAGTGCTTTTAGCTTGGGATTTTTCCCCTTTGGTCTTATGTTAAAAGACTGCACAGAACAGAACTGATTTGAAGTTTTCTAGGAAAATGCATTTTTGTTGGAAATGCCTAATTATCAAAACAGAAATGCTAAGTGAGCACATCTTGATCTCAGAATACTCCAAAGGAAACACCACCACCACCACCCCCTTTTTATTGTGGGTAACTTTTGAATCACATCTTTCTATGTCTCAGTGTCCCACCTTCCTGCATACCTCAAGTGTTAAAATGTAAAATTTATGGGATCGGTCAAGAAATTATTAGGGAATTGGTGTGCGAGGCGGGGAGGAGAGGTAGTTCAGGATGCTGTTTCAGTTTGCAGGTAATTTGAAGTCACTGCTGTCCAAGTCAGAAGAGGTGATCCCAAAAGTCCCTTCTCTTCCCACCTCTGCACTCAGGCTCAACAACACGTCAGACACATGAGCACTAGAACAGCCAAGGGAAGGCAGCAGCATTGTACTGGAATATGCAGTGGTATCCTTATGTTTAGCGTGTGGCCTCCACCTGTCAATCATTTTCATTTGGAGTTATTAATTTGATATTACTAACTTGTAGGTGTACAAAAAGCCAAGTGTTGTAACAATGTACAACAAGTAACAGTTGTCTCACATTACCTTGTTTGAATTAGTTTTGTGTTCCCTTATAAGTAAAAAGTTGTTCAGAGATCTCTTAAGTATACCACAAGAGTACCTTGTGAAGTGTAATTGTTACAATCTGAAGGAAGTAAATAACTTTTAATTCCTACCCAGTATGAGAGTTCAAACGTATTAGGGGAAATCTTTCTGTTATTAACTCTCGGATGATAAATCTTCAACAAAACCGTATTGATTTTAAAGGTGCTGGTGAATATGGGCTGAAAAAGGAAATCTGTGGGACCACAGCAATAAAAATGTGTAATATCAAAGAACCAGAAAATGGATTGCAAACTGCAGAGAGCAAAAAATATTGTAGCAAACGACTACCTTTTTCTTTATCACAAGAAAAAGTGCAGACAGAAAAAACATAACAAAGTCATCCTGTCTAAAGAGATGGATCTTACTGACAGCATACTTTTTCCAAATGATGCTCAATGAAAATGAAAACAAAGACCAAGAGGCTAAGTTTCATAATGACTTGTGGGGGAAAAAATCAGCATAAATAAGAACCTGAGCATTTCCCAAGACAAGCATACGTTTGGAGACAAGGGAGTACAATGAATGTGTTGAGTTACGTATCTCAGCAATAATTTGCAACCCAGAGGAGATAGCCAAAAAAAAAAAAGTCATGAATTAGCAAGGCAGAAGTTGCGTTCAAAAGCATAAACAAGGTTCAGTTACTGAAAATCTACAAGATTTTACAAAACCTACAAGAAAGAAAATGCTAAGGGCTAAATGCAATAATTTCATTATAAAATTGGGGATTTGTTATGGAACTGAATACATCTTTATTTCAAGAAGTGACCAGAAAAGAAGGTGGAAGTGTGCCAAGAGTTATGTCTGGCCTACAAATTATGCCATGGTCTATGGGCTGCCAGGAAGGAACAATCTGGTAAAATCTGGTTTGGTGTATGACTGGATTGAAGTGCTTATTCCAGTTGTGCCTCCTACCAGCCAAATCAGTGAATGCTACAGACATACAGGGTTAAAGCATCCGCATCAGCTGCTACTTCCTGCCAAATGGAGGAATGGATCAACATGCAAACAAAACATCCGTTAGGAAACACCACTTCTACATGCTTTCAATCTAAGCAGTGGAGTATTTTATTGCCTTCTAAAACATCTACAAAAAGCATCTCCTTTTTTGTCTAAATCCCCCTTTCCCACTGAACTGGAAGCTTTCAAACCCATGATATGGGATAGATGCTTGACATCAGCACTGCTGACAAGAAATTTCATTGGCTGGACTAAACTTCTGGAATTATTCCCACCACCTACGTGAGCTAAGTTTAGCAAGGAAGAAGGCTAAAAAAGGCTCATAATGGGTCTGAAGGAGATTTTTAATAGCTTTGACTTAAAGTAATCTGAATTTTATATCTTAAGGACAAGAGGACAATTTGTAGGGGAGAGAGAGGTCCAGAGGCAACTGGACAAACCATCTGTTTAAAAAATTGTTAGAAACAAACAGAAAACAAGGGATCACAAAACAAAACTAATACTATGCGGGTAAAAAATAAAAGGAGTGAAGTCTAATTACTGGAAAAGATAAACCAGGTTTGGCAATGAAGAAGAAAGTGAAACAAGCACCGAAAAGTTCTTCTTGTGTATTAAGAGAAGAAATAGTTTTGCTACGCAAGGACAGTGGAGGCCAAAAATTAAACAACCTTTCTCTTGGCACCAAAACAAAATTGGGACCTTCTGTCATATTCAGTAAGGATGAGAGTTAAATGTGAAGACAATGCACCATCTTTAATAGAAATGGAAATTACTATGTCAGAAGTAGAAACAGAACACAATAATCTGAATACTTCAAAGCTTATGAATATAGACAGTTGGAATAATTTGATATGGATTAGACAATAAAATCAGAAGTAGACCTAATTAGGGGCATGGAGATAAATGGAAAATTGGATGAAATGCAAGCTGGTTCACAAAAGACAGATAATCCAGTCTAAATCTGACGTCTGTCTGATAATTTAACAGATTTTTGTAGAGAGAAGTCAAATGGTGGATCTAATGTGTAAGGCTTTTGAGCAGTGCAGCACAGACTATTATCAGTTAAGCTAAAGAACAAGATTAGTGGCGTGAAGATTGGAAGCCAGGTGAGAAACTGGCTAATGAGGATAAAGGACAAGGCAATGTGCTGAGAGAGAAATGGCTTGCTCGAAGGAACTCGCTGATGGAGGGCCCAAAGAGTTGGTCTGAAGACCAGTCTTGTGCAGTGACTGTGGTAATAGGTTTGGCACCGTCAGTAGGAAGAAGAATTAGAATAATCAGGCAAGTAGAACTGGCTGACATTGAGAAATGCTGTGAAGCACAGAGTGCGAGGCAGTGTCTGTGGCAACAGATGGGAAGAATTTGAGCACGGTTGTGACAAAGCTGTTTCCAAATGAGTCTGTCTAGGTATTTCTGGTATTGATGGAGATGTGCTAATGCCATAGGACAGAACAACTTACCATCTCAGGGACAGCACTTCGCTAGCTGTAGCTATAGATTTTTTTTCTGTCAGCTCAAGAGCACCAAACAGGGCTTTTTCTCTTATCTGTTCCAAAGCCTTGACAGAGTAACCATGTGTTTGCTAACCGTGTACTGAATACGCAGATCCCTAAAAAATGTTTATTGTATGTAACACAGCTTTGATGGGTTGGGAGGGACTATGGAACCTTAACATATATGAATTAATCTGTAAATTCACAGGGAGAAAATGAGAATTATTTGATCTAATGATACAAGAACACATGGGTGGAAACTGAGAACATATAGAAATTAGGGGGATTTTTTGGCTATCATAGCAGGGAGGTTCCAGGACAATTTCAAATAGGTTAGTGGGAAGTGAAAAAAAGCCCTAAATAATGCTTGCTTGAGAGGGATTTGTCAGATGGAATGTGTGATCTGATTGTAAGCAGTAATGGGGGGTTGGATTCGACAGCTTAGGGCATGCTCTCCATCCTGATTCCCTCATGTGCCTGCTTGAGAGTCAACTCTTGGAGCTCCTGAAGTTTGGCCTCTCGTTGCCAGCAGCAAATGTGTCACTCTACAGAGAACCCTGACGTGAAACAGCCATGCCACACTCCCTCCAGACAGCTGGCCTGGTCACTCATGGTAATAACTGCAGCTGCACAGTCCTCGTTTCTCAGGGTAGGAGTGCTCCCCATTTGTATTGCCAGGAGAAAAGGACGCCATTTGGGGAGGAATTTCTACAGGAATGTATTGTTAGATGAAGCAGAAAAACATAAACAAAGATTCCAAGATGAATCGGTTGTTGTAACCTTGGTTTTGAACACTCTGAGCACAATTAGCCTCATGTACAGTAGTAGACAATCAATTACAGCAGACAGCTGCTACTATATTAAATACTTGCACACAAACCCAAAAAGACACGTGGCAACTGGCAGCTGACAGAGCAAACCAACAAAGAATAGTGAAAGGTAAAAGTGAGGAGGGGAAATTGATTTTATAAGCTTTTCTGTTGTGCTCCTCCCTTTTGTATTAAGAACATCCAAAAGGATATGTCCTTTACCGCTTTCTTGCCAAGTAATTGATATAAAATAACCAGAAATGAAGCGCCCTTACGCCACAGTAAGGGTGCTCACAGGAAATTAGAGCAATGTAATAGAAGTGTTTTAACTTAACATAAAAATCTCTTTCCTACACAGATGAGATTAAAACAGATTGCAGGACTCATTCTACCTTGCACTTTTTAATTAGACAGACTGCTGGTACCGCAGGGGTACTGAACACAGGCTCGTCTTTTCTCCACATCTTATGTCAGAGGCAACAAAGGGAAACAGAAGAGAAAGCAGCATTCCCATCTCTCCCGGCACTCAGGAAAGGAAGATAAGCCATTTCACACAAACATTTTGCCCTAGCAGGCATGTATTTAGAAAGGACAGGCTATTATTAATTTTTTCTAATGATACCATTTGAGAAGCATGAAATCGTGCAGCTTTGTGCAAAATCAGTTTTTGCCTTACAGCTGCCTATGTCAAGCTCAGAGATTTTTCCCAAAATGCTATCAGTTTTCTCCCTGAGTTTGTTTCATTCCACCAGTGAATTCCAGGAAACCTATTAAGTTTCCTAAATTTTAACAGAATTTGTGGTGACAGTTTTCCAGTAAACCCTCCTCATTTTTCTCCCTTGTAGATAACCTCAGCATCTAAAAGGTAAGAAGGCTTAGGAGTTTCCCACTGACCACTGTTTCACCAATTAAACTGTGCCCACCAGCAAATATCGTGCAAGAACTGAAAAAGAGGGTGCTGCTGTACGACAGAAAGCATTGATCAGTATGTTTTACATGGAGTAAAACATGCAAGCAGTAGAGCAGAATCAACTGGAAAATACAGAAAATGTGTCATCTGATTCCTCCTCATCATGGTTTCTATGCAACATTTGCAATTCAGCGTAAGCCATAGTAATGGACAGCATTTCATCTGAGTTAGATCATATTGAGGGTGCAAGCAAGCATCAGGAATTGAGAAGTATGGCCTTTCTGCCATGCATGAAATGACAGGAAAAACTTCCTTTGACTTCTTTGTTTTCACCAAATGGCAGGGAGGGCAGTGTCAGGTTTTCACTGTCGTTCAGGCTGCACACTTCACTTTTCATCCCAGCTGTGTTCAGAGGGCGAGATAGGACTTTGAGTCATCACTTAAGACTTTATCCTCATGGTTTGCCTAAGAAATAGCTGGAGGTCATTAAAGTGTGAAGATGATGCAATCCTGCTGGTAGTGGACAGACTCGCTGTCCAGAAGTTATCATCATTACTGAAGCTGTCCAGCACCCCTTGGTGCCCTTCTCAGCAAGAGAACCAACACTTCTGCTCAGGCGTTCCAGCTTCTGCAGTTGGTGAGCAGGGAAGGCACACTAAACCATATCTCGGTGGTTTGGGTCCCTTTGGAGATAAAAACTGAGAGATCTGGCAGGACACGTAAAGGTTCAGGTGGATTTGTTTTATCTGTTTCAATGCAGTCTGGAAAACTCACGGCAGCCCTTCTGGTGTGCGGTGCCATTTGGGGTGACAAAGTACGGTGTTTCACTATTGGGGGTTGCTTCACTTTCTGTTGACGAGCAGATCAAGCCCTGAATCCCAAAGAGGTGTCTTCTCGTAGGCTGGGACAAAAATAGTCAGCAGCAGTTTAAGTCACAGTGCTGATCTAAGACAGAGTCAGTCAGATCCTCGTGGGTGTGATCCAAGGCAGTCACCAAAGAGCACTGTGAGCTGTGACTAGGAAGCTGGCTCCTGTTACTATTAATAAAGTAATAGGGCTGTAGCATCCAGCCACGCAAGTGAAAGCACTGTGTGAATTCCTAGCTCTCAGAGCCCTCAGCCTTCTGGTGCCGCTGCTGGCTGGAGAGAGTGAGCATCCCACAGAGCAACTTCTGCGCTTGATCACGGTGAGCTTCATTTGCTATATTGGAAGCGAAAATAGGAAATTGTGGCAAGAAGCTCAGCTTCTCGATCAATTTATCAAACAGAGTGGAAATGTCTGTTTGCTGTATAAAAGATAATGAGAGAAATTTGGTTTTAACTCCCTTCACTCAGCCTGCTCAGGTATTCATGTGTGAAATTACCCAGGGGAAAAAGCCATAAGTCAGTGAAAGAACACCTACTGGCCTTAGCTTTGATGGGCTGTGCAGCATGTGCTACAAACTGAATTAGTCTGGAAAGCAGAGTTCACTGTACTGCACAGACCCACTGATGGGAAGGAAGAAGGTGGTGGGAACTGCCTCTCTGGAGAGCATGGATGGTGTCAGCAGAAATATGGAACTAGATGAATTCCACCCGATATGTACATTTTTCCCTCTCTTCATCAGTGTGGTTCTGAGGAGGTCACTTTTCTCTAAGATATAAAACTTGAGCTAACGGACCTGATTTCTTTATTCATTTATGCCAAAATGTGGAGAACTGCCAGATGAGGTAGAGAAAAAGTTAGTTATTCCATTTTGTACTTTATCACTGAATATGTGAAACAGGACGATTATAAATTTTCTGTTAGTACTTTAACAAAAAACCTTTTGAAAGACTTAAAAAGCACAGTTGGGTTGCCATAGGCTAGGGGCTAGGGTTTGTGCTGCCTACCAAGAGATTCAGTCTGTGGCTGCTGTTTTGAAATACAAATGGGATGCTGGAGTGCTGCAGCTCAAATAGTCTGCTCCTGCAACTATTTCCAGTTCAGTGGTCTGAGTAAAACAGAATTTGCATTTTCATAACTGTTGTAATAATGTTCACGATCATTATCATGATGGCTGAGCGAAAACCCAAAATTAGCAAATCGTTGAATTTCTTTGTCTGCGTGGGCTTTTCTGCAGATTCACATCTGTCTCATTTTGTCACTTTGGATACTGTTTTGCCCTGGTGTCAGTGGTAACAAGGACATGGACACCTGTGACAGTCTTGTCTGCAGATTCCCTCGGCAGGAGTCAGTCAGTCAGCGCAGCCTTCCCTAGATGTGGTTCTTCCATGCCTTCTTTTGGGCTTTCCCTTCTAAATTCATGACCTGTGTACTGAAGAATGGCTCACTCTCTCTAGACCCAGGCATGAATCTACTACCTTCTAAACAGTTTTTCTTTCTATTTTTTTTCTTCTTCTGTTACTGTCTAATGTTCTTCTACTGTTACTGTTCAAGACAAAGAAATCAGATGCACTCTTGTTTCCCCATCAAGAAGCTTCCTTTTCTCCCACCTTTCCAAGCAGATTACTTTAAAGCATAAGAGCCTCAAGGGGAAATAGTAGAAGCCTTTTACCCATAGTGATTTAAGGATATGTGAAAAACAGGTTTCACATAGACAGACAATAAAAAGTAAAGGATAAAAACTAGTAGGGAGTAAATTTTGAAAGGTTTAATCATTCATTCTGGACTTTTAAAAATCCTAAATTTTCAGGTGCCTTTATGCTCATCTTCTTTATTTTAGAAACCTTGTGATGCTTGACTTACTCGTAATTTTGATTCACTTGCAACAAAAATACTATATATGTATATATATGCTAAATTTTGTTTTCAAAAAAACACTACACTTGTATGTAGCACTGCAGACATGTTTGGGTTCTTTTCTTTTTTAATGTCAAAGATTTTGTGCATGGATAACAGAAAGAGTGACTTCACTTTATATTTGCTGTGATCAGCTGGACCTTGCTGCTGCAGTGGTTTTCCTGGTGGGATTCTGCAGTTGCACATACTGGAGTGAGGAGTGAGGCCCCTATTCCTGCAGCCAAGCCACCAGCTTCCATAAGCTCATCTGCTGAGCCTGTCTGAGCGGATCCATTCAAGTACTGGGTTCCTAATGAGCAACTCAGATAAATACCAGAAATGTCCACTCACCAGAATCAGTGCTTGTTTTGATAGACTGAGCAAATCTTGTTAAGCTTGTTATCTAGTTACATTTGTCTAGGTTTTGCCTTGTGTGTTTGTCTTCAAATTGACAGGCACCAGAGATGTGCCTTTTACATGGTGAAAGTTAATGGTAGTTCAATGTAGGCTATTTTCACCACAGGTACTAAACGATGTCTAGAGAAGACAATTTTTTTGTGTTTTCATAATTTTGTAACAATTGTGAATATCATTGTATGATCCATATTGAACAGTTATTGGTTGGGGAAGCACTTACAGACACCCAGATGTCAGAGCAGAGCAGACACGGTGATGTCTGTGGGGCTGATTTAACTACTTGATTTGACTGCTCAAAAAGCTCTGGCAGATGCTTTTCATGTCAGTGATGAAATCTGAAATGTTCTAAGTAAGGCACTTTCCCTGCAAAGGAGATCTCCCATTTTAAATGGGTAAGAAACTGAGGATCATCTAAAATCATTGTGATTCACAAAAGAAATTCACAGCTTGAAAATCAAACCCAGGGACTCGAGTGTTAGATCATTGATCCCACCACAAAGTCATCCGATCTCTCAATAAGCTTCATGGATAAGCAAGCTTATTTACATGTGTACCTATACGTGTAGATACAAAATCCGTAGTAAAAACTGTTTAATGACATAGAAACATGAGTTGATTTTCAGTCTGTTTAAGGTGTGTGACACTCATTAGCTAATCTGAGCTAACCAGTTTCTGACCACGTTACTCTTCGAGCAACTTAACAGTTATCCTGCTTAGCATGGAGGGAAGAAGGATTTGGAGAGGCATCCAAATCTGGATATTTTTAAAATATGTTTTCTTAGAGGAAACGTGCTTCTGTAGAAAGAGATAATTCAGTAAAATGAAGCACAGTATCGTTCTCAAGTAGCTTTTTAGGCAGATAGAGGAATTACACACTTCCCAAGAACCTACCGTTTGGAACTGCAGTTGCGTAGAGTGGCAATGAAAAGTGATCTTCCCTCACTTCATTTCTCAGGAATAGCTCTTTCTGCTGGTTTTGAATGTGTTTCTTTTTCCTGTCTATTCATAGCAAATCTCAGTAGATGAGGTTTGCAGCTCAAGATAAAAAAACCTCCAAAACCTACATAGCAGTAGAGTGCCTGGAAATCTTATCTTCCATGAATTGCAGATTTCAGCTGGAGTCTGAGTAGCACAGTACAGTGAACAACAAATTTTGTATTTGGGGAACTAGGTCTGCATCTTCCCATCGCACTGCTGGATTCACTGCTGTTCTAATAGGAGGCAAATACCCATTTATTTCACAGGGGTTTGGATCGGTCTGACAGGGTATTGACAAAAAAGAGAGATTTGTCATATACTGCAGTATATATTCCTATATTAACCTCACTAACTACCCTTCTGCTTCAGTGTTGCAGAGAGCTGCTGCGCAAATGAATTCAGCCTGAACCTTGTTTCTGAGGAAGGTAAAAAGGAAGGAATTGTCGTAGGGCTGTCAGAGTCCAGGTCTCTTTGCACTAGCTGTGCACAGATACCAAAGACAAATGATTCGCAGACCTTTGTTTAGATTTCCCCAAGCTATGCCCAAACCCTTTCTCCCAGGCTGGAGAGCTGCCACGAGGGAGGACACTACCATGGAAAGAATATTATCAGTCAAAAGAGCCCACTGGCAGGAAGCCCCTGAGAGAGGAATGAGAGGTATGGCCGGGAGGAGGGGGAAATGGTAGAGCTGGAGCCATGAACTAAAGCAAAAAGGAATTGATTTTGTCTGGGCAGCTCCTAGAACAAGAAAAAGAGCACATTTAGCTGCTGGAAGCCCCACAGATTCCTCACAGCAGGACACAAGGCAATCACAAATCTGTCTGGCACTCTGGCTATGCAGTGGGCCAAGCCAATTGGCTAGCTAGGGTGAGAAATTCAAGCATAAGGTGGGAATGAGGGACAGTGGGAAACCAGGGATGGGAAACTAGATGCATTTGGCTCCTGAGATTTTCTTGAGTTTAGTCAAGTTCACTGCTGCCAAGTGATAGTCAAGTTCAAATGTAAAGTGAAAGCGGGGAAGAAAGTGCTGAGAACAAAATTGTACTGAAAATGGAGGGGGGAAAATCAACCAGAAGTTGCTTTGAAATGATTGACTTTTGCTTGATTGCCACGTGGGGGAGATCTAAGCTTAAGCAGTCCTGTCAGAGCTGTGTCACGTGGAAGGAGTCCAGCAGACACAGGGCAAGGCTGGACACTGTGACTGGTGGGACAGCTGGGTGGCTTCATCAAATTGTGCTGCCGGACGACACATGAGGACCTGGTGACACACGTGGAGAAAAACAATTAAAAGCTGATGAAAACAAAACACACTTCCTACCCTCTAATCCTTCTGACACGCTTTAAAAACTTTCCCCATTATGGTATTTTCCCTGTTAAACATGTATACTGGATGTGGGAAACACACACACAGGTGTACCACCATGGGTTATATGTCCAAAGCTTTCAGAGATACTGAGGATTCTGTAAAAAGGCCAGATGCTTCCTCAGGCAGGAGGTTGGATGCAGGTTTTGTGGGTTTATGAAATAGTAACAAATGAACATCACTACAAATTTAGCTTAAGTAAAATTTGTTTTCTCCATAATGATAATTTCTTTAAGCATAAATAGAAGAATTGCTCTAAAACTTCCAAGATAATATAGTCCATTCTGTTATTCTGCCCATTTTGTGCTGTGCAGAAGTGATCCAGAGGAAACAAACGGGGCATCCATCAAGGCAGAGTCAGTCAGGATTAACAAACAGACTTGCAGACGCCTTTACATAAAACCACGAAGTACCTCATGGAGCAGCTAATAGCAGGTTGCAGGTTGTTGATGGTGTTCAGGTACAGATTCCTGACAGCTGCAGAATACAGGCACTTCTGGAAGTTCCACTGAATACAGATCATTTATATCCCCAACAAGGTGGCTGTGTAATTTGTCCTTCGTGGTTTCTCACACACAGCGTGCATGAAGAAATAACCTGTAGTCTAGGATCAGCAGACGAGTCATATGGGCTTAAAGCCATTTTTGTGTCCCCAATAGCCAGAACCCAGTATCTAAAGGTAGTACCCAATGGTCTTTGCTTTAGAAACCCTGTCTTTGCCTTTAGCTTTATCTGCAAGGCCTAACGAGTTGCCAGAAATGTTCTTTGTGTTGTATTTTTAGTCCAGACACAAGTCTGTATATGTCAAAAAATTCAGGCTGACCTCTGATCTAGTGAAGCTGTGTGCCAAAATATGTGCACTTGAGCTTTCAGTTAACTGCCTCCATGTGTACTTTCAAACCTCATGATGTCGACCCAGAGCATGTTTCACAGCTGAAGTTCATCCTGTCCAAACTCACATTAGATCTTCTAGCGCCTCCTTTCTGTTCACAAGCAAGAGAAGCTACAGACAGGGTAGTTTTTAGGTGCCTTTATTAAAATATATCTTTAAGTGTGTGTGTATATATATACACATATATATATATGTTTTAAATTCTTATTGAAATTATTATTTAATGATACTTTTATATTTCCAACAGCAGGTTAGCTTCACAGACATGTGGTTTAGCTGTAACTAACTTCAGATTTGTCCGCTGCCAGTCTGACAACTGTAGGTGATGGTACCTCACACCGGAGCTGGAGAACTTGGACTCAGAGGAGGAGCTGGCTTGTCTAAAAGCGTGAAAAAATCATCTTTGGATCTGTGACCAAAACTCAGCTTTCCCAAGTCCCAGCGGTCAATACTTAACATGCCTGGCCCAGGGGAAGGCACCAATCAGCTCTTGGTTATGGAGGACAGGGGAATTGATGGGTGTAAATCAACTTTCAAAGAGTCATTCCCATAAGAATCCAACATCCAAATGATAGGGAGTTTGTTCCGTGCAGTGCATGCCAAAACGAGGATCTGTGCCTACCCCTGTCCTTGGGTCTTCATGAGCTCAGGGTAACTGGTGCTGTGTCTAATGACTCTACTGTTATTTCTGCTCAGTTTTCAGGACTTTACTTGTTGTCATTCTTCACTATCCTCGTTGGGCTGATGCTCTACTCCTCCACATCCACCTACGTAGCCCAGGATCCTCGGGTGTACAAGCAGTTTCGAAACCCTTCCGGACCTGTTGTAGACCTGCCAGCCACCGGCCAGATGGAGCCTTCGGTGACGTACACCAGCCTGGGGCAGGAGACAGAAGAGGAGCCTCACGTTAGAGTTGCTTAAACCCAGGGCTGTTGATCGCCTACTGACAGTGGAGCTCGTGTATCCATTATCTCTGTATTGTACATAGAGAAAGGTATTTACCAGGTGCAGTTACACTGGTGAGCTGCAAGGTAGCAAATAAGGAAAGCTCATAAAAACACAAATTAATTGTTCCAGGGTGTTCCTTGCAAGGAGATGCCAGTCCCTCGTTTACGAAATGAGCAGCACGTTTGCGACACAAACTGCTGCGTATGAATCAGTTAATGTCAAACTACCTGTGAAAGATATTCAGTATATAAGATGAAATTACAAAAAAGAAATTCATAGAAGGGTGTTTTACACACACAGAGCGATATTATGCCTAAGCCACACCAGTTGTGGAAAAAACGCCTTTTTACAGCAAATACACTTTGTGCAGTCACTGTTAATTTCTCTCGAAGGTTGGTTTGTTTGCACAGAACAGATGGGTTAGTCGTGGTAGCAACAGCCTGACACATTTTTGCTAGCACCTTGGGTTTGGTGAGGGAAATACAAAGAGTTCATCTGTGCTATCTGTCTAGTTGCCCTTTCTAGGTAATCTGATCCATGAATCCAGAGAAGGGACAACTTACAATATCCGTCTCTATTCTAGGAATAGGTATAAGGCGAGCATTTTAGCCTTTCTATATTTGCAGAAGTGAAGTACTCGAGCATTGACCTCTCTATGATCCATGGCAGATTTCCTAGCGGCCAAGGTTCTGCATCAGGTGACAGGGAGTCATTTTCCCTGTAGTTGTGACTCAACACAGATTTCTTACTTTTTAAATTTTAACCTGTAGAAAGAAAAACACATTTTCTAGTTTCCTGTGTATTGTACCTCTCCACGGAAAGATGACACATCATGTGGATCGGGGCACTTATTTTAGATACTCGGTGCATCGAGGGCGCCTTCTGCTGTTCCAGTTTGCTTAGTCTCCCGTGGTTCATTATTCTAACAATAGCTATTTAGAAATGTGTCCGTTTTTTCACCAAAACCCACAAATTGTAAAAATCGGGAAGATTAAGCGAGGAATTCACGAGCAGAAAGACTGGACCATCTGCTGGTGTTGCCGCAGTAGCGCAAAGGCGTTTTACCGGCAGGGTGCAGCCAATTATTTTTCATTAACTGTGAAGTGAGCAGAAGAATTCAGCAGTTTTCTTACATTCCCGGGGACGTGTGGAAATAGTGAGGGTGTGCTCCACAATTCTGTATACAACTGTACTTCTGCCTCAGGAGCCTTATCAGAATGGGGAAATCTTAGTCACCACCGTGAAAAATTCATCTTTGCCTGTATGTTTGCTCTTCTGAGAGCCCAATACAGGGAAATCCTTATTTCAATATCCTTTATCTATTTTTAATTTAAAATTAAGGAAGAAGACGTGTTCCTGTGTCTAACAATAGGTGAGGGATGTAGGAGAGCTTGATTTTATTCACCGATCTGCCACATCTTCGCATGAATCCTTGGGCATGACTTACCTTCTGTGTGGCTGAGTTTCCCAGTCGGTATATACGGGAATAATGACATTTTACCTACCTCACAGGGGTGCTATGGGACCAAGTTATTTTAAAATGCTTCAGGATCTTCAGAAAGAAGGAATTTAAGCAGTACATAATAGTGCTGTAAAAGCGTGTATACATTCACTGTATTTGAAAATGGAGTTTACAGCATGGTTGATGAATATTTTGCTTGTGGGCATAGGAGGTGAATTTGATTTGAATGTTATTCTGCTGAAAAAGACTGTTTCAAGCAAAAATGTAGGCCTTCGTGTTTGAAAAATACAACTTACCTATTTCTATTTTAAAAAGAAGAAAAAGATCAATCTATACACTGGAGATTAGAAAGGTCACACAGTTCAACTAAGCAGGATGAATTTCTGCTGCGGTGACATTCATTTTTTATAGTCCTGTTCTGCTTTAGTACAGAAGGAACTTCCCTGAAGCAGACTGAGAGAAGTGTAGATATGCATAATATACATGAAGTGGCAAATGTCAAAATGCTCTTGAACAGCAGAAGTATGCTGTATCTTATTCTTGCTGTGGAGAAGAGGTGATTTCTTTCCCGCTGTGTTTAGGCTGTCTGCCACGATCCTGCTGCACCTGAGGGAAGGGTCTGCAGTATTGCCAAATCATGCCCAAAACTGGCCCAAAAGCTTTGGTTAAGATGCCATGGTACTAAACTAACAAATGTATCATTTTTTTTTCCCCTTCCTTCTGTTTTTTTGATCTTTTTAGCACTCCTGTTTCCAAACCTTGTTTTTCTTAAACTACTGAGGATTAAAAAAAGACGAAACAAAAAACCCACTGGATTCCCACAGAAAAACAGAGTCTGTATTCTGGGAATATTAAGGAAAGTCTAAATCAAAAAAATAAAAAACACATGAGAAAGATTACCTGACACTTCAGGTTAAGATCCTTGGGTCAAGCCCTGTGAGAGCTTCGACTTAAGGTGGATTTCGTACATTCCCCAGGAGAAGGGGTCTGATTACAATCATGGCTCCCCCAGGTGCCCAGAGGCACACTGTCGGGCACCTGTCATCTCAGTCTTTTTTGCTACCTTTTGTACCAATTAAATACCTTTCTCTGAACATTAGTCCCCGTGTTGGTCTGAGAACCTTGAGGATTGTGTGCGTGTGTATTTCATGTTTACAGTTCCTTCCTTTTGCATAACTGTTTTTGATTAATTTCCTTATTAGTATTTATTTTTCAGCCAAATGTTTGTAGTCCTTCAGCCTCCCCCTCCTCATTTTTCTGACACTAACTTGTAGATGTTTGTTAGAGTCTTCTGCGAAACAGCTGGGCAGGAGGCAGCTCCCGGCCAGGTCACGGGGCTGGGAGTTTCTCCTTACAAGGGGTTGCGATCCGTGGGTGGCTGAGAGGTGCCGCCTGGAGCGATTTTACCAGGCTATTCTAAAAGGCTCTGTTGTACAGGAATAAGTTATGAATGTTTCGGCGTGCACTCTGCGACCAGCCACCATCCCCTGTGCTACTCGTGCAGGAGGAGTTTGACGTGCAAAGGGGGGGCTGCTTCGCTCTCTGCGATTCCCCATAAACAAGGTGGATGCTGGGATTAGCAGCGGTACGCTAGTCCTGGATGGACCTCGAGGGAAAACAGTAGTATAGCTTTACAAATGACTGTGTTGACTGAAAAACTGAGGTCTGGGGAAGGAAGACGTTCTTCTACCTGCTTGTGTTCTGCAGTCGGAGCCCTCAGCGCGCACCAGCAAAGGCTCAGCTATCTAACGGCAGCTACTCTCCGTGTTGCGTAGGTCGTCTCTAGCTCTGCATAGCTCCTTGCCTGAACTGACTGAAACTCTCTCCTACTGCTGGCCCTGGGCAGCCCTTAGCAAGACTGATGTAATTTTCTGCTACCGGATGAAAACCTTCACTGGGAGACAGACTTGTCTTTGTTCCAGCTATAAAGTTTTGAAACACACAACGATAGACCAAGCAATTGAAAATTTTGCACCACTGTGTCATAAGAAGAAGTTTCAATGTATAGTGTAGAGATTGCTAACTTGTGCTATTAACATTTTGACAAGCGTGTAGTATCGTTTTCTTTCCTTTCTTTTTTTTTTTTTTGAAAACCATTTAGTATTCCTGAGCTAGCTACAAATATAAATTTTACCCCATGGGTAGGATTTTATTGTTAAATGCCATAATAAAGCACACTAATCTTGACAACGCAGATGGAAGTATGAACCAAAACCAAAACCAGGCAAACAAAATCCCAACCCCCAAATCCTGCATTGAGAAGCTGAGTAAACCTTTCTCCATTTTGATATTTGCATGCACCTATATGGACTGGCTGTGGCAATGTAATGCCTGTATAATGTTTTCAAATAAAAAAAAATAAATGCTTTATGAAAGCGGGGTTGTTGGTTTCTTGACTGTTTCCTTTCTGCTGTCTTAGCCTAAAATGATTTTTCAGAAGTGTAAATCTTGAATGCAGGGAATATTCTTTTGCTCTGCTAAGGACTTCTTCCCCTTGTGAGGTGGTTAACCTAGAACTCTTTCCAAGGTGTCTAAGAATAGATGCCGTCAGGCATCCTCAAGTATCTTGCCTGGCCCCAGAGCACTGGTCCAGAAGGATAAGAGGACTCCTGCCTACCCTATATCTAACCTGCCATTTCCCTAGGGCTAGCTCAGGTATCCTGATAGTCACTGCCCTCATTTGGAGACAAAAGCACTCTCTCCACTGCCTTCCAGAAATTATTAATTAGCCTAGAATTAATCTGGGGAGGTTAATAAGTGTAGAATTAATCTGCCAGAGGTTACTGAGTGCCTGCAGCTGCCTTGCCCAGCCCTCCCTCCCAGCTGCTCTGCCCTGCGCTGCAACACTATGCCCAGCTGGGTCCTGAAAAGAAAGGACTGAGAAACAAGGTAGGCACTGGGGAGAAAGGAGTGTCAGGAGGAGCAGAATTGGGATAAGAAAGAAAATAAGACTTTGACTCATTGAAAGTTCACATGGAGAGGAAAGGGAGATCCTTTTTGTGTGAGAGCAAGGGATTCTGTGAACATGTGTTCATTCACTTCTAAGAGTGTTTGCCAGCATAGGCACCTCTCCATCCCTCTTTTCCTGATGTCCCCCTGGGAAGCTTGGATCCAAATTTCTCACATACTTCATTGCTGGGAGTATGAAAGGGCATGGAGAGTGGTGAGCTCATTTCCAGCTGCTCCCTGCACTGCAACTACACAGAGCCCAGATGTTACAAAGCCAGCAGTGCTGCACCCATGTGCTGGTTGATGCCTGATATTCCTCTGTGAATGTTTCCTGCGTTACAGAGAGCTCCAGAAACCGAGTTAGCATGCACAGCTTTATCATACTAACAGTTGATTTGCATTTTCCTCCAAATCTTCTCAAGAGACTCTCTGGCATTACAGAATTATCCTTTTATTGCCTGGCTAGAATTCAGCCTGGGTGCTTGAGTCATATGAATAGTAATTGCGTGGAATTACCCTAAAAATAGATCATAAATAGGCATTAATGAATCTTTCTGTTCTTAAATCAAACACGTTTTAACACTAAAGGACACTCAATCAGCTTAAAGCTGACAGTCTCCCTTTGTTTTTGTTTATTTAGAACTAGTTCTCCAAAACATTACAAACCCAAGGCTGAATGCTTAGCAGCAATATGTTGTGGCATACAAACAAGGAAGCAGTGCTTTTACAGTTAGAAAAGTTGTTTTGTTATGTCTGCTCTGCAATTATAAACAAAATAATTGTCAAATAAACAATATAATAAGCCAAACCTTTGTGAAAGGGAGCACCTCTGCTTGCACAGCCATAGACCAGTTCCCACAGCAATTGCAAAGTGGGTACCAAATGCCAGCAGTGCAGCAATAATGATAATATTGGAGTAGAGCATTGTCCTTGTCATCCTCCTCCACCTCCAGTTTGAAGTGCAGGCTCATGCACTGTGGTATTTATTGTTAAAAATCCTGCTATATGGAGATGTTAATTCTACAGGGCTGGGATCGCTAATCAGTGATTAGTCACGGACTGGCTGTGAGCCACCAACAGGAGACAAAACCCTACAAATTGGCCACAAAAAGCCAGGGGTAACCCTCAAACAACTTGCGCTTCAGTTGGTATTTCAGTTTCGCTAAGAGGCCCACAGTGTTCCTTCAGGCCACATCTCTGGTTGGGTGGCACAGAGCATCTTCCACAGCCTTAGGAAACACCACAGGTGCCCAGTGATCCCACTGAGGTCACTTGGCTGGGTGCAGGGAGGAGCCACTACCATTGTGCTGCCTCTCACAGAGGCATATCCCTCCGTGAGGAAGAGCCCCTGCTGCCCCTGCTGTGATACAGCAACCAGGTGGAGGAAAGAAACTGGCTCAAAGCAAATCTTGAGGTCTGAAGTGAAAAGTCAGCATTCTGTGCAGTCTTTTCTGCTGTAAAACCATACATTTGCTATTATTTGGGGGTATTTTTTTTTCTTATCCCAGAAGTTCCATTTTTAATTGAAAATTATGCCCCGAGTTCCTCTGGTATTCCTGAGGTCAGAATTTGGCCCTTTATGAATAGTCTAATGTTATGGAATCTCTTTAAGAATACGGATATTGCCAATCCTACATACTCTACAAAGGTAGGTTGAGACTAGGTAAAGCTGATTTTATTGGATTTATAAATTTTATTCTACTTAGATTCTGATTTATAACCTTGAGCTACAGTTGACTTTTTTTGTGACTCCTTATTGTGTACGATGTCCTCAGGCAATTGCCTAGTGCTGCCCTGATCTTAATAATGCATTATTAATTCCTTACTGCTAAATACATTATTTATACTAACTACTGCGTTTTATTCCCCACATCTTGATAGTGGCAAACTCATCAGATTTTAACATAACTGCAAATCAAATTTCAGTATGAAATCAGCTCCTCCTTCCCATGTGCAGTATGTACATGCTTGTCAAGAGCAAAATATTGGATTTACCGTGGTTAAATAATGACTTTTTTTATTCTCGACCTTACCAAAGCAGAGAAAGATAATGAACGTGTGCTGAGTTTACCTGAGCACTGAAGCACTAAGCGGGTTGAAGACAATGCCAGAGACACTTTGCATGCAGAATAGCTGGGCTGGGATTTTTACAGGTGCAGAAGGCCTGCGAGCCCATGGATCAACGTTATGTGAGGTCATGCATATTTAACTTCCCACTGCCTAGAGTAGCCAGCATCCCAGAAGCCTGGCTGCTTGCCAGATCCATAGAAACCAGCAATCAGCCTTTGCATGTTCTTAAAATGTCTGCTTGCCTAAATGAACTTCCTGAGTGAAAAGGGGGAGAGGAATGGGTCAATCACCACAAGAATCTGAAGAACCTCATTACGTGGCTCACTGTGATCTGTGGCTTGAACAATCTGATGTAGTTCTTGGCATTACGCAGGTTTCCGGGTGCTGTGTAGGTCACACGTGTGTGCAGCCATTGGAGTGAATTTCACGAGTCCTTATGTCCCCACATGTTATCTGTGAGCCTGCACAGTAATTAAACAGAAAGGAGAGTACCCACAAAACGGTACCCACAATTTTGTTCATTTAAAACTGTTGCAGCAGGATTGATTTAATAACTAAGATGACAAGGAACCTTGGTGCTGCAGGACCTGCTTTGACTTTGCATCCTCGGGTGACACGACGTCTTTGGATGGTGTGTACTGCTACACCAGCCAGCAAAGCATTTGGAAAATGCAAAATTTGAGTCTTTATTTTAGTCTCAAGCTTTAATCCAACATACAACAAAAGGAAACAGGGATTTAAAGTGAAACAGGTGTATCTATTGGAAGAAGAGGATAGCACTTAGCTTCCTACTACCTGTCCTCTGTTAGCCGGTTTGTCTGACAGTCTTTTTCCCCAAATCACCATCCACCAATCTCCATGTGGCCAAAACAACTGCTAAGCTCATCTTCACCTTTTTGGTCTAAGTTAGTCACACTCCCTTCTGAATCACTGACCTAAATGGATTCATTCACAGCTCAAGATCCTTAGCTGTCCTGCCTCTCCCTCCCAGTCTGGCCTGTAGCGTGGGTCCTCTGCCTACTCACTGACCTTGCATACAAACATCTTGCTGCTTTATTGCTGGTGTGGTCCAGCCAAAGGGGCTCCTGGCCTCAACGTGGAGGCTACTGGTCACAGAATATTTGAACAGGAGTTTCTTTCAGTTCCTGTATGAATGTCAGATTCCAGCCCCACTCCATTGCAACTGGCGATATTTTTTCTAAAAAATTAAAATAAAAATAAAATGCCTGCTCTTCTACTGTATGATATCCAGCCAATGTTATACCAGTATGGTATGAAACCAGTCATAAGAGATTCAAAAAACAATGTGCATTTGCCTGCCATTTGACTTACAGTGGAGGTGAAAGAAGAGTGGCTGATGGAGGATGAGCTACAGGTACCCTTCAGCTCATGGGCTCTAACAAGTCAGCAACAAAAGTAGTAGTATTTATTTCCGGCTGTGAAGTGACATTTGGACTGAGCAAGTGAGGGTAATCCACATAATTCTGTCCTCATGGAAAAGACAAACATAAAAAGCAAAATGCCTCTCCAGCTTGTAAGTATTTAAATTATTAACAGAGATGGCATTGACGATCCATTTATATAGAAAGAGATTGGCTTCCTCTTCTGCAGCTCCTGTTTTCCTCTCCTACTTCTCTGTGTCTGGTCTCACCAAGGAAAGGCTTAATTCCATTAAAAAAAAGAAGAAAAGAGAGAAAAATAAAGGGAAGTGTTTATCCAAGGTGTAACTGCTTCTTTCTCTTTGTACAAATGCCTCCTTTGAGCTTGGTGCGAACAGTGAACTGTGGCTGAGCTGGCATTTCTCATCACAGGCTGGGAGGAGGACTGTGAGCCCTCAGGCCCCAAGCCTCGATGTTAACTTCTACCACAGACCTCCATTTCTGTGAGACAATGGAGAGACAGACTCAGCTGAGCTCCTGTTATTTCCCCTGGGTGTAGGAGGAAGGATGCATGCTCAAGACAGCAGGAGAAAGCTTTTCCTGCTGCAGCTACTTGAGTTCAGATTTTGTTGCTAGATATAGGGCCATGCCCTGCAGAGCCAGCAGCCCGGCACCTTCCACAGGCTTACTTTAATTGGAATTATTGTTGCAAGCTGCTGATCTGAAGAAAGTCATTGCAGCAGCTGCACTAGCAAAGGCTTGTCTCTACTGCTGTAGAAGGGTAAACATCCCTGTCAGCCACAGCACAGGTATTTTATTATGACAAGGGAATACTGATGGACTTTGCTCTGAGTGTGCATCGTGAAATATCAGGGAGAAGTTACACATTCGTTTAAAAAATACCGTAGCACTCCCATTTTAACTCCTTCATTTTCCTTGTGAGTTTTCCATTCTTTTTGCCCATATGTGGTGCCGAGAGACCTTTTCCACATCAGCATTTGAAACTTGGAGCAAAATGTAGATACAAAAAGGCCAAAAAAATGGCTTTGGCAGCCCAAGAGACTTTCAGTCACGTGGAAATCAGTCTTGCACCTTGCTCACATGGTAAGTGTTCTAGGCAAGAAGGTGTCTGCAAGGCCAGGTCCAGACTCCTGCAGGCCCCTGTGATGATGAGGGAGAAGACTCACAGTTGTGAAAGGTGAAGGCATGGCAGTGGGGAAGAGAGGAAAGTGGTGATTATGGACAGAGGGAGAGAAAGAGAAGGAGTCTCTTGGGATGGAGAAGGCTTGGAGAAGGAACATGAGTTGTGAAGGAAAGAAAGGCTGGGGCAGAGGGGCCATGGCCTGGGAGGGTTATTTAAGAGAGGGGTAGGAGAGGGGTTCATGACCTCACCTCCTGCAAAACACTGCCAAGTCCAAGGCTTTAGCTCTCCTCCTGATCAGCAGGGTCTGCAAGGGAAGCATGCCCTGACAGCACAGTGAAAATAGAATGAGTTGCTTCTCCTGAGGAGCTGCACCTTGGGGTGCTTGAGCTGGGTGTGGGCGAACTGAGAGCAAACACTGCTAAAGCCCCTCCATGAACAACCATTCCCAGATATTCGAGATGGAAGAAAAACTCCTCAGGCAAGAATGATAGTGTGAAAAGGGCTTCATTTTTGTTGTCAGACAAGATATTCCTGTTGTCTTGCTTTCTGGGATTTTTTTCCTCCAAATAGCCCCCACCCCACACTGACTTTTAAAAAGTCTGTCAGTGTATGAGGGAACATCATTGCTGCATCGGGTGTTTGCAATCTGTGAGCATGAAAGATGGTTCATTTGTCTGAACAGAGAGAAAATAACCCATCCTAGTTTGTTTTTTTCTGTATTTCCCAGTGTTGATACTGGCTGTGTTCTGACTGTTCTTTGCACAAGCCGAATGGCAATTGGTAAGTGTGTTTGAGGCACTGCAAGAGCAGCGTCTGGAGTTTGCCACTGACACTTTAATCTAATGAGAAATGCCAGGGACCTTCTGTTGGTTATTTCAAAATATTTTGTTTGGAAGAATTTTAAGACTTATAAAATAAATCAGTCTTGTTATATCAACATTTCTGGACAAAAACAACTCCCAGATCTTATGCTTAACGTTTTCTCTCCTGCTTGCCTCACACTTGGCTTGCAGCAGAGCTAGGAAATAAACATGTCACTTCTTTCACTGCTCATTTATCAGGAAGGAGAAAAGATGGGGGGAGAGAAATAAGGGAAAAAACTGTTGGGACTCCGTGGGGGTCTTGTGGGGCTTAACCTCTGTAATTGTGAGTTCATAAAGCAGTGAAGCCGCAATTGCTCTGATCTCTTCCTCTCCATTTGCCTACTGATGCATCAGAGTCTCTAACACCAGAGTCTAAGGATGCACATATTTGATAAAGCAAATAAAGAAAAAGGAGTGAAGCAGAACATATTAGAGCACACTGAACAAAAGCTTTTAGCCACTACCCAAGAACTGCTCCAATCAGCAAATGTCACTAATGCGTTCTGAAAAAATAACCCAGCTGAAATGCTTGGGCATTCTGATCTCCATTAAAATGAAAGGTGTGGTGCACAGAAAATGACCCAGATGGTCTCACCACCCATTGTAGAGGGCAGAAGGTGTAATCCCCAAATGGGAGATGTTTATGCAAAACTGCCCTCAGGTTGCAATAGCACCTGCTGGGATAACACATCTTCCTTGGTCGCTGCTGTGCTTCTGAGGCAAGTGGCATTTATCCAGAGCCCCACAGAACAAATCTTTCTGTTGGGGTCTTGCTTACAGCTGGTGACCTGAACCTGGCTTTTCTATATGCAAAGGTGATTTTTACTTTAGCAGTTTAACATGCAAATATTTGTACTTATATTATCTAGATACGAGCAGAATTTTTTCCAGCCTGTTGAGGCTGCAGCAGGTGGTGCTCATTTGCATTCTGCAGATGTTTGGGCTCTCCAGCAGGGCTTCAAGAGAAAGAATATTTTCTTTGTTTCTTATAAAGACTAAGACTTTGAATTTTCACATGGAGAAACGTGTAACTAGATCTGAATGCTTCTATTATGCTTGCAGAGCTGTATATAAAGTGCTGCTCCATGTCTCTTTTGGGTGACATTTGTACTGTGCCCATTTGGCCTTCATACATCTTTTTGCTGATGCAAGTGATCAGTTCTAGTTCTGAGTGATGGCAGGGCCAAGTCTTGTTTCTGGGTCTTGTCACTGAGATGATTTAATAATTTAACCTGCCGTGATTTAATGTCCTTTTTTTTCCCCTGTATATTTACATCTCTGCTTGGAATATACTTGAGATATAAAAGTCCTACACTTTTAAAAGCCCTTAAAGGACACAATTGAAAATGTCAAAGGGAGTAAGCACTTGAAATATTTTTGTCCTTTTCCTTATTTTATATGGCATAGGTTTTAAAATTTAAACATGCTATCAAGTTAAAAACTAATGCCGTAAGTGCTGTATTGCTCTTACTGAGGTTTCCACATTCATACCTGTTTCTCCAATGAATGTATGATGTTCTGTGTATTGTATTGTATTGCATTTAAAAACAGGAGCAGCCTGATAGATTTTGCATTTTAGCAGAAAAGAGAGCTGTGGCAAATATGCACAGATTATTCTTGAAATGCATTTCTCTCCTGAGCTGTCAAGGGATGTTTCTCTTTAAATGAGCTTTCTCATTTTGGATGCCTCCCTCCCACCTCAATCCCCTGATGGACGATGCCTTCAGGCATCTGTACACCTGGAATAACTTCTGCGGGAAGCTGCTGGATAACAGACAGCTTCAAATGTTGACCTTTTCTGGAGGTACGTTGCGCAAATGCTGGCTGGGCAACAGCTAATCCCCTTGCCTTCTTCCCAGCTGCCAGATGTTGCTGAAGCTTCAGGATGGCTCCTGCTCAGCCCTTGGGAAGATCTTTATGAACACATCTCTGATCCTGCACTTCCCCCCTTCATTTAACTGACAAACACCTTGACATCATCTGTCCAGCCTGGCAATTGCATGCTCCCCTGAGATCTGGAAGTTTGTCTTTATGGTTCAGCCCTTTTCAGCTTTACAACTTATCCTCTGAATGCTCTTAATTGTGCCCCCTCCAGCTCTCCTCTAAGTCTTGGAGAATTTAATTCCTTGGTCACTTTCTCTCTTCCTTCTTTATCTTATCCATGAGTAAACTTGTTCATATACCATCTTTCTCTCAAGTTCTGATCAGCTTTGTTTCTCCAGACTAAACTGTCTGTGGGTCTCACTGACATCATTTTGTGGGTGACAGTGTGACTTAAGCCTTGCTCAGTCTCTTCCCACCGGAGCTGCTCATCTCTGTTCTTAATTACTGTGAACTCTGCAGTCCTGAAGCCACTGCTCTGTTTGATGGCTGTGCGGTTTTGTCCTGAAGTGCTGCTGCTCATCTTATTTTAATTAAAGTAGTTTCTCCTTAAAGGTTGTTCTTTGGGCACAGCACTTAAGAGATCAATTCCACTTCTTTTTCACTTCCATTGCAGATAAGAAGGGGGAAAAGTAATTAGCACAAATGTCTCCAGCAGCAGAGGCTCCTCGCTGTGTATCACTGAAGTGTGTATTCAACTGGCATCAGACAAATGGATGTTGTTTTGGGGTTCTTTTTAAAGGAAGCTAGTCACTTATTTCCTTTCAAATAGAGCAATCCTCTAGTACCTGAACTCCTGTAGTAAATTAATGGAACAGAAGTCTGTGTAAGGCTGTACAGAAAAGGAAAGAGATACCTTAAATAACAAGTCTCACTCACTGTCTCATGGGCTGCACTTATTCACACCCAGCTGGTCACAAGCTGCCCACAATAGTAACTGAACAACACCAAGAACAAGTATTTCAGTTTCCTCAACAGATCTCTTGGGAAAGAGAACTCGTTTCTGGATAGACTGGGTGTGCCTCTGAGAACTCGACAATTACTATGGGATGAGCTTTTGCTTCTGAAACTTCCTGATCTTGTCATCCATTAATCTCAGGTACTGTTGCTACCCATTGCCTTTATTTCCTCATTTTGGTTGTCTTTCTGGCTGCAACGTGATTTCTGGTTGTGTGAGAGGGGTGGGAATGGCACGTGTGATGTAGCCTTGTTTCCCTCACCTTGTTTACATCTAGATGAGAAGGCCTGCATCCCGACAGCAGCACGTTTCTCTGTGTTTGCAAGGCTGACTGCTCTGTGTGTGTGTGTCTGCCTGCTTGGTTATCAAGTGCTACGTCCACTGATTTAACCCTCCATTTTCTTCTGGTGCCCCCACACAGGCTGACTCTTAGACAAATCTTGGTGTTTCTGCTACAAATATTTCTTTACCTAATGTCTGAATGGTGAAGTAGGGCTAAACTTTGCAATTATGGTGATTTATTTTGGTCATTTAGCCTTTTGCTAGTATATGAATATTTAAACCAGAGGACATGAACCAGATGTACAGGGCTGCAGTTCTGTTTGGGTATTCACATGATGGGGTTATACTTCCCCTGTTGCAAAGAGCTATAAAAAATTTAAAGATGGCAACATGAACATGAAACAAATCACCACAGCCAAGAAACTTGAAATGCTGGAAGTTATTTTTTGAGCAGAAATAATTATAGCATTTGTTTCACAATTTTCTGATACAAATATTTTTTTTTCCTGAAACCTAAAGGCAGAGAGACATTTATGTATTTATGTAGATAGCTAATTTGGAAATGAAGTGTTTGGTATCCCTGGACATCAGGTCAGCTGCAATTGTCTGTATGCAGGAGTTGCTCAACACTGAGTCTGCCTGGAGAAGAGGACCGTGCTCTTAGTGCTGAGCAGAGGGTGGCTCCCCCAGGAACTGCCTTTTTGGGCCATTTCAAAGCCGATGTTGTTCAAATAGGTGAAGTTAACTGCCACCAAAAAGTGCCTGTTTACCACAGGCATCCATTCACATGTGGCAAAGAGGAAGATGTTCCTTATCCACTGTCCTGTCTCGTGCAGAGTTACTCCCCTATTCCCTGCAACAAAGAAAGTCTGGTTGGGACATTATTTTCCACAATAAACAAGTAATTTGAAAGCTGCTTTTGGTGGAAAATATGTATTCTGGGTCTCTCTCCAACTCAACTTCCTTAAGCTGTCCTTCTGCAAGTTGACAATACAGCCTTCCCCTCAGACCCAAAACTTCTAATATTGTTCTTTAGATATGAGAAACAGTGACTGAAAGATCATGAAAGCCCTCATTCCTGGGTGTCTTAGTTCTAAATGTTCCAAAATTTAGAAGAATTTTGTTAGCATGAGTCTTAAGGTCTGATTTTTTTATTCTTCTCTTGTATTAAATTGCAAACCTGAAGTTCCAGCTATCAACACAACAGCAAAAAATTAGTGAAATATTAAAATACATCAGCATTTAAGGTCTCTTGCATCACAAGTCCTTTACACCTTCACTTCATCAGTTTAGAGTATTCTCTGCCGCTTTCTACTGGACGGATTTGGGGGTTACAAATTTTAAAAAAAAAAAAAGAACAAAAACAAACTTAGAATTATCTTCACTGGTTTTGGAGTCCTTATATGAAAGAATTGTACTCCAGTCCCAACAGCAATAAAACTTAATCATTTTAGACTCCAACAGTTTAAAACAAAAGTCATTATCCTGGGAAATCTCTCCATGTTTACATTTCTTCCCAGAACTCTCTGTTTCCACCTGATCTACCTGCTTGGGGGTTAAAAAAAAAAAAAGGGAGGAATTGCTGTGATGTGTGCTGCTGCTGCTACTGTGCAATTACTCTGTCTATTTTCTACAGCAACACTGAGTTGTCAAATTTCTTTTTAAATTTCTTGCAGTTACTCCATGCAAAACATTTTTCCTGCTCCTGCTACAAAACAATAGCTTTCAGTTCCCTTGCTTTAATATATTCATTTCCTTACCTCACTCTGGGAAAACATGTAGTTTGAGGACATTGTTGTGGGTTAATGAAAGCAATCTGTAATCTGTCCATCAGCTGTTCACTTTTTCAAACTGCCTGTGATTAAAGGCAGGCAAGTGAGGGTTAAATCTGAATTTGTGTCTGTTCACTTCTAATTGTTTACCACACAGCGGCTGTGAGTGGACTGTTCTTCACTATGGGATTGAATGGTGGTTTTCATCTGCTTTCTATTTGTTGCAGTTGTTGAATAGTTTTGTTTTGATGTCAGAATTATATGGTTTTAAAACAGTATTCATTCTGTCAGAATAGTTAACATAGGGTTACGATGGGGGATTACAAATTCCAATAAGATGTGCTCAGTATTAAGAGAAAAGCTCTTGTGCTGAATCTGGAGTTTTCTTTCTCCACAGAGATTATATTACCATGTAGATTTTCCATTTTTCTAATGTTTAGGTTATTAGGACATTGTGGCCTGCAGTGAAAACTCAGATTGCAATTGAATTCCAGGATTTAACTTTTCATTTGCAATTGTTCAAACAGAGGATTTGTTCCTTAAGAAGTTCATGAATGAGTGCCTTGGTGCCCTATAGACATGTCTTGGTTTTAATAGAAATGCAACAGAAAACTGAAATACTGAGATGCAGAATCTTTTCTGGCTAGAGCCTGTCTGACAATTGACATTTGATAAGAGTCAACAGAAATGATTTTTCTGACTGACTTTAAATGCTAAATACGTATGAAAACCCAAGACCTACCCAGCACCTCTTGAAAATGTAGCCTCTTGCAATTCTACGTGATGCAACGTCTCGTGTCCAGCTTTTAACCTGGTTCTTACAGGATAAGACAAGTATATTCCTTATACAAGAGGGTGTGTGTGTATGGATCTCTCTTCTTTCACTGCAGTCATGCAAGGATGTGCAGCAGCCCCCATGCTCGACGTGCACACTTCAAACACCACGTGAAGTGTTTATGAAGGGGCAGAAATAACAACAGGAGGACAGAAGTGGTGCATGCTATGGAAAAAGAGGTGGAAGGGAAGAAGCCGTGGAAGGTGGATAGAGGCTGCATCTGACCTGGGAGTCAGAAGGGCTTTGGCTGCTTTTATGCCCTTCCTACACATCAACTCCACACCAATGTGAGATCTGGGATGCGCCAGTCTTCTCTGGCTGTGGTTTCCACGTGTCATACTCCAACTGGTCCTGAGTCACAAGGAATGGGATAGGCAAAACAGCACAATGAGCCCCTACAAGCAAGATAAGGAACTGGACATAATGTACAGTGCAGAAGTTGTAGGTACATGCACACCACTGCTAGCAGGAGATTTCTGATGTGTGCTCTGGGAGCAGTGGCAGGAGCTGGAACATCACATCTGCTACCTGAGCTGCTCAATGGAATTCTTCCTAAATGTTTATGCTGCTCTTTTTCTTTTAATTAACAATGCTTGTGGCTTGCTGCAAAGGTCAATGACTGACACATAGGAATGAGGTGTTAGTGGAGCTATCTGCCTGACTTTATTAAATAAAGATTAATTTATCCTATGTGTACAGAGTACATTGCAGGGTTGTGTAGGGCTTTGGTCCTGAGTCAGGGTTTTTGAAAGTCTCCTTAGATAACAATTTGTCATAGCCATTACTGTCACTTTCCCACAGTGCATATTCAGAACATGGCTCAGTTATCTTTTGCTGATGCTCTCACAGGACCTCTGAAGTTGAGGGTTGAACTTCTCTCTGCAATCTTATATCACATGCATAATGAATCACATAAGACCACTGGAAAACCTTTGCACATACCTTTTATCTTCTTTTCCAGTACACACCCTTCAGTTTTTGGGCTTATTTTATTTCACTCCACAATAGCAACTACATCTCTCAGAGTGTAAAATTTGCTCTTTAATTTCAGATTGTGAGAAAACCTGGTGAGAGGAAGAAATTATATTCACTTTGGGAAAAAAAAAAAAAAACAAACCAAAAAAATCTCTGAAAGATTTTTATCTTCCTCAAATGTGTGCTGCTTTCTGTGATTAAGCAGAGTTCAGCCAGGGCTGGTTTGTGTACAACTGCACTAAGACTGGGCTCGGATCTCTGACTTGCAAAGAACTGGCTCTGGCAAATTTGTGTGATTGCAGGAAGGGTAAGAAGTTTTGAGGGACTGTCAGGAATGTCTGAAATGTGGGGAGATTGGTTCTGTGGGGGAAAAAAGTCTTTATAGGAGTAGGTAGCATAACATTATCTGCCCGTGACTGTGCCTGAAAGTCCTGACTATCAAAGAGGGGAGAGAGCCTGAGATCAGTAGCAATAAATTAATTTGCAAAAAATTTAGCCTGCAGGTAAATTTGTAATTATTACCTATCAAATTAGAATGGTTTCCTAAAACATGATGAAGAAGCTGCATTACTTAGGTAGGTTGTTTAAAGCAACACAAGAAAAACCACTGAAAATTGAAATAAAAGAAAGGATAAGAAAATCTCTTTGATTGGACCACACTGTCAATAACCTACCAGTTGCTTGTTGTTTCTGATTTCCAAGGGTGCTGCTTGGCAATAATAACACATTTGTTACTCAGGATTCAGTCCTTCCTATGCTAACTAATGCAGCATAAAAAATTTCATTATTCTGTTAACAAATGTGCCCTTTGTAATTTACAGTTAAATTTATATTAGATGCTCATATTGGCTTTATTGGAAGTGGTATTTCTTGAGGTTCAAGTGATTCGGTCCCAAGAGCCCTAGACAGTTCCCACCATGGAGATGGGTTGTCTCTTTAACTTTATTTCCAGGGCCGTCTGGGTGAAAATTTCACAGCTCCTCATTTTCTGGTTTAGATTTGAATTAGGGTTATTACATTCACATCAAACGGAAATTATAACTGCTAATCACATTATGTTCAGTGTTGTTTACCCAAGATTACGGCTGTCAAAATAGATATTGCAATATTAGATTCTGAAGAAACTGTCTCTAACAGTTGTAGTATGCATCAGTAAATGATAAACAGCTCAGATTTTTACTCCCTTGTTGGGGAAGCCTCTTCTAGCACAATTGCAAAATCTCATTAGAAGTCAGCACTGAGCTGTGATTTTCAGATTACGTGCGTGACGCTCACTGTATTTCATATCCTAATACAATATTTGCCTTCCTGTATTAGTAATGCCACCTCACTCTTTCTGGGTTTTACCAAGCTGGAAAACTCTTGCAGTTAATTGAGGTCAATTATTGCTAAGAAGATGAAAAGGCTTGGACTCAAGTGAGCATCTGTCCAACTTGTGGAGCTGCTTCTGGAACTACCCACCTGAGTCCTTTCATTCTGGACTCTTCCGACTCTCTCTCTTTAGAAATAAGCCAATGCCTGATCTAATGGGACTAAAAGGCTGAGTATCCTACTGGTGCTGGCAAGACATCCTTTAGAGTAAAGTATTTTTCAGTGCAAGTGAACAAAATCAATCTTCGGTATATAAAGATAAAGTACTTCCTTTGCCTTCTCGACTGCACAGTCAGTGTTCACATGAGAGCGTACAATTTATGTTCTTAATCAATATGTACCTCAGTTTCTTGGAAACAGCTTTGAGATGAAAGAGCTCACTACATCTGTTTACACTCTGTAGCTGCTACCAGTGTGGCATCGTTCTATCATAGCCTTTTCAAAGGCTGCAAAAGGAAGATTAAGGAGGAGGGAGGCAAAACAGGAAAAAACAGAAAACCAAAAGAAGCAAAAAATCTGCAGACAACTCCATAAAATCCACTTGACCAAAATGTCAAAGAAACCAGTGGAAGGCGAGCAGTGGGTCAACACTCACCTGCTGCAGAACTCAGCACAAAGCAGCACTGATTGTGCTTCCCGTGTTCTGTGGCTGTCAGGAAAGATAATGGTCAAACCAGTTAGAGAGAAATTCCTGTCCTTCATCCTAGAGATGGGAGAGTTGTTTGCTTGCTTACTTTTTAAAATATGAATAGAGTTTTTGGGTTTTTTTGACAATGCTATGCAACTTTTAGGGACATGGCTTGGATTTTCAGAAAGATGTTGGCTTTGTTTAAGATTAGTGGGAATTTAGAAATTAAAGAAACCTTTACATTTAAGGAATGGTATCATCAAGAAAGATTTTTAGAGAGTTTTTTTTTATATTCCAAAACTTCCCAGGTATTTCCAAGACTTGTTAATTACCGGAGAATTTCAAAGTAAAGTAATACCAACTGCATTACTGATGTGCCCTCTTCAATGATAAACCCGTGACTGTGTGCATCATCAGCACTGGCATTTGGGATTCTGAAAGCTGTGCCCACGCTGTTTAATCTTTCATAATCACATATTGGGCATCTGCAGACAATTTGCCATTGGTAAATAATGATCAGTAAGCAGAGGGTTTTCTGCAAAGAAACCAAAATATCGTGTTCAGTGTTTGCAAATGAAAGAACAAGTGAAGATGGTAGATGATTTCAGATTCAGATACAGTAAAAGGTGGAAAGTTGCAACCAGAGCAGTGAGTAATACAAAGGTTTCAACACTGCAAAGAGCTCATCCCTGTCCTGGGGACACAGCGCAAAGTGCTTTCTGTCTGCATTTAGAAATGTATCTTCAAAAGGCTGGCAAGCGTGTCCTGGTCTCCTTTCCTCAAGAGGTAAGAGTTCCTCCAGATGCTGTGATCTCTTGCCAGCCCTCACCCTGCCTTGTAGCCGGACCTGAAGAGAAAGGCACTCCTGAAAACAAGAAACTCCTGATAACCTCATGGTCACCATAGTGTTGTCATAGAGTGTGGGCCCGAGGGACTTTCCTTAGCAGGACACAAGTGCCACAGATAAAACTTGGCAACTTGTCTTTAAGGCACACCTCCTCTTCCAGCCAAAGCAAATGTTGGTTTAGTGCTCCGAGCCTCTAATCTGACTTCTCAGAAACATGTCACTGTGTCCTTTTCTTCTCTCAGAGGTTTGTTTGCAAACAGAACAAGCCTGGGCACTGGCCAGGTCTCAGCATACAGGACTTTTCCAACACAGGAGAGTTATTCTGCAAAGACCCCCTGTCCGGGGTTTTGAACAGAGAGGGGTGGTTTCTGGGCACTTTTTCTTTACTATAGGGGATCTTTTAATTATCCTATATAAACCCTGCTGCTGTACCTCTTGGGTTAAACACATATGCAAACCACCTGCTGTCCAGCACCCTGAAGTGTGAAGATCACTCTGGCTTTCAACATCCAGTGTTCAAAGCCAGGGAGGTGTCACTGTGACTTCTGAAGGACTCACTGCCAGACTTGGTGACAGTGGCACCCTCTGTGCCATTCCTCTGCTTGAAACAAGCTGTGTTACGGCTTGTTTTGGAAAGACGTGGAGTTGTTTGTCCTTGGACAGTGTGATTCAGGCCCGTCAGAAAAGTTTTTTCCTTGTGCAAATTAATCTAGTATTGAGTAATATCTGCTCATCATCTCTTTTTTCTTAGAACGTAATTTTTAGAGGCAGTAGTCCATAGCTGAGTATCTGCTAACAAGCAGCATGGGTCAGACCTCATTTTTTCCCTGAGGTTGAGTGCACTGAGTAAGGGATCTCTAATTGCTGGCTGCTAGTTGGAATACAGACTCTCCCTGTTCCTTGCGGATAAAAGCCAGGTGCGGTTTTATCTGGAGCTCTCCTTTATAACCAGCTCTCGCTTGACGGAGTCTCTACTCAGCCGAAGGGACCTAAAGAGCTTCCTTTTCTGCATGGTCACAGCAGGGCTGATGCCCACATTTTAGAGCTGGCTACCCAGTGGGCAGCAGAGATGGAGTAGAAAGACCCCAGGTCTGCAGATGATGACATGCACAGGCAGCTTATCTCTCAAACTGTGCATGTCAAAGCAGTTGTTATTTGGTGAGAAAAGTCATGTTTTGCTCTTATCTGTTAGTCTGCCAAGAAAGCTATCTGATAACAGAGCTAAATTGAGAAGAGTCCACATTCTGCTGTTATTAACATTCCCCTTTTACAGATCACCGGTAGAAAATAAAGAAGAAATGACGCTAAAAAGGCAGAAGAGATTTCACAAGCAAACACTCTTCCTGGAGCCTGCGAATTAATCAGTAAAAGGATGATTTTGTTCCAAGCATTGATAAGTTGTCATTATAATTCTAAGAGCATTTCAACAGCCTTTCACCAGTTGTACCTCCGAAAGTCTTGTGACTTGTTCATTGGGAAAGCGGCACCACGTGTGCGGCTGCTCTGCTTTTACAAGATAACGAGGCATCAAAAGATGCCAGGCACGGTGCCAGGTAACGGCGCCATTAGAGCGGGACGGCCACGGCACCTCTGCCTAAACAACGCCTCTGCTTGTTCTAAAAGCATCAAAAGGTCACAGCAAATGCTGAGGGATCTGCCTCGTGGGAGGGGTGCCTCTGCTGAAAGCGTGATCTCGAGCTGGGATGTGTGACCCCGGGGTTAGAGGGAGCCATTAACCAGCTCTCGTGGTGAATTAGAGAATGTCTAATATGGGGGAAAAAAATAGGTGATCGGATTATTAACAGTGTGGTTGTAAACAGAAGGCTGTAAGAGGGCATTTTCTACTGCTTCGGTGGTATGTTAGATTTGCATCTCCCCATTTTGCTAGTTTTTAGAATAAATGCAGATACCTCGGCCTGCTGCCAGCAGAGTATTTACTGCTGGCTTCTGCAGTCAGCTATCTTTATTCTGAAAATAGTTTTAATTCTTTATTGTCTTCTTTTTCAGTTCCAAGTAAATATTTGAGTGAATTTATATGCCATCGTTCAGTATTAGAAACAATTAATTACATCTACTGACTCAGAGAAGGATAATGTAGTTTTCCCTATTTTTGGAAGCTGCCAAGAGTGTTCCAAGTTCAGCTTATTTTGGGACCATTTAAAGGCCAGGTAAATCTAAACTTTTGGGAGATGGGAGAAGAACAGGGGATGCAAATAATGGTTTGCCTGCACAGGGGACAGGAGATGAGAAATGAAGCCTGTAGCCACCCCACTTGAGGCAGCAGTGGTTAAAACCCTCAAAGCAGCCCCTCAATGAGATAATAAAGCTCACATGAAAGAAATGAGATTTACTTTTCAGAGAAAGAAACTCTAACAGATCTTAAAGATCTCCTCATCTTTTCTTTCTCCCTGCTTTGCAGTACTTTGCTTCAGTCCCACTCTATGTTACACGGCTGCACAGAAGTACTGTGCGTCTATAAAAAATGAATTTATTAAGTCAGTGGTTTCATCTTACTTATCTCTGTAAAATGTGTGTACAGCTGTCCCTGTACACAGTGATATATTCATAGAGTACAAGAATAAAGTTACACTTGAGAGACAAAATTGATTTCAAGTTCAGTGGCTGGTGCTGGCACCTGGCCTCCTGCCTGGGAGAGTTTGTTGCTGTGCTTGCAGGGTGTTAGTGCAGGTGATATTACTGACATGAAATTGGGCTACTCGGATTATCTCGGTGTGAAAATTTTAAATTGGTATAACTGAGAAACATAATGCAGTAGATGATGGCTTTTGCATTTATTTTAAAGCTTTAATTTTAGGTTTATGAGCTCTTCACAGAGCTGAGTGGTTTTTTAAGATCAATTTTCTGGGTCTGCAGTTTTAAACTCTGCTTTAAATTCCGCTTCCGAGCAAGATGATTTGCGTGTTTTCTGCTTAGCCCAAGCAGATCAAACCTGTTGGGTCACCTAATGAGTGGATGGATGTTGCCCTGAGAGCAGATGATGGGATCTAGCGTCGCACTGAAGGCATCATCACTTCTATTTAAAGAGAGAATACACCATAGCCATACCATTCCTTAACTTCCATGAGATGTGGTTTATAAGACACGTAAGCCTTCGTGCACCTCTTCGGGTGGCGGGGAGGAAAAATGGTCATGCTCAGACCCGCTGCCCACCCTTGGGGAGTGTGGAGAGTGGGGTCGTTTCCGCACCCTGGGAAGCCTTGCAGTCCTGGGCGTTTTCCTCCCAGCCTCAGTACCAGGTGGGTTCATCTTCTTCCTTCCTCAGCCAGCCAAGGGGGTGCTGTTCCCCCATCCTGGTGGCACGAGGGGCTACAAAGACCTTGCTTCATGCGAGGTTGCATGCTGCAATTGCTCATTCACCAAGCGTGTGTTTGCCTGTCTCTCGATTATGCAGGCAAACAATGCAGATCAAAGAAATCAGAATCACAGCTCACCAACAGCTCTGATGCTAATGACACTGGCACGCAAACTGAAAGCAAGGTTGATTTCATTGACAAGCCTGATAGGTGCCTTGCTTTAGGAGCCAGTGTGCTCCAGAGGAGACCACAAGAATGTCAGCGGGAAGCTGACCACCCAAATGATCTCTATTGAAAATTCAAGGCAAAAACTCCTTCCCTTCCCCCCCACAACATCCCATCGAATGGAGATCAGACTGGTGCTAAAGAGGGATTGGCAATAAAAAGGATAAACATTAAACACTTGGTGTTCTTTCAAAGAATAATGGTAATGCATCTAGACCAGCCTAAAAGATGAGTCTGTGTGCATGTATGTGTTTCAAGGCACAGTTACATTAAAAATCAGCATAGAAGAATGTAAACACCACACAAATTTTAAACAAGAGCCAGAGCAGCAGAATGAGAAACCACTGCTGCCTGTTCACAGTGGCTCTGGAGATACCTGGAATACAAAACCAACCCAAGCTTGTTTTCATGCAGCTGCCTTGTATATGAAAAAGGATGAAATGGCAACTGTATGTTTTGGTGTTGGGCAAATCCTGCAAAGGATTTATCATATTTAATTTGTCTTTTTTTGTATGCAGGAGGATATCACCAATAAAACAACGAGCCTTGGCTGAGGCAGAGATATGGCATGGCAATAGCTGTAACTGCTCCCAAGGTATGTCAGGATCCAATTCAGTTTAAATTCAGGTGTGGGAGGACCAAGTAGGACCAAGTAGACTGCACGCAGGAGCTTGGGGCCAGCCTTTTGCGTTGGAAGATGCAGATGCTGGGCTTGGAGCATAACTGTGTAATCAGAGGCAGGATGAGGGAGCAGCTCCATGAACAGCTGGTGCTGGGGAGAGGGGGAGCTTAACTGCATTGCTCACGTATGTAAAGGAAGAGGTGATTTCTAATTGTGAAATTCCCATGAAAATCATGTTCTTGTATTTCTGAACAGTGTTTCATAACATTGTGTGCATAGGGAAGCTAATGTACAAAGGCTGGATACATATTCACTATCGCAGCTTGACTGTTTTTATAATATTACTTAAATGCCAGTACTTGCTGTGCTTTCTAAATGTTGCTCCAATTCATGAGAGCTTTAAAGAAAGTGTGTGGGTGGCTGATCAGCATGGTTCTTTTTCTGTTTTATATGAAATGATGCTGTCATTTACCAAATAAAAAGGAACGATCACGCATATTTCTGCTTTGTTGCTCGGTTTTTGAAAAGACAGATGTGCAAGTTGAGACGTCAAAGTGTACAGGTTGTCTAGGATGTTCCTGCTTACTGTGATTTATTTCAAACCATCCTACACTCATGCTAGGAGGAAATTACTGAAATATAAATTTCTTCATTGATTTGCTTATAAAGTAAATTAAGGGTTCAGACTAGTTTTTAGTAGACAGGATTCTGTACAACAAAATGTTTTAAATACCAGGATGCTCCAGTGTCTCAGTGACTGACAATACAGGCTTCCATGCAGTCCTATACTTAACTATATATTTATTTCAGGTTAAGCCTGTGAGTTATCCACAGACTATCCTAATTACCAATCCTTAAGCATCTGAATGGTCACAGGAACTCAGTTAACCTTCTTTTTCCTTTTTCCTAATAGCAGTCTCTAATTAGTTATGGTGCTGCTCAGAATTCTTTCTCCTCTCTGCACTTTGAGAGAAAATACCTACCTGTCCCTGAGAAACTCCTGATTTAGGGACAAGAGGTTGCAGTAAGAAGTACTGCTGATGGGATGACAATTGTCATCTCATCAGAGACGTGGCCAATGTTCTTCACCAATGAAAGACAGATTCTTATATTGCCCTCAGTCCTGCTATTTCTGATCGCTGCTATAATGTCTCAGCTAAGGGAGCAAATTGTACAGCCAGGACCAGGAGGCAGAGCTCACCCAGCCTCATACCCACTGTGTTTTGAGTAGGAACTCTCTCTGCACCCTCTGAGAGCTCCAGCAGAGCAACACAGATTAAGGAGTTACGTTTGAAAAATGAACGCTGAGAACCCAGGCTGACAGAGAAAAGTGCCACAGCCTTTACTGTGCCTGTCAGGCTGCTGCACTCGTGTTACAGGAAACTGATGACAAACCTTTCTGATGTTTGATGCCAAATTAATTTAAAAGACATTGTGACTTAGTGTCAGCTCAAATCCCTGTTCCTGGCACCGGTGCCAAATTTGGCAGCGGTTCACCATCACCACGATAGTGTCGCTTCCGAACTAACGCTCCTCTTTTGTTGCCTGCAGTGAAAAGATTCAGAACAGAAACTGAGAGATCAGCTCCAATGTAACCTCCTCAAGAAGGAGGGCTCTGAGTTAAGTCGAAGGTACACTTATTTACTTACGTTTTCCGTACCATTTTTAAGTAGTCTGTCCTGTGGGTACACCAGCTACGGAAGCTCCAAGGCTGTAACTCCTTAGAGTGTGAGAAATCTCAACAGGCAGCTGTGTATGATAAAACCTGATAAAGGAGCAGTATGTAAAGTCATATCCTCTATGAATATAGATGACAGCACAGAACAGAATATGAAACTGGGTGTAAAGAACTAGTAATTTTCTTTTAATTATGACTTCTTTTTAATTGCTATGTGTATGACAACCTGCAAACACTAAGCACAGGTTGAAAATGCAGAAGAGTAATTTGATCAGCATGTGAAATAAAATGGGACTCTTCAATTGCACATAGTGTCATAGTTTACAGTAGCTCCCCGTTGCATTTGGAAGTACCTAAAAAAAATAAAGTTAGTCTTAGGGTCTACCATCAAGGCCAACTGGGATGTCTACACAGAATAGGATCTGGATCTACTTGCAAATTACCAAAAGAGGGAAAAGTAGATTTCAGCATCACTTGACTTGTTTTCATTTCTCTATAAGTATCTTTGCTCATAGAAATATACACTGAAATCTTACTGAAATTGAAAACTGTAAATATCTCCTCAGTTACCCAGTTGAGCCATGCTGGTTCTGCTTGGCTAACAGCATCCTCCTTCCTAACTGTACTTGTTGTCCAGGTCTGTGTGTAACCAGGGAGGTTTTGCACAAGCAGCAGCAAATTAATGAGAATAGTGAGTGTTTATTGTCAAGCATCCTCTCTTAGGTTATGACAAAGAGAGCAAGAAATCAGTTTATGTGATGAAGGAGGCTCTCATAAAAAAGCCTGCACATTTCCAGTGATTTATTGCCTGGTAGACCTGCAAACGGAGATTCCCAGAGGCTGAAAATCTGATTTTGTTCTACACAGAAAGGCTGGATGCCTGTTTGCATTGCCTAATCTCCCAAATTATGCCTAATCAGGCATTAGCTTCTGATGTCAATTTACACTTATACAAAGCTTTTTGACCTTCTTAATATGTGATAAAGAGAAGAATCTTTGCCAATAATTGGACCTGATGTCCAGTTCTAGCTTATGTTAAAAGACCAGCTTGCTCCACTCCTTCCACTTCTGCTTATTCTCAGTTAGAGAAATAGAAAGCAAATCCCTTTTTTACAGAGAGAGGCAAGTCAGAGGAACTTTCTAGAAAGGATTCTCCGAACCAGGCAGGTCCTCAACACGAGCACTGCAGAATTACATTTACCACACAGCTGACTTCTCCCAGTCAGCTTCTCCTTCTTCCTGACCCTCTTACCTTGTTGAATTTATAGCCTGTAGGGGACTTCAGGACTGTGTGGTGTCTAAGATGCTGATTTTGTCTGTTTGTCATGACTTGGGGTCCAACACGGTAGTAGAACAGCAGTTTTGTTACTGCTTTAAGCATGTGTGCACTTCTGTTTTTGTGTTTTTTGATTTTCTGAGATTGCTAAGGAAACTTTCTCTTTATCTGAAACAAAGCAGTGGCTTGATTTTTCAGACATGAGCAACAAGGCCAGGTGCCATGAATTGATTTTTCTAAGAGCCCTGTCTGCAATTTGAACTTCTTCAGCCAAGAAGCATGTTATCCATTTTTGGAAACCCAGATTAATTCTGCTTTTAAAGATCTCTTTTCACCTCATTACTTGTTAAATTGGTTTTTGTAAATTTTTAAAAATTGAAAAATGTTTTTGTTTAGCAGGTGCTAGATGTACAGACTTTAAAGTAGCACTAATTTTTACAGAAGACTTCCTGATTCCGTTGGGAAGATTGAAAATCTGATTGTGGAAATGGATTGTCCTAATAGTGTGTGTGTGTCTATATATACATACATACATACCTACCTACATACACACATATATATACACATATGTGTGAAATATAGATGTATATAACAAAATTTATTTAGACTACAGCTTGCTTCAGCACACTGGAAATTCATGCAGATATACCTTCAGATTACTTTTTAGTGTAGACCTGGTCGCATTACATTGTTTTGATTAATACAGAATCCGAAAGGACACTGTTTCCATTAGCCTGTTTCCTAGAAATATGGCTAAGCCTGCCAAATGATATTATGAGAATGTGATTTCTCGTATTATGTAACTATTATGCATAATTTCCTAGGAGCACCTCTTACAAAATCTTTTCCCATAATACTGCAAATACCACTGGAGCAAGCCTTATTTTTAACCTTCTGCTCAAAATGGTGTAAACTGGGCAGTCACAAACAAGATCTGAATGAAGGTGTGTTGAGTTTAAAAGCTCCATTATTCACACTCTAATTGCTCCTAGAACACATTTGTCAGGGAGGTCTGTGGAGAGTGGCACTCGGGTGGTGATACACTCCAACACACTGTCAGTCCTGAAGCACCTGTGGATTTCACCATTCTCAGGTAGATTTGTTTTGGTTTCTTCTTAGAGAAGGATAAACGTGATGGAATGGGGCTCATCTCCTGCTGCCAGAGAGGGTCAAGAAAACCCTTAAACACAAGGCTCAGGACTCAGGACAATTTCTGCTGGCTGATGTGCTGGTCTGTGTTCTTTATGTTGAACTTTTCCCCGCAATAGGATCTGTTCTGAACTGCAGTGCATTAATCAGGTTGAGTCATGCTGGCTCATACCTGCACTCAGCTGTCACGAAGAAGTGAAATGATTTTAACCTCTCAGATATCACCTGTTAGTTGCTGATCTGCTTGAGGTTGCAGCAGTGCCCACATTTCTGCCATGCCAGACCAAGCTCTCTGCAGCACTGAGAGCCTCCAGGCACTGGTTTCACCTCGACCAACCACCTGGTTTTTGCTGTGGCTTGGGGTCAGCTGTCAGACAACGTTTTGAGGTGTTCTCTCAACATCCTTCTTGATTTTTCAGTGTTTTCATACAAGTCCGGAGTCCTTCCATTTACGTTCCCTGTTCCAGGGACTCTGAGCACTACTTGTGCTTTGGTGACATCTTCTGGATAAGGTTGCCACTGGAAGGACTAATTAGTACATCTCAGCTTCTAGCCTCTTGTGCCTGTTTCTGATCTCTTTTGAGAAAAAAGCTCGCATGTGCCTGGTTCCAGTGATTAGCACCCTGTCTGAAATTCAGTAATGGGTTTGAGACTCCAAAGTGAAAGATGAAAATGGATCTGATTAAAAGCAAACAGGAACTGCCTACATGGTGTTTCACACACAGGTGCAATAGGAACTTTTGTCTTGCACTTGGATAAAAGATTTCTTTAACTTCACTTAGTATTTTTCTAATTTTCCTCTTAGGACAGGTCTGTACTCTGCTTCCTGTTGGCTAGAGCAATCAGAGAAAAAGAGAGGCTTTTCTTGGCCAGAGCAAAGGCACACATAGCCAGGTTTCCTGCTTTTAGCAGCAGATGCCTAGAGGAGAGGATAAGGTCAAGGTAAGCCGGGAGCAATAATTCCAAACCCACGTTGTTAGCCAGAGGCAGAAATGCCATAGGAGAACTTCGAGACTGAGGTAGTAACTTGTATGTAATAGGTTGTGATGGATTTTTCTTCAATGAAGTCTTCCAGGTGCTCTTTTGAGCCCATATAACATTTTTAGCCTCCATAATGTCATTCAACCAGGAATTTATCATCTTCTCTTTGTCCCCTGTGGGGATCAACCTCTTCACTTTTTTTAATTTTGAATTTGACACTCACTAGCATCACTTGATGCCCCATTTGCTTGTATTGGAAAGGATGGGAAATCTCAGCTCTGCTCTTCTTTACAGCACAGAACATTTTTCCTGTTAGCTGATGATCCCTGCTCTGTGGTGGCCCTGGTGCTGCCTAGGAATATTGTTATCATGGTTCCACCCTCCCCTTCCCTTCCGTGCCAGGAGAGGGGGTGCACACCACTTAAAACTGTTCAGCTACTGTATCTCAGGCTTTCTGGAAAGCTCCAGAGCACATTCATTTGGGTCCTGGCCATTTGCTGCTGCTTATTCTGTCCTCTTGCCACACTTCGTCCACCTTCCCTTCACTTTGTCCATTATTCCATAGCCCTTCTGCCAATTTTGCATCTGCAGAAAGACCTCCCGTGTCTTCTACTCAAAAAGAGGGAGTGGTCTAGCACTGGAACCTCTTCAAACTATTAAATGATAATTGCAGATGTAAAGAGACTCACTGAGGTGTTTGACCATGGTTTATTTTCTCTAGAAAATTCTAAATTCTATCACATGTTGGTCATCTGTATGTCCTCTAGATTCTAACCTTAGGGAGTTCAAAAAAGTGTTGGGTAGGTCATCAGGGTTCTTTGTTTGTTTTTAACAGAGTTTACAAGTTGTTCCTTGCACATTTTTTGTCTGTGTGCTGCAGAGTTTGCAGTCCTCATTAGAGGGACACCATGCTTTGTTTGTTTATAAAGATACATCCTTTCTTTTATTAACACTTTTTACCTTGGCATACAGCCATGCTGATTTCCCTTCCATGTTCCTGATTTTCTTCTATAATTTTGTGATTTTTTTATTTGCTCTGAGCACCCAAAGAGGAAAATCTAAATAGACTCGATGCCCCTCTAAAAATTTAACTCATTGCAGTTACCATTTCCACCTTATTTTCTTGACAAGATTGACTCTTTTGGTGAATGTCTATATTCTAATCCTTTAAAATAAGTGTAATGAGAGAGAATAGTGTTGCCTTTTGTCTGTGGATTTGATTTTAACTTTTCCACCGATCCCCTTGCCACCTTGGAAAGCTGGATATGAATTTATCCCTGCTTTTACATATTTCGTAACTCTCTTTGAGAGAGTGTGATAGCACTGTTTCAGCATATTGGACATTGCTGCTGGACTGTTTGAAAAGGAACTAAGCACTGCCCTCGAAATTTTCTCCTATTACAGATTACGGGAAAGCTTTCATTTTTATGAGGGCCAAATCTGAGCAACTTTGAAGCATTTTTTAAAAACCTCTGGTCCAATTATTGATCCTATAATTTGTCAGTCCCTAAATATGTTTTGAAAACTTACTCACCCAAATTTTGATGGAACAGTGTTTCCCCTTTTACTGCTATTCCCCCAGCATTCCCCTGTGCCCACGGTGCCCTCTTTCCCAGACAACCCTTTCTGCACTGGGGGCCTTCTGGGGCAGTTGTGCCTCCAAAACATTTCATTACTATCCACCCAGCACTTGGAGAAGATGCACACCCACCGAACAACACTCTGCAAGGTCAAAATAGCATTCAGGCAAGAAAAACATCTCTGTTGTTGCTCACAAGGAATTTGTGAGTAAGCTTAGAGCTGAATCCACAGTTCATTAACCTGCTCTGCAACACCTGCTGCAGTTCTGTGGGAAAGGGAAGGTGGATCAGGGCTGAGCACTCGCGTATTTTGCGCTGCGAGTGAGGCTGGGCACCGGTAACGAAACACAGAGCTTAGCACAAATCCACAGTGACATCACCTGGGGGAAGGGCATCCACACCAAAGCACCTCTAATCTTCTTCAGCGGGAGGGAAACGTAACAGTCTGCTGGCACAAGAAAGGCAATTAATTTTGGTTTTTGTCAAAGGAGTTGCTGAAACCAAGTTTCCAATACTGCCTGTCAGAAAAGCTTAGGGTGGGTAGTGGCTTCATAGGGCTTTAAAGCTAGGAGGTTTATCAAATTTTTAAAGATTTATCGTTGTTTTTGTTTGCTGTTAAAGTAGACCATGTTTGCAGACAAGGTTCAGGGGTACAGGGAGGCAGTCATTAGGTCTTCATATTTTCCTCCCCCCACAATGATTCGTTTACAATGCAAAGATGTTTCAGCCTAGATCATGCTGAGCAACTCTCTAAATAAGTCAGAACTGCATTTCCTTCCCACCTGTGCCACTGATGAGCACCACTGAAGCGGTGAGAGCTGCCTGGCTGAGACTGGACAAAGGCTGATGTGAGGGCTGAAGAACCACTGCACATTTTATATTACCTGGAGGGCGGCTGAACAGCTGTTAGCCAACATCTGGAATAGTGTCACAAACTTGTCAGCCAGCTGCAGCACTGAAGAGAGGAATTACTGCCCTCCTTCGAGCAGCAGCTGTTAGAGGTCCCATACAGATGCCACAGATCTTTGGACACAGCGTCCAGCCTTTGTATCCTGGTCATAATGAAGTTGGGCAAGTTCTGCCACTCTCGGGGAGAGAAAGTACAACACCCACAAGGTTAGAAGTCCTTCTGTTAGAAGTCCTCCACCTTGATAGGTTTCTGGTCGAAGAATTTAATGATTTTCTTTCAGGAAGATGGATGGCTGCTCTCCAGGTGGCTCAGCACCACTTCCTTTCTACCCGCTTTTCTGAAGCCTGATAGTGACATTTCAAATCTAATCATCATTTAAAATCCTGGTAGGAACCAATTTCATATCTAATCTAAATCGAGTGAAATAAATAGGTTTACGCCACAGGTGAATTTGCCCTGATCTACTTCCTGCTTTTCAGAAAGTCAAAAAAAGTCCCAGAAGTTTTGAAGTAGAGCTTGCAGAATTACACCGTGCTTCTGATGTGAGATGTCGCTAGTCAGAGATTGACAGCTGTCCTGTTTTCCTTGGAACATGGGTGGCGTTGGCTGGGAACTCTGAGGCAACTTTTCACTGGTCTAGTTCAGTATTTCTTTAGCACCGTCACAGTTCCACCCAGAAGCTCTCCGTTGCTGCCGCAGGTTGTTTCTGGGAGGTTGGAATTACAGCTGTCGGCTTCATCCCTGTCCTCACAAAAAGTGACTGTGAGCATTAAGTCAAGCAGACAAGCTGCTTGTAGGACACATTCCTGGTGCTTTCTAACACTTCAAAATCTTATTGAAACTCCAAGGCCCACACTGATAAGAACCACTCTGGGTCAGGGCCTTTGCTGTCAGTCTTCCTACCCATGTGATTCAGTCCTTTATAAGATAAGGTGCAAAGAACTTGCATTGAAGAAACTCAAGAACATTACGAGAGCTGGCCTTAGAACAATAAAAAACTATTAGATGTAAGCATATAGATAACAAATACAGAATGATCCAAGACTGAATCGGAATGTGCTATTTGTATAGGTACACAAGCATCTTTATATTTTTTGCCAAGAATCTCTAAATTGTGCCCCAAGTGGTTGGGTTTTGTTTCTTTTTTTTTTAAAATTAGACATTATTGTGCCTACATAATTACTGCGATATATGTGTACATATACGTGCACTTACATTACATATTTATACATAATATATTACACCTGTAAATGTACTACATATGCCAGATTTTTTAATTCTTATTTGCAGCGAACTTTTTGAAATGCTGATGTTTAGCGAGTCAGACACTTCAATTTCTTGGTGTCGTGCGTTAAAAAATGAAATAATTTGCTGTTTCTGGTTCTGTGCGGACGGGAAATTTTGTTTAAAATTATTCCATCTCATGAATTCTCTGCTGTCCCAAACATTATTTCAGCACTAGTGTGTTTTTTTCTGAAGCTCTTGCAAATGTTTGCTGTCAAGAAGATGTTGCCACAATTGTGCCCCATGTAGAAGGCTGTTAAATGAGAAATTCATTATATTTACAAAGAAGTATGTTCTAAATTGAGTGCATCAGACAAGTCCTGCTGTTAATAGCAATTAATTTCTCATGTTTTGATGTGACAATTTTAACATTCATAAGCTCAAGCGCTGGTAGATTTTGAGGTCTCCAGAGCCTGGGTGCTTTGTGTCACACAAATTGTTCTCTAAGAATGGCATCATTGTGTGATTGAAAGAGGAAATCATTAGTTTGGCCATGATGTTTTGCTGAGATTTGCATTTCAATGACACTGAGGCAAGCAAACAGATTTAAAATTAGTGGATTTTAGATGGCTTTTTTGATCTTGGTTATGGGGCCTAGATGGACTGGACTTAGACCTGTCAAGACAGAGTTACCAGCTCAGAGCTCCTCTCTCCACTGCTTTAAAAATGTGGATGCTGCCCAGGTAATGTGTGTAACACATCGAAAAATTTAAGAGTTCTTGGAAGTGGTGGCTGAAAAAGAGAAATGTCTGGCACGAATGTGTAGAGCAAACAGATTATACTTTGTCAGTAGCTTACAGGGTGAAGGCTTAGGCACTTCACATGAACTTGTTTGTACTCCTGTTTGATATTACTTTTCTTTCTTTTATCATCTTCTGCCCTGGCAATAAAAAAAAATAAATATTGCCAAATAATATATAAATGTCAATGGTATCATAATACCTTCTACAGTTATGTAGGAATTGCTCTTTGTAGTGTCAGCCATCCTTAGTGTGTGAAATATTTTATGAATGCCTTAAACGAAATGGGCTGAGTGTCTGCCAGGATACAGACACCTTCATTGCTCTGAATTTAAATGATATGTCAGAGGAAAGAACAAGATTAAAGCTTCATGCATATTTTAAAAGAGAAATTTGGGTCATCCTGCACAAATGTTGAATTTATTTTCTTTTTTCTTTTTTTTTTTTTTTCTTTTTTTTGAGAACGAGCAGAGCACTGTGCTTGCCCCCAAGGGAGGAACAACTTTGTGTCCTTCACCATCCTTCTTTATCCCTTGCCTCATCAGAAGGGCCAAAAATTGAGTGAGGAGAAGCAGTGTTCACTATACAAATGTGTATGAGCTGTGCCTGCTCCTGACAAGCTGCTTCTCTTCCCTTCTTCCCACTCCCTCCTGACAAAAAACAAAAGTCAGGCTGCTGCCAGAGCCAGGTAAGGTGTCTCCCAGAGCACAGTGGTGATGTGGACAGGGGGGATGGGGAAAAAGAGCTCCTGGGCTCTGCCCTTCAGCCCAGGGGTGGGCGGGATGGCTGGGACAGTGGGGAATAGGGCAGCTTGAGGAGAAGCCACACAAGCCATAGGTGGGATGGTCAGCTCCTGCCCTTTCCAAAGTCCCCCTGAGGCTGGTGTGGCTTTCTTTCCAAATATTTGTCTGCGGAAGTGTAATGGAGAAGAGATCGAAGCCTCCCAGGAACTAAAGGTTCACCCAAGAAAAAAGGTGATCCAAGCCCTTTTTTTCTTACTGTAGAGTCCAGGCCTTTAAACAGTTTTACGGGGTATTCAGAGAAAACTGCCGGGCAGAAAGGAAGCTACATACACACCTTCAGCCTTAGTCTGGGATTTTCCAAACACCAGGCTCATCATATCCAGGTTTTTAATTTTCAAGGTTTTTCTTGAAGTTGGGTATTTTGGGGTTTTCTTCCCTTTGTTTAATCTCCCTTCTCGTCCTGAAGTGTGCTCATTTACAGGTGACAACTCCCTGAATGACAGAGGACATCTCAAGGAGGTCCCTTGTGCTTCAAAGCTCTCCGTGAGCCATAGTGAGCAATCCCGACGTGCACTGAACCGGCTACATCTGTGTTAGTGATGCTTTTGCTGAAGTGTCTGTAAGCTTTTCCCTTTCTCCCTTTGGTGTGAGAATAGGATCTGATTGTTGGAAATGTACTGCCTGCATTTTCAATGAGGAAGCTGTACTACACAGGACTTTCTTGGCATGAGTGGATAGTCTTTATTCCTCAGGTGAATTCACTTTATTTCCTCTTGAATCCAATACAGTATTTTACTAGTGGTGCTGTTGAATGTTTTTCTCCAGTCTAATTTTGTTTTGCTTCAAAGAAACTTTGTAGCAGTGATTGAAAGAGCAGTACCACGAGTTCATAATGATCTTGTTAGTCACAGACGCTTACGTACTAACACACTGACATGAGTCTTCGAGGCTTCATAGTCACTTCTCCAGGTTCTCTTTTGCAATAACTTGGCAGTTCACTTGCAGAGGAAGTTTTCTTCTTCCTGGTCAGTACTGACACCATTTCAACAAGCAATGGCAGAAGCGTGGTCTGCAGTGAGGACAGACTCCTTGCTGGGCAGCACATGCTGAATGCTGAAACAGAAGCATCCAAAAATAAAAACCTCCATTTTGAAGATGCAGTTCGTGGCTAGATCAGCCAATAAAAGGCATTCTTCTCAAGGCTGCCCCTCTGTGATGGGACACTTCAGCCAGAGATACCTGGATGTTGCTAAAATGGGCTGTGACCTTTTCCCTCTGCATATGGAAGATGGAAAAGGTTGTGCTATTGAGAAGTGCCTTAGGAGAAGACCAGACACATTTTTCATTAGCTAGCAAAATGTCAAGTGGTGGGAAGAGTGATTGACAGGACAAGAAAGAGGTGCACGAGAGAAAAATGCACAGGGATTTAAGTCAGAATTGGTTTCAACCCTTGCTTTCAGTTTGTCTGTGCCAAGTGTGGGCAATGAGAGCTCACACAGCTTCTTTCCGCTCCTTGGCTCAAGCCAGATCAAGTCGTGTCCCTTCCCCTCCCCTGCAGCTCCTGCTGCGGGTGCAGCAGAGGCAATGGAGACACTGATGGGCACACCCAGGGCCTGGCAGGCGCCAAGGAGGATCGCAGGAGGTGGGACATGGGATGTGCACTCAGGCTTTGCTCTGCTCCCTTGTATTGCAAGGGTAAGGAGCCAAAGGAAGGTTGTCAATTCTTAGGAAAAGCATTACTAAGTAGTAATAAAAATCTTTGTCGTGACTGAGGAATATTTTCGCCGTGGCTGTTGGACTAAGATGAGTGGTGCCGCCTGCCTGCACTGAGGCCAAAGCCCTGTTCCCACGATGCTCCTGCACAGTGAGGGGTCACTGATGCATGGGAGCATCTGCTGCTGCTGAGCTGCATCAGACACCATTTGCATGGGGAGTGCAGCAAGTCTAGCTCAAAACAGGGATGGAATTCTTCATTTGCCACAGCTAAAGACTGGACCCTAAAATGCAGTAAGATACACAGGTAGAAGGACCTACTGCTAGACCTTGTGCACTGACAGAGTGGGATAATATCCCAAGCTGCTGGTGCTTAGGTGTGACGCAAAGGGATAAAGTCAACGCTTTTTTCTTTTTTTATCTGAAGGAAATAAACAGAACTGCAAATAAAACACTTGTGATTGTCACGATCCAAGACCTATCCACTAATCCTGTACATTTTGTTCTGTTCTCGTCAGTGCTGCAGATCTGCCTGCTTGGCCAGCACTCTTCCTCGTGAAACTACTGTGTTTCTGCAATCCTGATGTTTCTTCTCCTGGCAGGCAATGAAAGAGCATAATCTGTCCACTCTTTGTCAAAGGATCAAACAGCTGTGCCTGAGCTTTTGAAGTTGTTCATAATATCTTCTAGTTCATTTTCCATCTACATCACAGCCTGAAGCACTGCCAGACCACTGAACACATGAGCAGGGGACTTTCAGTCAGGAGAATTAAAACACCAGTGGGCAGCAGCAGCAGCTGTGGCCGTGGTGGTGCTCCCTGCCACGTCTCTGCCTTAGCGACCTTTGGCACTGGCAGCTGCTGGGGAAGGTGAGGCTACCAGCACTGCAGGATGGGGAGGAAAGGCACCGTGGCAGTCCAGCTGGGAAGGGGCGCTGGGAGTTGCTGCTCTGTAAATTCAGGGGCAGATGGAGAGAAAGGGAGGGCAGGCGAGGCAGTGTCAGCTGCCTGCAGCGGGTGGGAGGCAAATCCCTGCAATGCAGCCCCGAGATGCTGAGTGATGCTCTCCCTCCACACTCCCTTCCCCACGGGCCAGCTCCCAAAAGAGCCAGATGCCTGAGCAAAGCAGTAGCTTTTTCCACTCCCTTGGCCATTCCTCTGCAGGCACGTGAGGCAGCAACACTCCACCATGATGCACAAGCTCAGGGTGACAATCTCCAAACCACAGCTTAGCAGACCCTAGTGGGGGGAATCCAGCAGAGAGTTTAATGATTAACAGGCTGATCTGGTACTTGATGAAAGAAAACTTGAGTATTGTGCTAGCTCAACAGAAGGAGAGAAAAAAAAAATCCCAGGTCTTCTTGCAAAAGAACCTGTGGATCCAGGGAAATCATGCTGTATGTAAATGAAATGACAACTTTTTGGCTGAATTAGGTCCTTCAGGTACTAGCTAGGAATGTTTCTAAAGTCTGGGCTTTTTCCCCACTCACTGTATAAGGAATGGATTTAGTTTTGTGCAGGTCCCCTAATCTCAGTTCTGGAAGCGGGACAGTTTTCCTGGATTACTGAGATGGGGTGGTAGGGGATTCAAGATAGGAGATGCAGTATCTCGGTTTTGTGGTCAGATTGAAAACCACTAATTATTTTAGCACCTGAGTTTTTAGCATTTCACTTACACAGACTCGTATGTGAACACTGATTAGTGGAGATGCTGCTTAGTTCTCATGGAAATTTTCATTCAGGGACGTCAAGATGCTTTCCAAGGGACCCTGTGTAATCTCCACTAGACATAGACATACACTGAGGCACTGAGAGGACCCACTTGCCCAAAGCTGTCCAGCTCGGCCCAAACAGAACAGTCAGCACTGCATTTGGGCATTTTGTGCCTATTTTCCAGGACATGGTGCCTCTGAAATACATTTCAGGCATGCCACAGAAGGAAGGTTGACCTCCTCTTGGTTAATTTGTGTCAAGAAGAAACAAATTCTTCACTATGTACACTGAAACAATTCAAAGCATTCCAAAGTCAGAGTTAGAATATGTAACTGCAGAGCTAATAAATTTCTTTTTATTTGAAGGTCAGCTTACGTAATAGATTTTTTTGCTTTAATTAGACAGAGACCACGTTGTGTTCTGTATTAATGTGCACATAAATAATTGTACTATGGTGGTGTGATATTTTTAGATATTCTTTCTGGACATCTGTGTGAAACCCTAGACCTAAGACACAGAAAATGTCACTACTGCTGCCTCAGACAGCTTCTCCATGAGAGCTCCTTTTATCCCCATTTTAACAATTTGAGACTAACTTGCCACAGAAATGGTTTGTTTCCAAACGTCCAAGGCAGGGCTAAGCTTTGACTTCTTGCCCTACTCCTCTCATGGAATCCATCTATCACGGGTGAAGGCTTCTCCCTGTCCCTTTTCTCCTTGGGTAAGGACCCTGCCAGCTCCTCTGTGCTCCCCTGGCTCTGTGTTTCGGCATCCATCCAAGCTTCCTGTTCCCTGCCACACAGCGTGAGAGACTCCTCTCAGCCTACCATAGGTGACCACGGAAAAATGTTGGCTTAAGCACCAACAAAATGCAAATAATGCAAGTACTGCAGGGAACCCAGCTGCGAAGCAGGCTCTGTGTGTCTGTACGTATCCGTGCATGTGTGTGTGACTTGTAGCCAACAAGGGATGTTCCGAGAGGACCTGTGTAACAAGGTCATGACAAGCAATCAAAGGTGCTTGGAACACTGGATTCACTCCTCCCTTAATCACTCCACCCCAGGCTGGGGGAGAGAAGCAACAATTCACCTTTTCCCTGTGTCCAGCCTAGCAGGCTGGGCTGCCAGCTGCGAGCACCCAGCTGTGGAAGGTGACACTGGGGTTGGTTTGTCATCACGTTGCCTCGTGTACGCTGAGCACAACTCCCGTCCCTTAAAAGAAGGAAGAAAAGTTCCTTGGAGAAACACAGTTGTTGCAAATCATGTCAGGAGTGCCCCACAACGTGGTGTGCCTCCTTCAAAGGTTCAGAAAGGCTTTGCTCCACTGTTTAACAGTGAACAGAGGGGCGAACACGCAGCTGGCAAAATGGGGAGGGATAAGTGTGTAAGTGCAGAAATGGCACATCCAGCCTCCACAGCTCTTTGAATTAAGTGGGGTTTTTTGCTTGACATATGCTGTAGTTCAGAGTAACAGTGAACTTTCAGAGTGTTGTACTTCACTTTTGGGGGTCAAGTTGTTTGAAAGATGGAAAAAAAATCACGTTAGCATCATCACCTACTAAATGCATTGAAGTTTTAACTCCCTTAACTGAGTGAGCAGCACCTGCCACCCTCAGGAGCTGGGGAAAGACTCTTACTTGTGAGTAAATGAAAGGTGTGCACACAAAAAAAAGGGAACAGCAGCACTAAATGCAGCCAGCAGAGACCAGATCATCTCCCAGGCTTGGAATTATACAGCAATGAAGATTTACCCACTATGGAGGAAGCCCAGGTAAGGGGTTTAAACAAACTGGGCATGCACAAATCTTTGGGTCCAATGGGAAGTACCCATAAGTGCTGAGGGAGCATGTCATTGCATGTCATGTCATTGCAAGGCTACTCCTGATAAAAATCTTTGTACACTCATGGCACTGAGGATCCTGAAGACAGGAAGAAAGCAAATGTCACTGGCATCTTCAAGGAGGGCAAAAAAGAGGGTTGCAGGGAGCTACAGGCTGGTCAGTCTCACCTTGATCCCTGGGAAGGGGATGGAACAAGTTATGCTGAAAACTGTTTCTGGACACATTAAAGACAAGACGGTGACTGGGAGTAATCAGCATGGATTTATGAAGAGGAAAACGTGTGACCGACCTGACAGACTTCTACAACAAAATCATTTGCTTGGTGCAGAAGGGGAGAGCAGGGGACAATATCACCTTGAGCTTAGGGAGCCTTTCAGCACTGTCACCTGTATCATCCTCACGGACAAACTTAAGATGAATTATGGATCCTATTGCAGCTGTCAGTTAATTTATCTGGAAGCCTTTAACAGTGCAGTTGTTTGCTTAGTTGGAAAAGAGACTGTATTTCTTTCCTGAACTAGATGTTCTTACTTCATGGGCTCAAGGTCTTTGACTTACTCTTTTGCTTTGTAAAGTCACCACTTGCAATGTATGTTACAAATAATCTGATTTTGTTTAATTTGTGGAAATAGTTTGGAGCCAACTCCACGTTGCACAAACCATCTACTGGGACTTTAGAAAACTGCACAGTTTGCAAGTGTATTAGCCCTGCTGATTGACACATCACACAGTGTGGATTTCCCAGGAGATAATAACACTAGAAATACTCTTTTTTTTTTTTTTTNTTTCTCTTTGGCAGGGGAAGTATTTCTGCTTTGAACTCCAGAGCTCCTGGAAAAAGTTTAATGCCCAAATGAGGTGTCTAAAGGCCTAAGTCTCCTCTTGTTTATGCAGGCTGGGATCAGTGATGAGCCTTGAGAAGGTCAAGGCAAAGTCTAGCCAATGACTTAATTATTTACATTTTTTTTAGGTGACTTATTTTGTATTCTTACACTCTCAATGTGTTTTGGAGCCACACTGCAAACACATAGCGTTAAGCTGCCTGGTACCCCCATGTTGTTAACTGCTCTCTCAGCCATCTGGGGGTCACTTTTTGGGCTGACCTTTATAGCCACTGCAGCAGAACTTCAGAGAAGATTTGGGACATTTTAAAAATGCTGGCACTTTAAGAAGACAATTTTCTTTTTAAATTGGTGAAAGTCTAGGTGTTTTCAGCTCTTCTCACCTCCAAGATATAAATGGATGTCTGAGAGAGCAGGGTCTGAGCAGACCATCACTTTTGCTTAAGTGACTTGCACCACTCCCCATGCTGGGCCAGCACTGGGAAGGCTGGGGAACTGCCCCAGTGACCAGCTTTGCCTGTGCACGCAATTTTGGGCTGACTCAGTGCACGTAGCCACGTGGAGCAGCAAACCCAGGCTCTGAAGCTGCCACTGGCCAGGAGCAGGATATACTCACTCACTGGCTTTCCATGGTGATAATTAATTTTTATGAATGAGGGTGAAGGAAAGGATGTTAGAAACAGATTGATTATAATAGGCTTTTAATTAAAATGTTCAAGCCACAATTTAAACTAAAAATATCCCATTACTTATCTTCGCTATTTCCTGGGCGCTAAGGCAGTGGGTGATAATGTAACTAATGATCTGATTGTCACTGGTTTGTATAATGAGATATGTTTGGGGGCTGATGGGATTATGCCATCAATCAAGGCCCTTTGCAGCACTCCCTCCTCCAGCAGAGCTCCCAGCAGGGCAGTGTATGCCTGTGCCAGCTCCCTCCCAGCTGTGACCTTTATTGTCTCTCCCCAAAGTGACGAGCTCCCCTGAGGGATGCAGAAGTTGGGATGAAAACTGCTGAAGCTGGATGATCTTCTGCACATGGTATACTGCTTCAGGGATGATTTTGCTGGGAGGTGGCTGTTTTGTGGCTTTAACCTGCCCATAAACCATTTATTGAAAAAGTTACTGACCAAAGAAGGCTCCACGAACTGGGTCCTGCCACCCCAGCTCTGATGTAGAGGACAAGCAGGTGTTGTCCAGATTAACAGAAGGGTGAAAGCCATGCACTTGCTGTGGCACACCTGAGCTTCCTGAGGAGAAAGCTCAATTTGAAAACCCTGTGGGAGCTTTCAAGTAGCTCAGCTGAATGCAGACTTGGGTAGTTGTGCTCAAGGCATGATGGCCACCACAGCGCCTGAGTGGGGCTTTCAAGGTCAGACTCCAGAGCCTGTCTCACAGCCAGGATGTGTTTGCAGCAGGACAGAGGGTCCTCAGCAGCCCATCCTGTCCTGCCGCAGGCTGTCCTGCGGGTCTGGACTTGCCCCAGGCACCAGCATTACTTTCAGACCACCTTAAAACAGAGCTTTTTGAACAGCGCAAGTGTCTCTGCACTGAGGGAAGATAGATCATCTCAAAGTTTGTGTCATCACTCACTCTGATCAGGCCTCTCCCTCCCTGTTGCTGGATTGCCCCCAATTAACTGACAATAAATTAGGCATCATCTCATTTAACCATTATGAGATCAAAAATAGCAAAAAGTTAGGAAATGCATCGGTCCATTAAGTCCCGTTGTCCACCCTGCCTGGCTCCTGTGAATGCATCTCAGCAGGGCTGCAAAGGGCGAGTCGGCTTCTGGAGAAACCAGAAAAATCCGGCTTCTGACTCAGCCCACACGGAAGCTGTGACCAGTTTTGGGGCCAGGAGCTGGCCCAGCCCTGGAACAGGATATGGCTGGGCCCCCACCCCAATATGGCCTGACAGCAGTGGGGCTCTGAAATACCTTCCTTTGGCACCTCCAAGCTCAATACAACCCATTTGGCCTGGGAGGGGTTTCTGGCATCTCCCTGGCAGCAATCAGGGACCACCTGTATTCCCATATTTTAATGTAGGGGAGATAAGCTTTTTTGATACTAAATTCTATTCAGATCCCACCTACGGAGGGATTTTCAGCCAGAAAACCCTCTTACAACCACCTTTAGCGCACCATTCAGTCTCTCAGCAGGAGACACCGTTTTTCTCAACCAGAACTAGACAATGGTTTCCTTCTGCCTTCCTTGAGGCAAACGTTTTCACAGGTACACAGACCATTAAATCAGTTTTCTGGTCTATTAATACCTGCAGGTTCCATTCTTGAGGGGAGCTGCCAAACTGCTCATCAAAGTGTTGCAAAGCATTAGCTGAACCTATCAGGTTCCCCACAAACCGAGCAGTCTCCAACTCCATGGCTTGAAGAGTGCCTTTATCTCCATGAAATTCAGACCTGCGACACCAAGAAGAGGAGGAGAAAAGCAGCAGCTGCCTCCAAAGGGGGAGTCACTGACACAAAGCAGGAAAAGAAATATGCGCATACTAAAATGTAATTAAATACCGTTGTTCATACTATCCACTTTCCCTTGCCATTTGGAAGTTTTCCAAGTATACGGAACCCATTCATTTACAAAACAAACGACCCGGCATTGTTAGCACATCCTGCAGACTTAATTTACATAAGGAAGGCAATCTACTGCAGATTTACCTGTTGTAAATTGTACTCATTCAAGATGCTGCGGTGTTGTTTGCAGCATTATTGTTTAAGGCTTCATTTTTACCCACATGTGGAGTTGTATTTTGTTTGTTGAATAAAAGGCAACAGAACATTTTCTACCACTACTGTTGTCAGCGGTGCTTTAGGCGTTGTACTCTGAAACTAAACCCGACTTTGAGCAGCTCACAAAAGGCCACCCTCAGCAACCGTGCAGAAAGCTGGCATCTGTGCAGCCTGCTACACGTATTTACACGGGGCACAGAATGTTTTTAATGGAGCTAGAAGCCCATCATGCACCCTTCAGTCACAATGCTGGAGAAAAGCAGGTGATGTCTATCATATATAATGCATTAGCTAATTAGAGTGCGTTTCTCACTGTCTTTGAAAAGAAAAGCCAGGGTCAACCTTTGCGCTCTGCATCATGGAGCATGAGGGGGGGAAGAGAACACCGCTCCACACGCAAAGCTCATTCAGCACATGAGGCTCCAAACAGGCTTTGAGATTTACCACAGGGAACTGCCAGAAAAAACCCTTTTTGGGTGACCCCACTTCCCTCCACACTTGTGAAGACTCCTGTTAGTGTGACTAAAATCCTTAACCTTTGACTTTTCCTCAGAGTAACTTGACACGGAAGTTAACGCTGCTTGGTTGTGTTGGACTATGCTGACCTGCAGTGTGTCATGCAGCAGGGACTTCGGACTGCCCTAACTCCTGCTCAGTCTGACCACCCACCCATTTCCAGCTGAAAAGCAGGAATTAAAAACAGATTTCCTTTCTGATGACCACTTCTGTTTTTGGTACTGGACCCACTCCTGGGTGTGTTTCACCATCAATTTTATTTCTTGGCCTATGTCACTGGCTTTGCAGCAACACGCTCCAAAGCTGGAGAATCCTTCAGCGACTTTGAAACCAGCTATCAAACACTTCTGCCGACAATTTTGTGCTTAAGTCTTTTAAACAGACCTACCTGTGCTCTCTCCAATTAGCATCCAAGATGGGCAACAGGAGCATCTGTCTAAAAAAGCATCAGGGAATACTGCTTTAAAATCCTTTCACCACACAGAAATAGTATTTTTTAGATCAAGGCCTTGATTTAAAAAAAAAAACAAAAACAACCCAAAACATAAAGCCAGGAAGAGAGAGTTTGGTCAGCTGGTATTCCAGCAGAACAGACCACTCACTGAAGGGAAGCTGGGGTGGATATGTTGGGAAGATGTTTCAGGATTCCTTTCTTGCCTCCAGCTTTGGTCACTTCTGTCACATGCCAGATACTGGACAAATAAGAACCATGAAAAATTCACTTTTGTAACAAAATTTATTTCTGCTCTGTGGATACAAATCCCAAACATCAACAAACAAATTCCAGTGGAAAAATACCAGTCATTAACAATGAAAACTTTTATTATTATTTAATAAATAGAACTTTGGCATTCAAAATTCTAGCTGTAAACCCTACTTTAAAAAAAATTACAAAAAGAGGCAAGAACAACAAGCCTAAAGCTGAGCCAGCCAGTGGCTCCTTTACTTTTTACAATGAACACATTGTGATTAAGTCATGACAACTCTATTTACATATGAGGTATTCTGAGCAGTTCAAAAATTGAACCCAATTTACAAAACTACCAGTCTTCAGGGACTGATCCAGTACATGTGTCAGCTGTGCTTTAAAAAGAGAGCTCCAGACACTCCTCCCCACTGAACTAATGATAGACTGTAATTAATATACACAGAAAAAACACATTATGATTTGTGTTTCCTGCTCACACATCATATTCAAAGAAGCTGCATACTACAACCAGCCCAACATTCGAAGTGTACACCTAGTACCTAGCTTCAGTACTTCTGTTTCTAGACATTATGCAAGAGTTCCTACTACAAAAGCTTATTAACAAAGTAATGGCAGGTGAGAAGAAAACAAGGTGCAGTCATCAGCATCCTAACAACTTATCTGAAGTTCGAGGGGAATATACATTTACTTCAGGCTAAAAAGGCACAAAGGTATGCAGCTGTGGAATTAATATTGCTAATGAGCTACCAGAATACAGCATCCCTTCAGGTAACAACCATTGATCTGCTTGCAGTCTAAGAATGCAGATTAGTTCAGAAGATCTTTTCTCCACTCATAGCAGAACTCATCATATCAATGAGAAGAGCACAATTCTACCTCCAACTGCACCTGCATCACACCACTGAGAAGGACAAGGAAAACTGGAGCAAAGGGTTTGCTTTCTTCCCTTCCTTGTGCTCTTACCCTTCCCAAGAAAAATGTCCAAAAAAACGTTTGAAACAAAAGACAGGCAGCGAGGGCAAAGGAAGGAAGGAAACCTTTTGAAGTGAAAAGGACGGAACTTCAGCTCTTGAATGACTTCATGACCACCGTCAGTTTCAAATGCTGGAGCCCGAGTGGGTGGTTACAGCAAATCTCCACAATTTCACACACCTGTCACACCACAAAGCTGCACAGCGGAGTTCAGCAACCTAAACAACATTTACATGGCTGAGCTGCGTTACTGCTATATAGTAAATACTTCTATATAGTGAATACGTCATCTATAGCTTGTCCGAAAACGGTTACTTTCCATGTCTTTTTCAAAATACATTCTTAAATACAGTAGTTACTGTAAATATCTTCTAGAGGATCATATAAATTCAATCTGAAACTGTACAAAATGCTACTGTACAGTTTGCTGACAGCCAGAATACAGTACCCATTCATCTGCACTTGTTTTTCAGCCCTTGGGATTGTCTAATAGCTACAGCAAAAAGTTGTCATGACTAAATCGAAGCAATTCCAATGTTAACATTCGTTAATCACCTCTGTATTAAATATGCTGAATGAGACCACACACACTACATTTTAACCAATTAAACAGTCATGCATATCTTAGACAAAGCTTATTCCATTTAGAGGCATCTGTAAACTGATGCATATATAGTAATTGCTACCACTACAACAGGCCCAATTTTAAGAAATCAAAGCAAAATACGGTATCACTGTGAACAGTCAATTGGTAGTCTGCATCTTTGGCTCATACATCCATCATTTACCTCCCTATTTTAAGCTGACTGAGGCAGATAAACTCAGGGGGTTTTAAAATCAAGTGCTTTCAAGTCAACATAAATATTACAGGTTCTGTAACAAAAACATTAGAACACAAGATTACAGCGCTGCAATCAAAGTACTATGAATAAAATGGGATCTCCTCCCAGAGGGACTTTCAACTAATACTTGAAGAGCATAAAAGCTCTGAAGTGCTTTGCAAATATAAACTACTGATCTCAACTTTGCAGTACAGTATCACCATTTAGCAGGAAGGACAGTGGAGGCACACCAGCCAAGTGACAAGCTTAATAGTTCAAAGTGACTCAAAAGATCTCCTGCTCCCCTCCAACTGCTCTATTAAACTCCTTGTTATTTCTATCAAATGTAGAAACATGTGGGTTTGGGTAATTTTTTATAGGTACAACATTACCATCTAAGGAAGCAACAATGTGTAACTTGGGTGTTTCCTCTTTCCCTAATATTTCTAATTTATTATCTGAAAGGCTATTGTTGAATTCTGATAGGAGACAGATGCCATAAACTGAAGACTACTTCACTGCAGGGACAAACCCAACCAACCACACCGGAGGAATGAGCTGAGGCCTTAGTCACAGAAGCCAGCACTGTCAGAGGCACAGCAAACTCTGCAAGCCCATTGGTATAAAGATCCTTGTTTTCGGTTCTGCCCTAGTATTAAAGTACACCTTTGATGCAGCAGGTGTGTATTAATCTGGAATTAATATTGCTAATGAGCTATCAGAATAAATCATTCCTTTAGCTAACAACCATTGATCTGTTTGCAATCTAAGAATGCAGATTAGTTCAGAAGATCTTTTCTCCACTCATAGCAGAACTCATCATATCAATGAGAAGAGCACAATTCTACCTCCAACTGCACCTGCATCACACCACTGAGAAGGACAAGGAAAACTGGAGCAAATCATGCCCTGGGGGAGAGACCGCAGCGTGCCTACAGAAAGAGCACAGAAATTTAAAATAAAATGGCCTTCTTTTTTTTTCCTTGAAGTAGACACTAGATAACCTCACTTGAGATTTCATCTAGACACTGTTTTAGTGCTCACAGGAGCTGAACCAGTCAGATTAATCTATCTGACAACACCGTGTAGCAGTAATATAAATAGCAACACTACTTTTCACAAATTAGTCCAAGTCTAGTTTCAGGACAGAGAAAACCGTCAAATAAATAAATCCATACAGCTAAAAACAACTAAACCACTAAATTATAAAAAACAACATTAACAGTAACTGTTAAACAATGAACAGAAAGCAAAACATCACCAAATCAAAAAACTGAAGATATTCACTTTTGCCATAAAAATGTTACCTTAGAATTAACTTGGTTCGAATTGCTAAGCTTTCCAAGAGATTTCTGCTGTTATCCCCACTCCAGATGAATTGACTGACTTGCACCTTAAGGCATCTGAAACCTTCTTGTAATACCATACAAGTAAGTGATGCACATATTTTCCTTAACAGCGTGACTTAAAAGTGGTTTTGCTCTTTGCAAGTTTTTGTTTCCTTCAGTTAAATACTATTTTCCACGACGCGTATCTGTGCAGCTAACTCGCAGTGATGTTCCGGGAAATGTCATCTGTCCCAAGGGAGTTAAACAGCACTGCCAAGTGACGCTCACTGAATAAGCTATGGAACACGAGCTTACTATTTTATGTAATTGCTTCCTACAAAAAGGGAGAAATCAAGAATTCCCGAACAATGTGGAAAATCTTTCAGTCCTCAGATAACCGAGTACTTCATACTGCTAACTGGAAACATTCTGTTTTGAGCCTTAATTTTGCCAAGGGTCAAACACCTTTTTTGTAGCTGTGGTAAAAATGGCCGAGGTGGTGCACAATCTTATCAGAGGCCTTCAGGAACAGAACACAGACCAGCAACATTTTGAAATGGAAAAGACCTAAGGGGAAAAATAAGTACAAACACTAAAATACAGTTCTGTTTTTTTTTTTCTTGCAGCCATGGAGTATGCTGCAGTTCTATGCCTTAGAGCTTCTCTGGGTTTGTCACAGACTTTGTACTATTGAAACTCCTTAGAGCAACATGAGACTGTTTCAAATAATCTCTATTTTATGGACTTGTTTGCATAAAGGAGTTAAACTTGGGGTTTTTCTGCTAACTGGACGAACAAGGTAGACATCCATTACTAAAAACATCTTTCTTACATCCTAATTTTTGACAACTTGGAGAGCAGCTACTTTTTGAGTGCTCCAAGATTGTTCTAATTGCAATTCTTAGAGTGAAGTGCAGCGGCAGAAGCCTCGGGCTTCACCATGTACAGCTATAGGTTCTTTGACCTTCTCCCTTAAGATCTGAACACAGATAATGCCACACAAACCCTTGATGAAGGAAAGGACTGAGAGTTGTAGCAGCACGGCTGTTTTGAAGCTCTGATTCCAAAAACTAGGCAAAGTAATAAAATGAGCCCAAATGAAGGAAACAGAGTGTCCAACTGAATCATTCTTCACAGCTTGTTCCTACATTCAGTAGTTTGGAGAAAAGATTTCTTGCAGTTTGTACCACTGTTCACACGATGACTGCTTCCTGCACACCAGACTCCCGAGATCAATCACACACAGCCCTCCGAGACGCGTGTCTGGTGCTATTCGCAGCCTTCCCATATGGCTCCTTAATGGACATGCAAAGACCTGTGACACAGCAGGACTCAGTAAGTCGTTTGCTACTAGATGGAGCGTTGTCATTGAGTGATGCAGTTGTCCCCCATGTCCTGAGCGTAACGGTCCGACATTATAGTCCTCAACTCATCAATGTCCTTCCGTAGCTGACAAACGTCCAAGAGCTTCTTCGAAAGCGTCTCTGTGCTGTGGTAATTTTCACTCTCTTCAGATGAACAGCTCAGTGCTACGAGAAACAACACCCAAGGTTAAAGCTCCGGCAGCCATGTCCTGTGAATACTGCAACTAGTCACCACTTGGAAACAAGAAGCAGGTCATTTTAATCACACCATGCTTCAGTGTGATTAAAAGCCTACAAAAGGTGGTACCATGTGAACTTAAACTCAATTTAGAGCCCATCAGTGCTTCTCTGAAAGACACGCTTTTCTGTTTGCACTAAGATCTAGACTTGCTGAAGTCTGATGAATCAGAACAGCGGTGGAAAAAAATGTATAGAGCAATCATTTTCCAGAGACTTTGGGCGTTTCTGTAGCCACTCAGAAAAGAGGGCTAGCAGGTGTGTAGCAGCTCTTGCTGCACAAACACTGTCCTTTACCTTTCTACCTTGCTGATGGTTCAGTTCAGCAACCTGTCTACCTGATGAATTCTAATTAACATTCAGAAAACATCAGGATATGATACATTCAGGTCAACAAAAGCAGCCTGTTAGAAGGAAAGACCGAGCACAAACTTTGACTGGTTTTAGGGCATGCTTCTCATTTCCTGGTTAAATTTAACAGCTCAGTAAATGGTGAAGACTAGATGAACAGCACTAGAGATGAAGTTACCAGGCACAAGGCTTATTCAAAACACCTGGACACCCCCACTCCCAAACCAGACATATTCAAACAGTAGATGGATATTCCCATCACTTGACCCCAAGGGCTTTAAAACAAAAGCACAAGATGTGTTTAGCAATTGTTAACCCTTGTAGTGGCTGCAGTGTGTCTCAGGAGGGACAGACACCTGGCTGCACACCTTCCTTTTCTAGGGCAGTGAACACATCCATGACTGGGTGCACATGAAGAGGCAGCTACCTGCTCTCCTGACTTGGCAAGGACCTGTGTAGTCACATGCATTTAGTGGCCCAGAGGCACTAAGAGCCCAGCTTTTCCCGAGAGCTCCACGAGTTCATGCACCACTGCTCCATCCGCATAGCAAGGGGACACAAGCTTGTCCAGCTGGCAAGCTCAAGCACCACGTTAGGTAAACTGTTACTCCTTTGTGTCAAAACATTTATTAAACACTGGAAAGCCAACACCACTTACATCTGATTCCCAGCAGTAAGGAAAGGTTAGGCTCCTTGCCCTGAGCTCTCTGGGTAAGAATACTGCACAGTGCTTTCAAGTCAAACAAGCAATGGGACATTTCCTTGAACAACTGGTCTGCTACGGGCATCTTCTCAGACACTGGCTGCCTGGACTGCTCCACCAGCCGCATCTGTTCCTTCAGGCAGGCATTCTCTTCCATCAGTCTTTGGTTCTTTGTGAAAAGCAAATGGAAAAAAGGGGAAAGTTAGTCTGCAGCATTCACTGTAGCAAAAAGTTTCAAACCACAAACAGTACAATTAAAAATAATTAATTTCTAAACATATAATCAGTATTTCTGTACCCCTCCAAAGAATAGCATATAGACAGCTTTTACATGGCTATTTCATGTTACCATTACTTAGCTATCTTCACCCTTTAAGTTCTCACTTCTTGAGGTAGGGGTGGTCTGCATTATATATCTGCATGGGAGCCAGGACAGTTAAGTATGTAATTAAGCTCATAAAGCCCTACCAAGGGATCTTATAATCATTCTATAAGGTCTTTCCTGGCTCTGGTGTGGTCGGGGGTTGGGTTACTGGAGCTATTTTACTTACTTCAGAGAGAGTTTTATTCAACTGCTCTATATGTCTTTCTTTTTCCTCGAGCTCATTTGTCATCTTCTGAATTATCAGCTTTTCTTGCGAAAGCTTCTCTTGCATAGACTGGAATGAATGAAAACACAGGTTAATGATATTAAACAACAACAAATTAAAAAACCGCTACAATATGGAATCACCCGCTGTCAATTCCCCAGTTTTCAACCACAGAGTTCAAACTGAGAAATCATGAGATACTGCCAAAATGGAATTTTCAGGGTCAATTCAGCATGACCACAGGTGCCTTTACTCTTGAAAGTACTCATATTTACTCCACTACTTGGCTTTTAAATCTGTAGATACGTCTTTCCAGGTCATCTGGCAAAATTCAGGAAGAGAAATACTCAAGCCATCTTATCTGAATACTAACAATGAATAGAGACTACATAAACTCCTGATGCTTTCAAACAGACAGATCTCTTCAGCTGTGACTTGCCTGCCACCTGTAAGATTTATCAGTGCTGACGAAAAGGCAGGGAGTAATGAGAGGCAAGGCAAGGCCAACACTAAGTGAAGTTTTTAAAGGCCTGGCCGGTCACAGGAGGTGTTGCATTGACAAAATTCCCCTGCACATTCAGCTCGACACCACATAAGCACTGGGGAGTCCGTACTCTGTCAAACTCTTTGCAAAACTGGAAAACAATGGTGATAACATTTACAGACTTACTGTGGACTAAAAAACCCTCAACACTTTATTTTCATGTCAGCAGTAAGAACGAGCAGGCAGAAGCCAGAAATGACTACTTGTTTTTAAAACCATTTTCATACACTTGATCTGCTGCTCTTTTCACCCACGGCATGCCCCTCAAGAGGAAGTGCTGAAGTAGCGTGTATCCTAAAGATAAGCTCTTTGAGAAAGCACAGCTACACAGGCCAGGGGGAGGAAGGAGGCAAAGGAAACACCCTGGGCCAGGAGAGGGCAGGAAGTAAGCGCTTCAGGCATTTCCTTTACGTGCTTGCAGATGAGCAGAACCTGCAGTGATGTTGAATCGCTGCTTTTAGTTTTTTAGAAACATTTAGAAAAATAGCCATTACTAGGTTAGACCGAAGGTCCTTCTAGCTCCACCTGTGGCGTACAGAAGTCATACTTAAGAAGCATGAAGTGAACAGGGCAATGCAGTTGCCCAGAACACCCTCCCAGCTTCCAAATACCTTCCAATTTTAACAGTCTTTGATGAAGATCAAGTTCAGAGACACCCAGAGCCCCAGCTATGACAGATGCATTAGTTACTACCACTCACACATTTCATGTTCACGTCAACAAGAGACAAAAAAGGTTTGACTGTGCAGCCTTCTGGAGGGTGGGAGGTGGTCGAGAAGACAGGGTGAGAACAATTAACCTTCCCTAGCAGAACTACATCTGCCGCTAAATTTACATGACTCTACAAACTAAGCAAAAAACAACTTTTAGAATATTCCAAGCAATGTGCACATGTTCAGCTCAAGAACTGCTCCACATAATGGGAACTACTAGAAGTAGGTGTTTATTTTTAAAAGATACACCTAAGATCTATCATTCTCTGTTACCCTCATCTTAAAACTCAGAAAAAGCACATGTGCTTAACAGCTTGGCTGAACCTACAGTGCCAGGATTTCCACATTCCTCGTGGTGCCATGAATTCTCCGTACTTCACCCTCAATTCTTCCATATGCTTTCCAAAGTTACAACTTGGTGGCAATATTCCCAGCCTGGCACGGTTGGGGTTTATTGTGACTGACAAGATTGATAGATGTAATTTGGGTAACATAGGCATTGTACAATCTGACTTACTTCTACTCTCTTTTTTAGTAGTAGTTTTGTGATATCTAAATTGGTCTGTTAGTTTTGTGATATCTAAATTAATCATGTAAATATGAATTTCTTTTTTAAAACACCACTGTCATCTAGAATTTTTCCCTTTCTAAGGATGCACTATATATGCAGCACAGCATGTTGTCAAGACCAGCCAGAATTTTAATCCCTCTCACTCAGAACAACAAATCAATGGAGCAAAACCGTACAAGGAAGATCAAAATAATTATGATTATGAGCAAATAGAAACTAATACTGCTTTATACAACTGCGTCTGAAACAGAATTTGTGTTCAGCTTGCAAGTTAAAAACAGTGAACTGAAATACATTCTCAAGCATAAGCTTACAATGCGGCAGAAGACAGGGAATAAAATGAGATCATCTTAGCTGAAGACAAATTGCATCTCTGTGCTGATAAGGGATTTCAATTTCTAATGAACTAATTTTCAATGCTTCCCAGGTCACAAGTATGGATGGCCAGGGAGATCAAGTATACAAAGAAGCTGCTATAGTCTACAAGTAATTTGAGGGCTGACACCATTTCCAAATCTTATTTTCTGTCCTTATATAAAATACCTCAAGAGGAAAAGTAAAGAGAAAGTCCTGGAGAACAGAACAGTACCCTGTTCACAGACAGTCACAACTATTCAGCATCTCCCAGTCCAGCTCCCTAAAGTCATGTCAGGCTAAGCACACAAAACACTGAAGATCACTAGTCTCAAGATAATGGTGCTGGTGGGAAAAAGACCAGAAAGTTGAGGAAATGGGAAAAGATTTAGGTTGATGATAATACATTTAGCAAGCTGTGTGTACCTCTGATAAGCACAACATATATATGGAGTACATATGTAAATAACCTTAACTACAAAAAGGAACAGAGAACCTCAGAAAGGTTATAAAGTTCAAGATGAATTTCTTTTTAACTACATAACACCTGAAACAACATTTGCCTGTGTCACAATTTTTGCATATACCACTCTGCTCCATGCAAACATCTCAGTTTGATAAAATTAGTCTTCTTCAAACCTTGAGAAGCTTAAATGATTCAATTTCCTTTTCAGTTAACATACATACGTCACGTTGCAACTGAAATTCTTCTACTGCTTCTCTACAGATACACTTCATACACTGCAATCTAATCAAACAAATGCATGGCTGTTGACAGGAATCAGGCCTCCTATTTACCGTGGCAGAGAAAGGAAGCAATTTAACAGTGGAAGACAACTCTTAATAGACAAATGACATTCTAGAAGAGGAATGTGGAAACTAGAGTTTGGCTTCAATATTTGCTGAAAACCGATGTTTGGGCTTTTCTAAATGCTCAGCTTTTTCTATGGCAAGTCATACTTTCTCCCTAAAAGCTATATAATGTTTCCTTTTCTCCACAACAAACAGTGGTCACTGAGTAACTTTCAACACTGTGTTAATCAGAACACAAAGCTGCAGCTGACTCCTTACTGACAACCTCTGCTGTCTAGAAAAATCTCTGGCTCCAAGCTAGGTGCCCAAGATCCACCAAGACAGTTAAGATATCTTAAGTGTCAGAAACCAGCTGAACAGGGTTCAACTTGCCTAAATGATGTCAAATGTGAAGTGGGATGGTTTAGAAAGGCACCTGTCTCTTCTAACAAACTGAACAATGATGCCCCCAAGCAACATAGCTTTTGTACTTTGGATGATACACTAGACCAGCAGAATAATGATGCGACACAGCGACGGTTTTTCACTTTTTGATGAGTACCAGTTAAGCGCTAAACCACAGAAACATAACAACTACACCATGAGCCTGCAAGAGAATATGGGTCGACTACAGTCCGTAAGATTAAGTTTTTGGCATTTCTCCCTTTGACTCCAATTCAGAAAGATAAAAGAATGAAAGTCAACTTTAGCAATGTTATTCTTATGAACTAAAAATGCACACAGTAAACAACAGAATATACACTCTTCCTTACCTGCATGTCCAAAATCAGTCCAGTTATCTGATTTTGTTGATTGTCTATGACCTAGAATATAAAATTGAGCACTTTAGAAGGCTCGAATCTCTTCAGATCCTTGTCTAAAAATCAGCCTACAGGTGTGTAGACATAGACTTTAAATAGCATCTTTAAAAACACAAATGACAAGACAGTTCAACTCTGACAGAACACAAAGTTCATGCAAAATAAATGTACTGAACAGAGGCAGACAGGTACTGAAAATTCATCTGAATTAACAACAAATAGGTAATTCTTCAGGGAGATATTTATTTGTAAAGTGAAGAAAAAAGGAAGAAGTGCAGGACTAAAGATTAAAGATGCCACCAGCAGATTATTTGCAGACTAACCTTACTGGCTTTCTCATTCTTCTCTTTGAGACACTCGTTCTCACTCTGAAGCTGTTTTGTATCCAACATAGGAAGCCGGATACCATCTTCCAGGCATTTTTCTACTTTCTGTTGTAAACTGCCATTCGACAGGAAAGAAAGATTAGTGGGCTCATAGAAACCAGAGGGTTGTGTGTTCTAGGAAAAAATTAGAAACTCGCACCACCTTCCAACCAGAACTGTAGAACTATACCTAGCAGAATTCAGTCTTATCAATGAGCATGTAATTCATGCACCAATAGTGCACGAATGATGCAAAAATTCTAAACTACTCAAGCTGCCATGGCACTGACAAGGCCAGATTCATGCAGATGAATGCAGGTTTTATGCACCATACTCTGTGCTGGGTCTCCCAAAAGGCACAGCTCCAGCAGTACCGTGCAGGAAGAGAGGGCAGGGAGGAGCAAAGAAAAGCTTTGCGGTGCTCACAGTTGCTCTGTGCTGCTGGGGGTGGTAAAGCCAGCGCCAGCACAGATCAGAGGCATCTGTGAACCTTCAAAGCTTTGGGAGCTTTTAAATCAGATTGTCTCACTGGGGCACATATAACTCGAAGTGGAGTCCAGAATCAGAGGCTGTCCCCAGTGCTGGTGGCCCAACCCGTCATGCCCTCTGTGACTTGTAAGGGGGAGGACAAGGTCCTGGCCCACAGGAGGGCATGGCCTTCAGACCCTCCATTGCTCAACTCAAGCCCATACGTGTAGCTACAGCCTCTGTCCGCTCACCTTCTCTCAGAAAGGAAATACATTTTATTAGTGCTAATCTTGCTGTCTAATTTAGAAACCAGAGGTCACCCCAACTATCTGTAGGCTTTCAGAAAAGCCAGAATGATCCCCGTCTAGATTATGAGTGCAAGAACGCCTTCCATGGGTAAGATGGAAACAATGTGTCAACGATTTGGCTGGCAAGGTGTCCCAGCCAGCTCGCCTTTCATCATGGAAACCTTTCAGCCTCCTGTGGCATGCAGCTTTACCCAGGGGAGGGACAACCAACTGCAGGAATATCCACAGATACTTAAAAGTGATTCTCCCTTGCTTCCCTCTTCCCTTTAAAAAAAAAAAAAATTGTTTAAGTAGCTCCCCTGATCTAAAATGGAACACAGTAACAAAGTCTCCATGTCCTACCTGGATATTCTGGGAGATCTGTCCCATTTGTTTTTTCATACTTAGGCAAGTTCAATGACAACATACTAACTACAGCTAAATCTCCTTGTAAATACCTGCACCCTCGATGAAAAGATAAGAAACAGCTGGAATTTCCTGAAATCTTTAACCCTTCCCTGATATACCCATCAGCCAATATCCAGGGAGTTTTTCCACAGTTCATGACAGGATCAGTTATCAAATAGCCCTACTGACAGCTTCCATATAATGCCCTTTTGCTACACAAGTTTATTCCATCTTCTATCTGCCAGCAGGCTATGATGCCATTGCTGGAGCATCCCACATCCTTAAAGACAGATAGCAAAGAATGTCCTAAGGTAACTCTTCTCCGTGGTATTAATTACAACTTGCCACAAAGCAAGTTGTAAAACCCTTGCCATGAAAAATCATCAGCATTGTAATAGATTAAGACAGTAAATAGCATTAGGTCTTGACATCAGGTGGGGAAGCACACCCATTCCAGGGCACAGCCTGAGCAGCTGCTCATACCTCTGCACTGTTGTGACCAGCTCTTTTTCTTTTTTCTTCTGAGCCGCCAGCTGTAATTCCCTGTCTCTGCACTGCGACCGGGCCTCTCCGAGCTTCTTTTCCAACTCAGCCATGGTTTCTTGAAGTTGCTTGTTCTTCTCTTCTAGAATTTGCAGCTAACACAAAGATACATCAGTCAGACACGGTGTCACACCAGCAGAAGGCCTTGTGGCAGACCTCAGCCTTGCAGAGACCTGCTGCATAGTTTCACACCCCAGTTGCTCATCTGACTGTGAGAGATCCTAATACCTACAGCTTTCTAAAAGATTGAAATACTTCTCTTCCTAAATGTAAGCGTGAAAAAAAGAGATTTTGAAACAGTAAAAGCCTTGAGAACAGATATTTTAAGGAGCTTACCTATATTCTTAAAATGTTAAACAAACCCCCTTTACCTTACCTGTTTAGTCTGCCCTTCTATATCATCCAGTGTCGGAAGGTCAGCCAGGTATTTTTCTAAGGTTTCAATTCGTCTTTGTTTTTCTTTGTTTTGCTCAGACTCTTTCTGGCATTTCTTTTTCAGGCTATTAATATATCGGTCTCTAGTTTTAAGCTAGAAGAAAGAAAGAGTACATGCTTTAGGATAACGGTAAAAAATAAACCTGCTTTGGAAGCAGAGGCTGTTAACTCTCCAAGAACTGTACTCTCAGCTGCATGAAAGGGCTGGCTAAGAGCAGAAAACAAAACCAAAAATTATTAATCCCAACAGCTTCAAGTTATAGGCCCACATGTGACCTCAAACTACAGCTGCTTCACCTCTGCCCAGAACAATCCATGTGCCTTATGAACTGAAAACACAAACAGTTCAACACTTAAAATACTGTTAATTCTTTCACCCACTGCGATGTTCATATGCAACAAATAATCAGGATATATTTTAGTTCCTCTGGACTAGGAAGACAACTTAAAACACGAGGACCAAGAACTTAACCTACCAAAAACGGAAGCCAAAACCCTGACTCTGATGCAGTCTGACAATCACATCAGAGGACATCAGATCAGAATAGTTGCTTTCTTAAACACCTTTTCTACAGGCACTTTAATTTTCCATAAGCCTGGAAAAGACTTTTTGTCTAATGTTACCTTTGTTCATATTCCTGGTACTTCTTTTGCTTTACTACCTAGATCAAAAAAGTGGAAAGAAAGACAGGAAAAAAAGAGTATTTTCTACTGTCCCTCCCTGCCCTCTCTCTCCTTGAGAGCTTTTTGTTCAGTGAGCAGAATGGACGGGTGTTTAGGGGCAAATCAGGACTGTGCAGTGAATTGGAGTCCAACCTAGAAACCAGGCTTCCAACACAAGCACTGCTGCACAGGTCCTCACCACTGCCACTGCCTGCCAGTTCCTACACAGTGAGGAACACAGGCAGGAAAAGCTCACACAGGACGAAGCAGCAGTATCCAGTTTCTGCCCTTCCTGTCTCAGTGAAAAGCACACTGAGGGTTCATAGGAAATGGCAAGGCGGAATTTTGAGATGAATTATGCATTCTTCTTTGTCTTCCCACCTGACACTTCACTGTATCCCACTGCTTGTATTCCTTGAACCTGATTTAATATAATTTAAGCCCAGTAATTAAAGAAGATGAGGCAACAGTGACAATGTATCCCTAAAACATTAATTAGGACCCCCTCGGTCAATGGCACATTCCTGCTTGCAATAAAGGAAGGCTGTGAGTACATTCAAAACTACCCCTGGGAATTGCTTCAGCCTGCAAAGAAACCCTTTGTCGAAACAGTTCCAAGAACACAGCTATCTTTGTCTCAGACTAAAGTCCACTCTGCACATCCTAAGAAAGCTACAAGAGAATCACTCCTGCTAAATAGGCACATACAGGCTAGTAAGTGCAACTCACAGCTTGAACACCACATTTACAAACCATGCTAAAAATAAGGATTTCATTTTCACAATCTATGTTTTCAAATGATGTTTTATTTACTGTAATAAACACTTCAAGCTAGAAGAATGAGCGGCTTTTTTATTTCCTAAAGCTTAACTGATAGCTGGTTAAAACTTAGAAGTTAAAACTGTTACCGTTTTACCTAGTATCACTTTTTAGGATCTATTCTTTGCAAGTCCAGATTTATCCATTACCAACATCTGAAATCATTAATCTTCTTTTTCTATCAGAGATAGTTTAGCTACCTTTTGAAAATAACTCAGACACCCACATACCAAGTTGCTTTCTAGCAAACGTAACACGCTGCTGCAACAGTGACAAAAAGAAATGTGGAACAGGAAAGACACTTACTTTCTCCTCCATCTTCTTTTTCTCCTCACTAGATTTGTTTGAAAGTTGTTTCACAATTTCACTGAGTTGTAATTCCTTGTTCTCAGCTGCTGCAATCTTTCGCTCAAGCTCCTCGAGGTGGGATGCTGATCTTTCTGAAATGTGAGGTTGCAGTGGTGTGCTCTCATACTGTGGTTGCTTATGAAAAGAAATAAAATAATCACACAAATGAACACACACTGCACACTTGAACTGCAGAGCAGAAAAACAGTCCTGCATTTTTTTTTTCGCTGTCAGGAAGGGTGGGGTTTGATTTTTCAAACATTAAAATACATGGCAACAGCATGTATTTCAGGAATCTGGAGCAAAAAGACAAAGCAGCTGGACACCTTTACACTCACAACAAATGCATTAAGAACATTGTGTGGCCACTTTCTCCCTCCGATTTATGGAAGATGTGTGATTTTTCTCCCAAAATAAATCCCTATAAATGCAGATAAAAAGCATTTTCAAAGCGATTCACTGCCACTGCATTATCATACCATCTCCTGGGAAGAAAACCACTACGAAATGGCTATGAATATACTGAAGTAAGAGATGCTTCAATCTCCAGACCCTCCTAAAGCAGAACATCAGTACTAGTCAAACCTCAGAGCTATCACACCTGGGGGGAAAATGGTGCAGGAACAAGCCTGAGACTAGGGGTACAGTTAGAAGGAAGGTCTCCTATCTTCTGTTCTGTATACTGAAACTTCCATCTCCACTGCCCAGAGACAGACAAGCATGAAATGGAAGTCAGCTGCACGTGGGATGAAAAAGGAGATGCATCCCACTAGGCTTTCAATTTGAAGATTTCTTTAATAATATAAATCAGTTATATTTAAAAATACTGTCTGTATAATTTCTTTAACTAGTGACATTCCTTCAGCAAAGTATTAAGAGATTAAAACCTTCATTAAACTAGATTTGATTTTATAAATTCATCTTATAGAAGGCACACAAATCAAGCAGAACCCCAAATATGTTATAAACTTTCAGGTTTCTTTAAATTATGAAAGAGGAATGCACCTGCTGCTTTATTTGAAGCATAACATACTAAGATATGTGCACTAAAATTTCAGTTTCTGCAATAGTTTCTTTTGTTTGTTTGTCTGGGTTTTTTGTTTGCATCTTCTCCTCTGCCCCACCCCCTTAGCCTGCCCCCCATAAAAATCCCCCAATAAAAATTCTTAATCTAGACAGATTTTAAAGTATTTTGTAAAAGAAGATCTGGAAGCACCAAAAGCCACAATCCTAGATGTCTCAAAAAGTCTCTGTATACCTAACTTCACACTGAGGCTCCCCTTGAATTTCTCTGCTGTCACACAAAGCACATTCTCACCTGATGTACAGCTGTGTTATTCCAAGTACACAAATAATGTCATGCTCAAGTACCCTAGCTGAGATCCTAGTGCAGTGTTTGTGACAGAAAAAGATAACATCATAAAAGAGGGACAGAAAAGCTATTTCTCTGCACATCTGCCTTTAACACTCCCTTGCTGCATTGCCTTTTAGATATGCCAAGGCCTGGAGATGGAATTTGTGTGCTGTAAGTAGCCACAGTCCTCACACTGATCTGCATTTCTTGGTGAACCTTTGCTACCTCATCCTTATGCTACTTGATACCTGTGCTAGTTAGATGAAAATTAGACCAAGTATGCTCAAAATATCACCAGACATTCTCTTTCAGACTAAGTACTCCCTAGAAGTACTAGCCCATATCCTTTTCAGGTGTCTTGTCAAAAGGTATTCCACCAGTCTGTCTGCCTTCTCATGTCTCCTCCATCCTTTTCTTTTCTTTTCTTTTCTTTTCTTTTCTTTTCTTTTCTTTTCTTTTCTTTTCTTTTCTTTTCTTTTCTTTTCTTTTCTTTTCTTTTCTTTTCTTTTCTTTTCTTTTCTTTTCTTTCTTTTCTTTTCTTTTCTTTTCTTTTCTTTTCTTTTCTTTNTGGGCAGTACCTCCTCCTCTTCAGAAAACCTCTCATTAGCTATTTTCAGATACTCTCCTAGCAAACTATTTTCTCTCCTACTGTCTCCCTGCAGGACTACCACACATGCATGCTGTTAAACCCTTACTCTTACAGTGCCACAATCTCTCACTGCTATCTCATTTTTTTTCAGACTTCAAATCAAGTATGTACAAAATTTTAAGGTAACTTAGATTTTGGCAAACATAAGGTAAACTACAACACTTAGAGGGTATTCTCTATACAATTCACAGCTATGCAATTACACAGCCATCAATAATCACAAAAGCTCTACACTTGGGCCTGCAAAGAATTGTGAACATGCTTTTAGGTGCCAGTTACTGAGCAGTGGGAAGCTTTGCTGAAAGAAAAGTATTCATCCTACCTGTAAGTTAGTCATGTACGGTTCTTCGCAGTTCACAAGATGGCTCAGTCTTGCATGTTGAGCTCGTATTTCATTCTCCCTTATCTTCTGATGTAAATTGTTAATTTGCTGATTTTGCCTGTAATACATAAATTTAATTTGGAAAAAAAAAAGGAATGGAACAGAGATTAGAAAAACATAGATCTTAAGACTTATACTGAAGAATACATTAACAATGGTATTCAGCTATCCTGGATCCACACTAGCTGTGGGCTTTTTCCCACTGCGGCCAGGCCGTGACTGTAGAAATATGATTTGAAAACTCTGTCAATTTTACGTGGGTTGAGGGAGGCTTCTGTTGCCATTTGCTGCTAGGGTTGGAAGTCTAAGCATGGAAATGCATACAGATAGCAGAACTAAACCAAACAAAAATGGCACCTTCATTTCACTTCGACTTCTCCTGCTTGGCCCCTCTCTTTACCAGAGCTGACTTTTGACAAAAGTTGAAGAGATTTACAAATCAAGGGGAACAGAAAGAACTTAAGAAGAAAAGGCCATTATATAAGATAGTCAGCACAGCTTTCCTGCAAGGTCTTGCCTTTTGCTTTGCTTAAGACTTTCTCAATCAACTGCTTTACATAAGATGTACCTTCCCCTAGGGTAAAATACTGCACTGTGCGCTAAAACAAGTACCACGCACCAACTGCTTGGCCAGTGCACAGCAGAAACAGTATCAGCACTGTATCATTATTTAATTATAACACAAATTATATCACTGTTTAAATCATGACTGCATTTGAACTAGGCAGGACCGCAGGGCAAACACCTGCCAGCTCTCCGCCCCAGCCCAAGTCACAGCCCCACAAGGTGTGCAGTGACTCTCCATGGAGCAACAGGCACCTCAAAACCTGACCCCACAATGGAGCTGTCAGCACCCACCAGAAACACAGAGAGACCTTCTCACTAAACTTAAAACCGACTTTGCGTACTCCATTAATTTTCACTTTTCCATCTTTTTTATCCTAGGATATATTTGCATGCAAGCATGAAATTTTTTTCCTGGAGTTTCACTTCTAAGCATGGAGTATGACTGGCTTTTCTGGAAACAATGACGCTGAACCCAGGTGACTAAACCCAGTCTTAAGAGGAGATAAACAGCAAATACAGGTTAACTTCAAGGGAAAAGACCTGCCTTGTGCACACATTGGAAAAGCAAATCCTGCAAAGTATACAGAAAACCATCAAAATCTGTTGCTTTTTTTAAAATTTGGAAAGGCTGTGTTTAGGAAGAGCATCTTGGAAACATTAGCATGTGTATACAAAATATGCATTCTACAATCTATAAACTAACATGAAATATGTGTTAGTTGAAAAGATGCCAACTGCAAATTTTAATAGGATGCCAAAACCCAGTTAAAGGGACCATTTTAGCTACTCACATTCTTCTAGCTAGTCATCAGCCAACTGTAACCCCTATAATTTGGTTTACAAGAGGAATTTAATATTTAAAAAATATTGAATATTTTTCTCAGCTACACTTCTCAGCTAGATTTGTTAAAGAAGACATAATGAGAACATGTTTTTTTTCTATTTTCCTATTTTTATATCTATAAAGAACAGCAATGAATGGAAAACCAGTATATATAAGTTACCATTTGTTGGTCCCTTAGAGCAATTCATTCAATGTGAATGAATAAGAAGAGAGCAAGTGAATATATTTATGTGACTCCACAGCAAGTCTTAAAATACTTTGTATCAGCACAGGTGATTTTGAGGCTTCCCTGTTCCCTCTACTATCTAGATGGAACAAGCTTGTACAAATACAGAAGGAGTATGCGACACTGGAAGACTGTGTACAATTCTGGTTGTCATCTGTAAGACGGCACTACAAACAAAAAGCTTAAACTTATTTTGGAAGATTAGGTAAAAGAATTTACTCTTAACTTGTAACAGACCCTATAAAAGCCCAAGAGTTTGTATTATCATACGAGAAAATATAAAACCGTGATGACATCTGTGCATGCCTGGTCACAGAGACCAAAATTATTTAGTATGAGTTATCCAAACCTATGAACTGAAGCAAAGTTTCATTTTTTATCACCTTACTACTTCCTAGACAGATCTATTAAAATTTCTTTGCCCCATGTGTTTTAAAATTATTTATCCACTTGTCAGATACCCCTTGAAAGCACTGTATGATCTTCTGTTTATGGCTGACTGTAACTTAGCAGTGCCTTCCTTCCCAGGCAGGATTTCAAGAGCCTGAACACTACAGCCTGGAGTACATGTTTTAAAATATTTTTTAACTACCCGTGTAGTTCGAACTCCATTACCATATTTCCTTTCATAATCCTTTCCCTACCCTACCAAATCCCTGTTGGAAAAAAGGTGAGACAAGTTAATCCGAGATGAGACAGAACACAGAGTTTAACCAGCTTGCTTCTTTTCACTCTGCAAAGCACGAAACCCTCCATCATTATATAACCTTGCCGACAAAACACACTCTAGAAATGTTTTAAGGCTGTGTAGACGCCACAACTCCTTCACATAACTGCCTCACTGAAAACAACATTAACCTCATGGCACCCAGAAACAAACATTTTGCTGCATAACCAGAGACTCTGAGCTTTATTCAAAGGGAATTTAGAAAGTTCAATTGCTCTCAAAAACATAGGTTGCCTATTACAGTGGGAATACTGTCCCAGAAGCCTCCTTATTTGCAATTTATCAGCCCAGCACTTTAAAAAAACAAAACTAAATACAATCAGCCTTTAGCATTTAGGTGCCTCCAGGTTTCTGACGAGCTCCTCAACCTTTAGTGCTTCCAGAAGCCATCCGAGTGCAAGCGGGCACAGGCTGTGCCCTGAGCTCAGGGCATGGGGGAATCTGACAGGATCCCAGCCTTGAGACTGCAGTGCACAGAAACCAGACCTCACCTCACACATTCGGGTTCAGTAAAAGTACTGTACCTAGGTACCATGGAAACTACTTTCCTTCACAATGTCCTTATTTTTTTCCCCATAAGTGAGTGTTACAATTTTATGCTGACAGCAAAGGAAGAGTTACTCGTGTATTATGTTTCACGGCACTTTTCACACAGTTTCATTCAGCTCCTTTGTCCAAAAGGAAAAAACACTATTTTACTTAAAGTGTCTGTCTTGACCCATCCCTTCCCCTTACACTCAGACTGAAGTAGAAGAGAAGAGGAGGCAGTACCCTGATCCAAAGCCCTCAACCAGCCAAAAGGACTCAGAGCTGAGGAGTTTGTTTAAAGAGAAAATAAAGAAAAGTAAAAAAGTTTTAAAAAAAAGTCACAAAAGGCAAGAATAAAAAACATCCTTTTGGAAGGGACATTTTAGTTTTCCTTATTTAAACTGATCAGACGGAAATGGCATTAAAAGATGTACAAACTGTAAATATTCCATCCAATCAATTAATATAAACATGAGACTACTAACATTGTTTTCACAGACACTTCTGATACAAGCACCTCCAGCTGTCCCTCAAGGTGTAATATTGTCTCCAGAAACTGGGGGTGGCAGTGCAGAAACAACCAGAAAAAAAGAGAATCTAAACTCCTCTTGAGGTAAGAAAAGACTGCCTGGTACACAGAAGACTGTCTCAGTTACCCAAAAGAGTTCTGCACTGAAGACATCTTGTTTTTTTCTTCAGGTATAATGATTTAAAGGTGGGGGTTTTTTCCCTTCAGAAGCTACCTACTTGCTATATTTTCATAATCTTTTTTTTTTAATTTTTTAAAATTTTTTTTTATTTCACTGATACCCTGGACTATGCAAAAAAATAGATTTTTTTGAACCTCCGGCCGTTTATAAATAACCTAAGATCAAATCCTCCCTGTGCTGCTCCCAGGTACATTCTTTCTGAGGGAGCTCAGCAGAAGTGACAGGTTATCCAACATACAAGACTCAAGTGGTGGCTGCGTGTTGCTCTACGGTCTCCTAAGACAGCCCTTTTGTCCCAGTTCCTACCTGCTAGCTATTTATATTCTAGCTAGATTATTTACAGAAAACCCTATCATTTCCACAAAGTAATGACTTTGGCTTATTTCCAGGTCTTGTAAACACATATTTTGCTCCCTTTTATTCTATTACCTCAAACATTCTTTATTTTTGTAAACAAAATTTCAAGGCTTCAGCCATGTTTCACTACTGCAGATCAATGACATTTTGTTAGGAAGGAAAAGTTAGAAACCTGTCATGGCACATTGTACCATTCTCTTGCCTTTCCCAGAATTACCAACTACCATTCCTACATGAAATCCTAACACTAGAGACTAGGCTACCAAAGATGTTGATGCTGTGTAACTATTTCCTTGGCATTTAAGGAGAGCAGTATTCCTTATCTGTCTTTCTGCCTGCCACAGATACTTCCATTCGTAATCCCCCCATCCTATGACTCTACTTACAAAGCTGCCTAGAATTCAGAGGAAAAATTCTGATGCTACTTGACTCTAACTGAATCCATTGGAATGAGCAAAAAGAAAGTTAGAGCCACAAGAATGAAGTATCAATGAGAAGAGGGGGAGGTCTCCATTTTGATTCAATTGCAGTTCTGTCCTTTAGTTCAAACAATTCCCTTTGAAAATCAAGTCAGCACAGAGGATGTGGGATAGCAGAGAACACACACACACAGAATGTGCACAAGCCTGGACTGTCTTCAGAGACCAGGATTAATAAACTGCTTAATATACAAACTGCTTCTCCTTAAGTCTCGAAAACATTTGTATGACATAACTGACACACACATAATTTTCTCCCATTCACACAGGACAAGTGTGGATGCACACTTATACAGACACTCATATACGCATTTGTCTGGAAATAAACCATATTTCTTGAATCTGGGACAGCTCACCCATTCTCCATAAAGCCCACCTTACCCCTTACTTACTCTAAAATAAAATAGCCTTTAGAAATACACATCTGTCAGAGAAGCACTTCCTCCCCTCAACTTCTAAGTTATTCTTCTTAACTTTAATTTTTAAATTAGAGTAAATCTAAGTCCCACACTCCAAATCAAGGCACAGATCCAGTATCTTCAAACAATTCAGGGACTTTAGAACAGAGCTTCCTCCACCACAGAAGGGACACCAGTAACTTCTTAAGAAACCAAATGACAATTGATGCTTACCTTCAAAAGTCACAAGTTAACCAGAATTTGCTGCTTTAGGTGAAAATGTCTGAGATTTCTTCAGAATCAGGATGCAAAGTAAAATACAACATGGATCCCTCTGTATTACAGATATCATTTATTCCACACTGCAGCTGGAGGTACGCTGCTTTGTTTTGTTGCTTAAGAAGTTGGATACAAATTTTTATATCCCTTTGTTTTAGAGGCACAATCTCTTGGGACCACAAGTCCAGACGTGCGGAGTACTGATAGGGAAAGAGATCCTTAGTACACAAAGTCCTAAAAATAATGTGAATACGTTTTCCGGAATTCGGAAGATAATGCCAAAGAACTCCAACATCAGCAAAGCTCATTAGAAAAGATCTCAAATTTCCTATGTAATAAAGTCTCCTTTTTTTGTGAAATTGTTACAAGTGAACCTTTCTTCCAGTCACAGCAGAACTCACCTTGAAGGGAAGATGGGAACAGTATCTTTGGGAGTCAAGACACGATCTCTGATCTGGATGGATTGGTTTTTGTGGTATTTTTGAATGACTTTTCTGAATTGCATGAAGTTTGAAATGCTTGCCTGACCCACAGGAGGTGAACTAGTGCCGAAGCAAGGCAGGCAAGAGCACAGACAGCAGCTCTGCTTTCTCAAAAGCTTTGGGCTACTTCATCAAGGGAGTGAGGAATGAGAGGGACACAGACACAAACGTCTCTTCAGAGACAGGAATGCACTCTCCTTCTCAAGATGGGAGCTCTTCAACTTCTGCAGTCTCCCGACAGGACAAACACAGAGCAACTCTTGTACCTCCTTTGCTGTTCTCAGCTCTGCCAAATACTACAACTTCCTAAAAATATTTAAATCTACAGAATATAAAATGGTTTAGCACCAGTTCCACAGAGAAATATCTGGGACTGCAGCTGACCAACACTCCACTATGTTGAACCACAAAAAGTAAACACTACACAACCATGGCCTGTGAGAGACAAGCGCTCAGCCTGAGGGAGGCCTCGATGGCCAGTCTGGACACTTCAGGGAAGATGCGCTCATCAGCTGGAGAGATCTCAAAGAGTAACAAGAACTACCTGATACCTAGAAAACATTACCTAGGAGGACAGACTAAGTCATATTACGAAAAATTTTGTAACATTTGAGCTAATTAATCACCAAACTGCCCAACCCAGAAAGGCTGTAGAACATCTGGTATTGCAGACACCAATAGCGTAAGCAGCTAGTGACAGCACGACAGCTTGTCTTTCCTAGGGCCTGGCAGTCCCTACGAAACAAGGACAGGTTAAACAGGTCCTTTCTAGCCCTGCATCCTCTCATTATCACCAAGATCTAGGCTATTAGATGAAAACTAATTTCATCAATGTTACTAGCATTCACATCTGAAAAAATGACCTTTTAAAACAGCTAAAACAATTACTCTGTAACAAAACCTTCCTGAAAGTTTACCAGCTCAAGATATACAGAAGTCTCATCAACAAGTTACCTGGGTGACTGGTGGTACTGGAAAAAGATAAAGACATCTTTTTCACACTTTTATTGAAAGCAAAGTGTATTTTACACAGCGAAGGAGGTTCCTCACAGCCCCACTTCCTGCACAGGACTCCCTGTTACACACACATGCACTCACCACCTGGGCGCTGTAAAGCTTCAGGTTCCTCAAAAATGGCATCAAACTATCACTCAAGTGGATATGCTAATGCTGCAGATCTTAACGAGCCAATCGAAATTAAAAGAATTACAGCTTTATATCAGCACTATCAGAGCACATACAGTTTGATGTCATCTACTAAAGTCAGGACAATTTGATACAGGGCAAAGAAAATCTAATTCTCTTGTGTCAGTGAAAACATCTAATCCTAATTCAGATATGGATTAAAAAGTTAATGATTTAGCAACTGTTTTAAGAATGTAAATGTTGTTTTGCTTTGAGGGATAACAGCTATTCACTAAAATTGTACTTCCAAATCTCCCTTTCCTTAAAAAGCTGTTCAAATGCTCTTATGCTGCCTGCAAGAGAACACTGCATGCACAGTGTTATTCTCAGCAGCTTGTGTCACATGTCCAGATATTTGGCATTTATTCACGTCCCTACTACATGCAGCCCCTGCCACGCAAACTCTGCCAGGACCACACTAGAGACATCTACAGGGGCAGGTCAGTCTCAAGAGACATTCAGCACTGCACCAAACGCTGTTGTTTCAGCAGTGTTAATGCACTGAACAGAGCAGCAGCACGAAGAATTAAAATGCGACATGGTAATTTTCTAAACCAATACAAACACTGTTGGCTCCCTCTGGTGCTAAATATAATGCAGTGTTACATACTAAGCTGCCAGAGAAGTAAGGCAATGATATAATCCAATTATTTTGTACAGCAGGTGACAGACATTATAGTAATAAGTGTTACAGCAGCAGATTTCCTCTTGCAGACTAAATCCTTAAGTCCTCATTCATGGCCTGTACCAACAGCTCTCATGAGGAGAAAACACGACACACACTTTTAAGAAGTGCCACTGTGTTCTGGTATGCACACACAGCGCAGGCTGGCTTCCTCACACCACGTTTTCTCTTCCTAAAAGTACAGTCTCCCCCAGATTTTCTTAAGAGCAGAGTTAAAAAACATTTCAGTCTTTAACTGATTAAATTAGCAGTGACTCCTAGAGTAGTTTTAAAAAGCAAACCAAAACCACTTTTAAACGCACTCATTTATACTGTGTACTACTTAAATAAATGCCAAACAAACTACACAAAATAAATCAATTTCATTGATCTATTAATAAATCTGCTGTTCAATACAGCAAACAGATCAAAAATCGAGCTACTTATTCTATTCACAGGCTCAAGTGGCTGTTTAGGATTCTACAAACTTAAAAAAGTTTGAATTTCTAGTGACACACCAAAGTATCCAAATATTATGATTTACACTCTTAAGCATTATTCCTTGAATTTTTTTTATAACTAATGGAAACTTACTTGCACCTATTCCTATCTGTTAGATTTCCACCATTTTGAATTAACTATACTTTAGAAAACTTTATCTTTTTTATTTTAGGTCACTATTCCCAGATAAATTCAAACTCTGAAAAGAAGTTTGAATTGAGGTCAGGAAGACCAAGAGCTGGAAGACTTAGGTTTATTCCCAAACACCATTCTGAAGCTCAGTGCAAGAAGGCCTTGTTTTCCCATGCGTTAAATATAGGTAATATCACATTTTCACTTAGTGCTGCTTTGTGCCTTGAAGAAAGGTAGTTTTCACACTTGAGTCCTATTAACACCCCATCTAATATGAAATGTAACACCAGTGCTTTTTAATGGAGTTCTATTTTGCATTTTAACGGAGTTCTATTTCAAGATTTCTGCACAGCAGAGTGAAACCAAAAGTATTTTTATTTGTCATAGAAAGCACTACCTCTTCTTAAAAAAACAAGAAAATGTTGTAAAAACTTTGCAAATATGCAACACTGATTTGTACTAATCTCAAAAATACAAACCGTCTATTGTAAATGTTTCTATTTCATTTTAAAATAACTTTTCAGGCACATATTTTGCTCAAATGGAAATTCAATATTCAAAAAAGAGCCTGTTCTGTGACGTATTGCTACACTGCATTATTACAAATTACAACATGAACACCAAGTAGCTACTTAAATATGTAGCATCACTAAGTGGTGTTGTTCCACTTCAAGAGTTTCCAGAGTGTATTTTGCCTTTTCAGCGGAATGAAAAGAAATTATCTAAACTGACTTCTGGTGAGAAATCCAGAAAGAACTGTATTCACTATCAGTAAGTCACACAAAAGAAATTACTTGTAAAAAAAAAAGAACCAGCACACCACCACTGGATATCAAGAAATAGCTTTTCTTCCTCCATATGGACAGTATCAAGCAACATTAGCAGGCAGCCAGGTTACAAGCAGTCCCTTCAGAAATTTCTGCCTTGACTGTAAACACATTTCCAGCGTGAGAAGAGCAACACCAACTGCATTTTTAGCTGCCAGTGCATAACAAGCTTTCATGTGGAGTGCAGAGGATGATAAGCCCAGCAGAGGCACTGAAGACCGTCCCAGGCATCAAGGGCAATGTACTCAGGAACACCGCTGCCAGCTTGGGCCCCAGGAGGTGGGCTGCAGGTTTGCTACTACAGCTTTACTACTGACATAGCAAGCCTGAAAAAAACACTGTGATTTAGATGGCCTTTAAGCAGCTGATCAAAAGGCTCTGACAGAGGAGATGTAAACAAAAGCTAAGGATGTCTCCCTTTTAACTGCTTACCCCCTTGGGAGATCACCACCTCTGCAGAGTGGGAGGGTGAGCCCAGTTCCTAAATGAGTCCCATCATTGCTGCAGCAGCAGGTAAACACACACTAACATCCTACATCAAACTGAGGAACCTGATGCCAACTTCCACCACTGAAATGCCACCAGAGGTACTGGCCAGACTGCTAAGAGACAGAAACACCTTCAACCACTGCAATTCCTCAGTCTGTTGCAATAGAGGAATGACCAGATCTTGCACAAGCATAATTCTCCTGGTACTAAATAGCAACTAGCATTGAGTTGCTATCAAGGCCCATTCAGATTGACAGCAATTTTAATAAGAAGTTATGTATTTACTGACATAAAGATTCTGGATTTAATTTTTTTTATCTGAACAATTTGTATGAGGATTTGAATAGGATTTTACCACTGAATATTACTACAAAGGCCAGTTTCTCAGAGCTTTGCCCACTGGCTTCAAATATATTGAATTTCTGTACTTGTCATGGAAAAGAAAATCAGCACAACATAGCTGACCAATTTTCATCTTGCAAGTCACTTCCAAGACCTTACAAGCAGGAAGACATCCTATACAAACCTGCAGCCTGGAAAGAAGCTAAGAGGGCAACCTGACAGCAGAACTGGCTGTTGGGCTCACTATTCCTTTTCCACTTCAGAGGCATTAAACCTCTTAAATACATTTCCAACTTTGTGTAAGACTTTAGGCCAGCTGCCAGTCTTCTCTCCCAGCAGGTTTAGCTCCTACATATTTGTGCCTAAATAGTGGCTGGACTGAAACCTAACAACTTTACTGAGTAAGGAGCTCTCCTGAAAGCCAGCTTTTACACCGTAGCTTTTACCTAATCTAACCTAATGAATGCAGCAGGAGCTGGGTACTTACCGATCAATCACAAACTCCTTCTGTCTTAGCAGCCCCTCTTTAATTTTCATTAGAGATTCCCAGTTGCTGGAGTCCTGATAGCTGGTAGCTGGGTAACTTGAACGAGATGTTCCAGGTGAAACCTGCATAAAATAATTGTAGGATTAGCCCCCAGAACCGTGAAGGTAAATAATGTCTTACATATTACAGCATTTACAAAGTGGTTTGCTCTTACAGAAACCTAAGGACTGTTTTTCAGTTTAATTCAAATTTGCTTTGTATGAAACAACTGGATTTATAAACAAGTTTCTTGAAACAAACTTCAGCCCAGTGTCACTGATTTTATAATTTTTCTACTAAACAATTCATAGCTCTGAAAGCAGTTTGGAAAGAAAACCTCATTTAGAATTGAACTACATCATCAAGAGGAAGACCACAAAATGTTCATATCCTGCTGCAATCCTTGTAGCACTTCAAACAACATTGCTTGATAACTTCAGCCCCGCTGGTAACTGCAGGCAACAGTTGCCACTGACCTGTTCAACTCCCACCTGTAACGATGGCGTACAGAGAAAGAGAAATTTCCCTTGACCTGTGTGCACTTTAAATACAGAATATGGGAATATAATTCTGGCTAAATTGTAACTGTTTCTGACAATAAAAATTTCACAAGTAACAGGTTTGAGGCTTTCTATTCATTTTCATACTCTCTGTCTCTGAGAGTAAACTGAGGGCAACAACTGAACTGAATATGAACCAACAACATCATGGTTTGGAAGAAAAGTAAAAAACTAACTGGGATGTGTAATCAAGAAAGCATTTATTACAAATTTATTACAAATATTTGCATCAGGAATTCACATAAGGGAAGGTTTAAAGTAGAGCTTCTGTGATGAAACAGGGATCAATTCCAGCATCAGTTACCATGAAGTATCATTTAATCTTTCACCAGATTTTTGAATCACTGAAAAAAGATTACTCTTTTTATCATCTGAGAAGCATCCTGGACTATGCTGTCTATGTTTTTGAAAAAGAGCAGAAGGAAAAAAAGCGAAAACATGGCTATTAAAAAAATAGATTTTAGGCTATTTTTTCTTTTATAGCTCTACAATGTTTTAAATTTCATCTGAAATTACAACAAACTGTATTAAGACCAAGACATATCATCAACAATTAAAGTAAGTTAAACAATTGCACTCCATGCTTCTGGCCAAAGTTTCACTGTGAATTGTAACACTGAATGCAAAGAATTCATTGCTTAAACCCCAATACCATGAGGTACTTAAGTCAGGAGCCAACTCCTCACATCTCTTCTGTAACTTTAAAAAGTATTTTTTCCCATTCAGTCTAGTTCAGTTCAATCCCTAGCTTGCCCACTGATGTATTTCTGCCCATTTATTCTAATTTAAAACTTAAAAACCAGATAAGATGACAAGACTCACCATTTCTAAAAATGTTTCAAGACTGTTACATGCCCACCTCACCCCCCCATCCCCCCAGGTCCACTTTATCTGCTTCAGGGAATATTTCTTTTGCTTAATAAACAGGATAGCTTCAATAGTAAGATCAGTTACAAATGATTAAAAAAAAAACCAAACAAAAATTAAACCCAAAAAACATCAACAGTTCTACACATTAAATATTGCATGCCAATTAAAAAAAAAGTCTAAACTGGTGATATATATATATATTTTTTTTTGTTGTTGTTTGGGCAGTGATCTAATAAAACTCAAGAAAGACACCTAGTCATGATTCTTCCTGTAAGTAACACATGTAGAGTCTTTACGGCTTAAGGAATCTAGAGTTCATTTTGCCTGAGTTGCTCCATCCAGACCACATCACTTCAAAGTCATCTTTGGTGCTTACAGAATACCTTGGGATTGTCACATACTGTTCTGTATTAGTTATGCATATATGACTGGCTGAATTAAGAGGCACCAGCACAAACCTGTTCCAGTGAAAGTCTCTCTTAGTGACCCATGCCATGACATGCAGAACAAAGTGACAACATCAGGAACTGTCACTGGACTTTGTGTTATGAATATTTTTCCTTTGCTTTTCTCCCTACAGTGCTGATGAATGCTTTCCTACACCCACCTCAATACCATTACACTAAAGTCAAAAAAGAAGAAACAGTCCTTATTGCAGCTGGGATTAGATCTTTACTTTTCAGAGCCAGAATTTCCTTCTCTACTCAAAAGAAAACTCACAAAGCATTTGACAAGAACAGGAAATATATGGCTTCATAAAGCCAAATTCAATTTATTGAGCAAGATGAATTTTCTCTTTAAGACTGAACTATAAAAATGAAGAGATTAAAGACATTTAAATATGAACCTATCTGAAGTGAAAACATTCTGGAAGTCCCTGGTGGTTTCTCTAGGAGAATTCTTCAATGCAAGCCCCTTGCTTCCATCTACCACCTCTGCAAACTTCGTAATTTGCACTGAAGTTGGAAAAAAACTCTTCAAATTTGGTACAGTAAGTAACTATACAAGTCAATTAAATACTGTGGCTGCTGAAAAGCAATGCAATGAGTTTTGCAAAGTTAAGAATAGAATAATATTTTGTGAATTAGATGCCAATAATATTATGTTAGTTTAGGGTTTTTATCAAATCTGAAACATAAGGCCTCCATAGATGACTCACTGAGATGCTTTAACTTTGGAATATACCCAATCCTATGGAGTATATACGTGCTGTATACACATACGTAAGAACAAATAAAATATTACTTTGTATTATAATTGTGTGCTTCAATTTTTCACTCTGAACAAATGAAAGCAGAAACAAAAATGTTTGATTCTGGTATCATGTTTCATCCAACTAAAAAAAAAGAAAAAAGTAATATACTAAAAATACCTCTTAGCACTTCCCAAAATAACAAGACACTTCACTCATTTATGAGCACATGGTGTTGACTACTACAAACAGCTTTCTAGCTGCCTTGAATTGTGTGGTAACACACAGGCAGCCCGCTTACGTTTGAGTATCTTGTCTCCTAAGGATATCAAACCAAATAGTGAGACCAGATACACTTCCAGGAGTCATATTTAGAAAGCCACAACTCCAAGCCCTTAACTTGAATTGTCCACAACTACAAAACAAAATACCATCTGGAAAGACACAGCATTCCTTTCTATCTGTCCTGCAAAATACAGCTATTTTTGTCACCTGGCACCTCTTCTGAGAATATCAGCCTTGTCCTGAGAACATCTGTTCTGTTAGAACAGTATCCTTTGCACAGTGACATCCAAAGGTCCTCACTAGCTTGTTTTGTGACAAAGCCTTGGCAAGCCTTCAAGTCACTGCTGAGCCAAAGTCAGCTGCTGGGGAAAAAAAAATTAAATAAGAAATCTTTGCTGTACTAACCTAGATGCAAATACTTACTGCTGGAAGAGACATTGCTGACTGATAATTTCATGTTTATTATCAGCGGAAAAACAATTTTTCTGTGGACAGAGTGTAACAACATTTAGATAACTTAGCTCAAATATGGCTGGGTTTTTAATTGTGCTAATTAAAATTATCTTCTCAAATGTGCCCATAGTTTCTGCTTGAAGCAGATCAGTGTCTCAGCACACAGAGCAGCCCAGCATCCCATGTGTAACACGCTGTAGCACCTCAAATGATGTCATTTACAACATCACAAAGTAAAGTCCAAAAATGTCAATATAATAGTTAAGCTATATCAATAAATAAATATAAAATCAATATATTTGAAAGGGGTTTTTTTGTGAAAGTTGTAGCTTAAATAATTTAGTGCTGTCCATACTACAACCGTAAAGTTTTCACAGTCCATTACTAACAACTAGCAGAACACCAAGAATTATGCCAAGTGAGTGATCCCTTCTGGACAACTGCTTACACTGCCTTATGCTATCATAAACTCCTGTCCATAAGGATCATTCTTGTTTTGCTGCATTTTACAGGCATTACTCAACAGAGAGAGAATTCCTTGCATCCACAGCTAATCCAAGGCAAAGAATCAACACAACCAATGTTAGCAGGAGCTAAGAATTCCTTTTTGACTGACAGCTGAGGAAACAAACACGGGTGACCCCTCAGGCTGTGCCTCAGGGACATCACTGGATGGATGATGCAGGAGAAAGAAGAGGTGGATGTGGCAGCAGCAAGCCCAAATGCACTATTGTCACAAAGATGCCTCTTGCGTATGGGTCACCTGTCATGGGAAAAGGATTAAACCTGCACAGGCAGAGCAGCAGCCACTGAGGAGCTCTGTAACTGCCACCCACCCTGGGTAAGGAAAGAACGATTTACCCATTCCTTTCTCTCCACCCAGATTTCCTCCTAACATCAGGCGGAGTGTTTCAGCTCAGAACAGCTCCCATAATTCAGACAATCTCAAAAGATCATTCATTCTTTTGCAGGGAAAACGTGACAGGGATGGTGGCTCTCATGCAGGAAAAGCAATAGAAGGCTGCAAGCATGGAATAAGGCCCTAATTTTAAGGAATAATTTATACAGAAAGGCTGTGCCTTGCAGAAATGCACTGGAAAAACAGCTACAAAGGTGAATCCTCCACAGTGTAACAGATTCTGAGCTGGGTAAAAACAAGACTACAGACAAGAATCCCTAATTTGTGGTATCTGTATCTCACCACCACCTACCTACTGTGTAACTCTGCTCCATCTTTGCCTTTTAGGGAAGACAGTGTTTCTGCTCAGCAAGATATAATCACCACATTTCTTGGCAGCAACACCTAGGCTGTATCACATTTTGCTTTGCTTTCACAAATTTCCAGCAGTCACAGGGGAAAGAACATCTAATCATGCCCTTGCACTTTTATTTCAGCCATGGTACATGTGGTGTTCTTTGGGGAATGTTTTTAATGAGGAAAACATCATTAAAATCAAAATTGAAACACCATCAAATCGTGCGGTGCTAGGAAATACAGGTGTATTGCAGAGAGCTTAGCACTGCCAACAGCAAAATAAAAATCAATAAGGCTTGGAAAAAAAAATCCCAAACACACATTTTATATAGACATGCAACCTGCAGTGTAGTTAATATAAGAGGGACCAAAACTAACAGGGAGAATAAACTTGACAGGAGTTCACAATTTAACCTGCCTGAAAATCAATTTAATGCAAGTCATGATTGCATATATATGGTATGTCAGGTTACAGAAAAAGGGGGTGAGGGAAGGATAAAACAGTGACTTTAAACAGCTCTGGCATAAACCCAGTTGCAAGAGCATGTCTAGTAGTACAATGCCCAGAACCAGAAAGTCACTGAAATGGTACAACACGTTCAAAGAGAAACTTTCATGACTAAAAATCTTAGAAAGAGTGATTTATGATAAAGACCTAAGTATCACAAAGGCTGAAGAGACATGAAATCAGACAGTAAATACTTTGTTTCCTAGGTTGAGAGTCCATGTAAAATAAGGTTGATGGAATGAAAATTGAGATATGGCAATCTGGGGTAAGAGGATCAGGAGAAAACAAACAAACAAACAAAAACCAGCAAACGACAACAAAAAACCCCATCAAACCAACTAAAGAGATGGAGAAAAGTAGCAAAAGCGTATCACAAACAACTGAGAGAAGATCCAAACTTTAGAATTTTAGAATCTGCACTGGATGAAGTTTAGAAATTAAGGGGCAAGCCCGTCCTTACTTGATGACACATCAGGACTTCATTTCAGTGTTAGGGTTAAATTGTGCATATGTGTGACTAAGGACACTCTGACTACACTATGCCAAGAGCAGAATAATCAGAGTTAGGCACCAAACTCATAGACAAAAATTCAAGAATCAAAATTCATTTTAAAAGGGATCTCCTCAAAGATACATAGCCAGAGCTGAACTGCATGGATGCCACACATCTGTTATATGACTTTTTGAAGCTTTTCCAATAAAAAATTAAAATGCTAATGCTATTTTACAGACACCACCACTATCATCATAAACTTTTAGAAAGTGTAAAGCTTTCAAAATGGAGAAGAATAAACAGTAATAGCAGTCACGTGCCTCCTAAAAGCAGCACTTGCTCTAGTCATTACACTTTAACAAGCACGTTTGTTCAAACTTCCTTCACAAATGAAATCCCCATTGCACACAGGGCAAAACACTTAATTCAGACCTCACCGATTTTACTCTCATAAGCCTGGGTGGAATCTGACAGTCCTACAAGTCACTGTTATTTGTATATTTACTTCTTCCCCAACATTGTTTATACTGCAGCTGAGGCTTCTGAACTTTATCAAGGTCAGGTCTGATAACCACAACAAGGGAGGAAGACATGGTCCCTTTGCACAACAGCTTACAAATGNATTAAGAGCAAAGTATAGCAAGTACACAGTTGCTGGGATACTATGAGAGATGGGAGAAAACAAAGGCTAAGGTCAGGTAGCTATTCACCACAGAGGAAAAAATTTTAAATAAATAGAAAACAAGCAGAGATTTTCTACTGATGGCATAGTTACAGGGTTTTGATAGCAATCGCGTGGTCACTTAAATGTGGCACAAATGTATGCTGCTATCAAAGGGAGAGGGCCTGTTCTCCTGCCTCTTCTCACCCCTTCAAACATTCATACCTTTCAGCTCCCTCCTGACAGCCCCAGTCCTACACTCTTCCCTCCATCCCACACACATGAAGGTTATTTGTATCTCGGACAGACTCTCATCAGATTCATTGTACAAGGCCATGTGAGATCTAGCACTGGCACACACTCTGAAGTGGGAAAGCAGCGTACAAGACAACACATTTCGCAGTGGCACAGCTTTGTGCTGGATTAGCATGAACATGACCACAAGCTGAATTATCTCAACTCCAGGCACTGCCAAACCCTCCAAAAGTATCAATGTGTAGACCGAGTATTTTCTAAGCTTCTGAAAAAACCCCTATTATGCAGTTGCTATGACATTGTCAAATTACTGACCAAGACCTGGTGTTTAGATGAGCAATCGGTTCAAGAAAAGGAACTTGCACATCAAGATGGCATAACAGAATAAAACCAAAAGTCTCCTGCACTTTATTATCTTTCAAAATAGTCCTTTCTGTGTTGGCTATATGAATTATGAGAGCACACACAGGATCAGCAGCACAGTCCTGGCCTACCGTCAGAGACTGCATGTGTAAGATCACTGTGTGCTCAGAATCTGCATTCAGCAGGGGATCTGAATAAAGCAGAAATACAGCAGGGGATTTGCAAGGGAAGGGAACTGGAATTCTGGTCACCGCTTAACTGGCAAGGTTTTGTTCCTTCCAGCATCCCTGATGGTACTGTGCAAAAGCCTCCAACGACAAAGAAGTCAACAGATTAACTCTGAAAAGACTTTGCAAGATCCCTTGGGATGCATGCTGTTAGTGCAGAGACAAGGACAGTCTCCTAGAGGAGGCTGCAGCCACTCAGCAGCCCTCCCTGACTTTCCTGACTCTCTAAGCTACTACGTTCCTGGCAGGGTGAAACCGGCACTCTGGGAGCTGCACACGGGATGACGATACACCCTCCTCCGCTTATCTCCCCTGAACAACCACACTTCACTTGCTTTTATGCGTTGTTATAACATTCCTTCATACTCCATGCAACACCAACATTATTTTTGTCATAAATCCTTTCCATTTATATTCTGGCAAATGTTTTGAACACAAAACACTTCTAGGTGCCACTTAATATGACGTTAAAAGCAACAGTGCCTGGAATTTTCCACTGATAACAACTGGGTCTTTCCTAAGTATAGAAGCACTTGTTTTATTAAGTGTTCATTTTATCTTTCCACTGCATTTAAATTCAAATGCTCTTTACTATAAAAAAAGTTTTAAACATCTGGAGATGAAAAGGAGCTTCCACAAGAACAACTTTTTTTTTTTTAAAAGCTTTTAGTTGAAGTTTATGTTAAATTCATTATTTCTTTTTGTTTCTTATTCTGCCATGAAAAGCAGTATGACCAAAAAGTGACTACAGTCTTTCAAAAAGAGCATTGTTTTATGTGCTGCCTAAATACAGGACATGTTATTCACTACAAAAAATTATGAACTGTACAAGTAAGACAGAAGTAGCTTTAAAAAAGGAATAATTGGCACAAATCAATCATGAATAGAAGGACATGTAAAATATCTCAGACATCCTCAACCAAGTTCTGATCGTTAATTGCTAATACCTACAAATACCAGTTTACTAAGTGCCAGTCTTGATTGCTCAGTCATTGCTTACTATGCCTACTCATGGCTAAGGTGGATGGAAAAAGTGACCTAGAAAGCAATCAAAAAAGTATCTATTTTTTGCCTGCCTGCACAAACTTTGCAAGGACGAGCAGAGCTGGCCATCAATCTTGCACAGAAACTAAAAGGAGTCCTCCTGCAACAAGAAGGTAACAAAAAGGGAGTGCAACTTGGGTGAATATTAGAGAAAAAAACCCACAACCCTTACTAATGCAGTAGTTGGAAATGAAAACTTAGAAAAACCTTATAAGCACAGAATACCAAATTCTCTTAATGAAACATGCAAACATATTGGAAGAGAGGGAAACCACTGTGAATTTAATGTGTGGCAGGAGCATTTGGGGAAAAGTGATGCTCTGCAATTTCTTTATCAAGGGTCTCGATTTTTCAAATGGAAAATGTATAGATTCTGTGAAGGGTGTTGGCCCCTAAACCAGAAAACTGAGCCTCTCCTTTCCTGCTGAGCACCTCCTTTCCATTTGCTTCAGCTTTTCATGACTTCACAAGAAACATGAGCCATGTCGGTAACACTCACCACAATTAACTGAAGTTTAAAAGAAACAAAAAAGTCCCACAAAAATAAAGCAGAAACATTCAAAATATTTGTATTAGAACAAATCCAAGTATTCCCACAAACTCAAGAAAGTACATTTTATTTAAAAACAATAATCCAGAACTGGTCTCTATGAGCACTTGCAGAAAGAATGGAGTGAAATTACTGGAACACGTGCACTTCAAGTTTTGAAGATGCAACTTCTGCACATGTTATAGCTGACGGGGAAGGAACGATTAGGTAATACATTCTTTTCCACTTCCTTTCAGGCTGATAAACCAAAATTGTTAGCAGTAACAAAGATATCCCCTCACACACCTTTGTTCTTCTCCAGCTCTTATTACCGCAAACACAGATTTAAAAAACAAGGCAAAACAGACACGGATACTCTATAAACAGTGGCAAGTGGAGGATTTAGTGAAGTTGCCTTACCAAGGATTGGAAGATCAAACTGAGTTCTCTACTAAAACAGTCTCGGGCAGAGTTAATAAGATCTGTGGACATCAGAGCTCGGCACAACGTGAGTACAATATTCATTTATATTTATTGGTGACTACCTTGAAAAACTTCCATAGATGGGAAAATTAGAGGCATACTCTAATGTTTTCTGTCCCAACTGCAGGAATTCTTCTCAGAAGGAATTAGCTGTTTCAGCCAGCAAACCAAGCAGAACAGCACATGGACCAACTGTGAAGATTAAATTGCTTCAAGCAGGGATTCTACCACCATCCCTGTACAGCATCGCATATGTGATATATCATCACATAAACATTTCACTTGCCCCAGAATTTTGAAAAATAGAAAAAAAGGATTTTTTTTTTTTTTTAAAACTCTCAAGGAGANATGTACTTGCATGACTTCTCTGAATTTCAAACGCATTTACAGAGGCTCTGCACCTCTGACAAATCAGGTCCTGGAATCTCAAAAGTCAGACATTTGAAAATCCTAGCCTGAAACTTCTGCATCACTGATAAGCAGAAGAAATGCTGCCAATTTAACACTGGACTGTGTGTGAAACCAGGACCCACACAACCAGGGAAGGTAGTCACGTAATTTGTGTGTGGAGTAAGTGACGGATATTTGAACTGCTTGGCTTCAATCCAGATTGAACCTTTTCCACTTGAGTTTATGACGGGTACTT